>OY856414.1:524459042-524951542 GCA_963693085.1 Alisma plantago-aquatica | reverse complement strand
TATATATATATATATATCTATGTATATATATATATACGTATATATACACGATATATATATACGAATATATATATATATATATATATACGAATATATATATATATATACGAATATATATGTATACGAATATATATATATATATATATATATATATATATATGTACGAATATATATATATATATATATATATATATATATGTACGAATATATATATATATATATACGAATATATATATATATACGAATATATATGTATACGAATATATATGTATACGAATATATATATATATATATATATATATATATATATATATATATATATATATATATATATATATATATACGTATATAGATATATATATACGTATATAGATATATATATATATATACGTATATAGATATATATATATATATATATATATATATATATATATACGTATATAGATATATATATATATATATATACGTATATATATACGTATATATATATATATATATACGTATATATATACGTATATATATATATATATATATATATACGTATATATATATATATATATATATATATATATATATATATATATATATATACGGATATATATATATATATATATATACGTATATATATATATATATATACGTATATATATATATACATACGTATATATATATATATATATATTCGTATATATATATATATATATTCGTATATATATATATATTCGTATATATATATATATATATATATATATATATATATATATATATATATATATATATATTCGTATGGCATACAGCTTTGCGGCATCTACGTTCACAGTATGTACTTACACTCTTTATCTCAGCAAAAAAGTACAAGGCATTTCATCTGTGGAGGCACCATAGCTATCTCACATTTGTACCGTGCTATGCACACATGGGTAGAGTCTGCTACTCTGCTCACACCTTTTTAGTGAGATGGTCGACACTTCTGTTTGTCAGCCTGTGCAAGGTTCTGTTAGACCACCACCACTATTATGCTCCAGATGCACTACTCCAGATATGCTACTACTAACAATGACTACAAATTGCCTGCCTCTACTACTGACTTGGCTTCTCCAAATTGTCCACTACTACTAGTGTTCCAGATTAGTCAAAAAGGTCATCCATAACCTGATTGCACATAAGAGTTACTTGTTTCAGGGGAAGAATTTGGTTAACGTAAGTTATTCATACCTCAGGGAAGTGGCTACACATCCATAGGGGCTTATTTTCTCCACGATGAACATAGTACTTGTATTCCTGGATTAGGGGGGGTTTTGGGAGGAAAATATATTGTTTAAATTAATAGAGTTGAAGTAAAAGCAGGATCAGTTTTGCTTATTTGTTCTTAGTTAGGTATATATTTTTTTCTATAGCTTTGTCACTTTTCACTTGTCATGTAGCCATGCCCAGGTTGCTCTTATTCAATGGAAATCAATCCTATTTACTTTTTTTTTTTCACAAAAGAATATAACACTGGTGATAGACATGTGCCATTTCCCATAATATTGTCATAGGGGGCTATAATATGAGGCACACCCTAGCTCTTAGCATGGATAACCTAGGTGCAAATGCAATTTTATATGTTTTAGAAATGTTTATACATATTACAAGTTTGATCAATATATGCTGCAAGGACTAAAATTCCGGGATGCAAAAGTTTTAAGTGTATGTAACCTTAGCCAACCATCTATACTCCGTATAGACGGTTATGCAATAGTAAGAATTACACTAGATGGGAGTTTGACTAGAATTGATTCTGAAAAACCCTAGGGCTATTTATTCTGGTGGCTAAAACCCCCAGATTTGAAGAGCCACACTGCATTTTAATAATAGTTTTCTTCTATATATGCTATTTCATATCAATTTTCCGTCATCAATTTAATTACAAATGATCTTTGTTTGTGCAAAATATGTAAGTTCAAAATTCATACCTTTCTGGTGTCTTCTTTCTTGTGTATGGTCTACTTGTCAGAAAGAGAAAACAAAAACCGATGAAAGAAAGAAAAAAGAGGAGCAAGATATGAACTACTTGACAAAAGAGAAGGATGATAATAATGGTTTCCTCAACACATTTGAGAATTTTGACTTGGATAAATCATGTGAACAACATCAAGTAGAATTAGAAAACAAAGTCAAAGAAGCTACCAAGGAGTTAATGATGAAGAAAGAAGAAAGTGACTTACTGGTTGCAAGATTACAGGCAGAATTGGAAGTGAAGAATAAATTGCTGGAAGATCATGGCAGCCAATTGGGTGAAAAGTTTAAAGAAGCTACAGGAGAACTGATTAAGGCAAAAGAAACCAATGATCTAATGGCTGCAAAGTTAGAGGAGGATGTCAAATCCAAAAACAGATTACTTGAAAAACTTAGTCTGCAATTAGAAACTAAAATCAAAGAAGCTACAAACGAATTATTGAAGGAGAAGGAATCTGCTGATAATATGGTTGCAAAACTGAAGGGGGAGTTAGATATTAGTAAGAAAGAATTGATAAACTTGAAAAAGGAAAAAGAAGATAATGATGTATCAGTAGCAGAATTGAAGTCTGAAATAGCAAAAAAAGAAGACGTCGATCAATCAGTTGCAAAACTGAAGTCTGAAATAGAAAAAAAGGATAGATTACTTGAAGAACTCAACATGAAATTAGAATTAAAGATGAAGGAAGCGACAACAGAAGCTGAAAAGGAGAAGGATAATGGTGAAATTGTTTCTAAACTGAAGGATGAACTGGATATGATGAAGAAATCACACGATCAACATTGCCTGGATTTGGAAACCAAGATAAGTCATGCTAGAGAACAACTTATGAAACAGATCGAACTTAATGATCATACAGTTACAAAGTTAAAAGATGATATTGAAACCACGAATACGTTGCATGAAACAGAACTGAAAATACTGAAAAGCAAACTTGAGGAAGCTGACAAGCAAGTAGAGGAACAGAAAATGCAAATTAAGAAGAAAATTGAGGTTGAGTTCCAATTGGAACAGTCAATGAAAAAGATTGAACTTAATGATCAAACAGTTACAAAGCTAAAAGATGATATTGAAACCAGGAATACGTTGCATGAAGCAGAACTGAATAAACTGAAAAGCAAACTTCAGGAAGTTGAAAAGCAAGTAGAGGAACAGAAAATGCAAATTAAGAAGAAAATCGAGGTTGAGTTCCAATTGGAACAGTCAAAGAAAATGATAAAAGAGTTAGAATCGTTGTCAAATGCAAGATGTGAGAGCTGGCAAAAGAAGGAAACTATTTATAATAATTTTGTATCCCTGCAACTGCAGGCACTGCAGGTAAAATTTTGTCCATCAGCACCAGTAATTAATTTTCGTTGGTCACAGACCTGAAGTTCATTTTCCTAATAGGATTTGAGATCGACTTCCTGTTCCATCAAGAAGGAGGTGATAGATTCAAAAAGGTGCTGGGGAGATGAGTTTAACGTATTAGGTGATATAGATATTCTCATTCTGATATATCTTTCCTATTATCCAAATAAAAATAATTTATATCCTTTCGATTTGATAGGAGCAAAGTTCAGACAGTTGGTATCAGCAGCTGAGCGTTACTATTCACTTTTAGCTGAAAATAGGAAATTATATAATGAAGTTCAAGAACTAAAAGGTACAGTATTCACTCTAAAGAGGTTGATAAGATTTTCTATATTAACCCCTCATCTTTTATTTCTTAGGAAATATCAGAGTTTATTGTCGGATAAGACCATTCCTTTCTGGTCAGAATGGAAACTCTAGTACTGTTGACCATGTTGGCGACAACGGGGAATTGATTATAACAAACCCTTTAAAGCAAGGAAAAGATGGCCACAAGATGTTTAAATTTAATAAAGTCTTTGGTCCAACTGCTTCTCAAGGTATTGCCTCCGCAAAAATCTTTTCTCATTGTGTAAAAATATGTATAACTCATGATGAAAACATAAATAGTCATTGAAATTCATAGGTACCAGAAGTGATTCAATTTCATTGTTTTTTGTACTACCACCTTCTAAGTTCTGTTCTTTATTCAGAGGAAGTGTATCTGGACACCCAACCTTTAATACGATCAGTCCTTGATGGATTCAATGTCTGTATCTTTGCGTACGGGCAAACGGGCTCAGGGAAAACATACACAATGGTATATGTTTCATCCTTGATATTGTTACTTCGAGAATATAATTTGGCAAGTTTGAAAAGATTTTGGCAACGCCATGTTTCTGTAGAAAAGAATTTTTGCATTGACTCTTTGAATCTACCTTGTAGAGTGGTCCAAATTCACCAACAAAGGAAACTGTGGGAGTTAACTACCGAGCTCTAAATGATTTATTTGATATTTCTCAAACTCGAAGAAATACTTTTAGTTACGAAGTTGAAGTACAAATGGTTGAGATATACAATGAACAAGTGAGGGATCTCCTTTCGACTGATAGTTCGCAAAAAAGATATCCTTTTGTTCGCTAGAAGATTCACTCTATTGGTTTAAGCCATTCTTTAATTGTTTGCATGCTCATTGGAATTTTGATCTGTAAATGTATGAGATTTTCTTTTTAACTTGCATACACTAGAGATTAGGAATATTTCTCAACCAAGCGGATTGGCTGTTCCGGATGCAACAATGTATCCCGTTAACTCGACATCTGATGTTATTGATTTTATGCAAGTTGGGCACACAAATAGGGCTATGAGTGCAACTGCTCTTAATGAGAGGAGCAGCCGATCTCACAGGTCACTTCTGTGATTCAGTACTGACAATGTCTTCAATGGAAGTACATGCTGTTTTCTCTAAATTACTTACCTCTTGTACACAGTGTTGTTACCGTTCATGTTCGAGGTACGGACTTAAAAACTGGTGCATCATTCCGCGGTTGTCTTCACTTGGTTGATCTCGCAGGAAGTGAAAGAGTTGATCGCTCTGAAGTTACGGGTGATAGACTAAAGGAAGCACAGCATATTAATAAATCTTTATCTGCTCTTGGTGATGTGATATATTCTCTTTCACAAAAAAGTTCTCATGTGCCGTACAGAAACAGCAAACTGACTCAACTTCTTCAAAGTTCTCTAGGTATTTGGATTCTTTTTTTGTGTACCACATTTGTCTGTGACATCAGTACTATCTTGATTGTTATTGGTAATTGCCTTGCCTTTCGACTTCTGTGTGTTTTTCTCAACCTGTTTACACCACAGGAGGCCATGCTAAGACTCTCATGTTTGTGCAAGTTAATCCGGATGCCGACTCTTATTCAGAAACTTTAAGCACCCTGAAGTTCGCGGAAAGGGCATCTGGAGTAGAACTGGGAGCTGCTAGAAGCAATAAGGAGGGTAAAGATGTCAAGGACTTAATGGAGCAGGTTTATTCTCATTTTGGACTAATATCTGAGCTCTACTGATAAGCTTTGTGCTTTCTTTATAGTCAGGATGATTAGTTGTTCAAATAATTTGTGAATTTTTGTTCTAGGAACTTCTGAAATTGTAGCTATGTCAATACCATTTCACATTATTTGTTTTCATTGAACCCCGGTTATCAATATTAGCTCTCTGAGGCAGATGTCAGATCTTGGGTGAAATCAAACATGAGCTTGTTTGCAGACAACTACACTAATCCTATATATTGGAAAACAAAACGGAACCGTTGGATTTGAAATTTATAACCCCTTTCTTGCTATGTTTGCCATATAAAGTAGTCTCTTATACATAATATCAATGGTTGATGTTTCTGCTTAATTGAGTATTTGCCTATCAGATTGCTTCTTTGAAAGAAACAATAGCAAGGAAAGATGAGGAGATAGAAAGGTTGGACAGTAGCTCTTCTCATCTAAAAACTGAATCCCTGGGACATTCACAGTCTTCACCTAGCCTTCACTCTCTGAAGGGGAACAATCAACAATCTGGCTATGATAACTATTCAGATTCTGATTTTTCAAATGCGACTGATATAACAAATACTGGAGATGGAACTCATTCAGGAAGCCTTCAAGATGTTGGCAATTGTACCAACAAGTCTGACACTGTTGAAGTGGATAACACCAAGTAAGTATGATCCTTTTGTGGGGATTCCTTTTATTTTTTAACTTATCATCTCTGTCAGAAGGTTAGAATCTTCATAATATGCATCACTTAATTAAAACAAGTCAGTTACTGTTTTTCTACTTAATTTTTGTTTTCTGAAATCTTCATTGTAACCATCATTCAACTGAAATATAGTATAGGCTGTATTCTACTTATAGAATTGATTTACACTGTCCAATTGGAACAGTGAGCAATTAGGCCAGCCTTCTTAAACTCCAACTGATTACAAAACTCCTCTAGATATAGGAGAGAATTAGAAGTGTCTACAGAAGGCTGACGTATAATATACCGCAAATACAAAAAGAGGGTAAAAAGGGTACAATATAAGAGAATAAGTACTTTGCACCAAACTCATTGACTCCAACACAATGCAATCACTTTCTTAGCCAATGACTCAGTTAACTATGCTCGCGCTTCATAAACTGAATGATGCAAAAAGGAAAGTGTCTTAATTGCAACCTTGTATTGGTTCATTACATGGTCCCTTTCTAGTCTACTCTAACACTGTCAATTTTGTATAGGTGAAAAGAAATTGTTTCTTTCTTTACTACCTCACCCTCCTTATGTCGCATGTGGCACTTCCCTTTTAACTCTACCCCCACCATGCTGAACTTACTAGTACATCTCTTTGAATACATGAGCTGTACATGCATAAACTTGAGTGAATTGTACATTGCTTTTTACACGTGTTTAGTCTCATACCATGAATATAGTACTTCTCTTTCACATATAGATAAGTGTGCCATTAGTCATAAACTCATAATCCAAGTCGAGTAATCTCTCCTACATGATCGACATGGTAGCAGAGTGATTTTTCTAGAAACCCTAGCAATCTTGTCTTTAAGGAAGTTGTCAAATCTCTCCAGCCCTAGGGTCTCTCTCCCTCTCCTTCAGGTTTTATACCCCTTTTATTGTCAGGATGCTGCAGTACATTATTGTACAGTACAATACTCCCATGAGCTATAATATATTTTGTTACTTTATAGGCTATAAGGTACTGCCATTAAATACTATATCATTTGTGAACCCTTTAGTAACTAATTGTCATAGAAAACTGGTATTGCACTATCCATTATGTCCATACCGCTGTGTGTTGAGAAATATTCGAATGGAAGAGTTTAATACATTGATTGAGGGACAGACGTCATATTTTTCAAGGAGTGAGATTACATGTAAAAAGGTAACTCTAAACTATAGTCTTTCAAGATATCGTAATTCAGAACTAATTAAAGATGAAGATTTACTAGAAAATTCGCCCCTCAAGTTGAATCATGCGAAGCATGGTCAGTTTTGTTCAAAGCATGTAAACAAAATCAATCATACACATTCTTGGATTAGCACCAATTTGGTACAAGTTTTGCAGCCAAATCTTTATTGCCACTATCATCACGATGAGAGGCAATATGGATTTGTTGATTCCTTATGCTTGAGACTGAATAGTGATGTAATTAGAATATTATGGAACTCTCAATGAAGAGAACAACTTGCTGTAAGATTTATAGGGATTATAAAAGCCTAGATGAGAGAAAATGTGTAAGAAAAACATATTAGGAACACACGAGTGAAATCAATGAATAGGTAAAACTTTTTCTGAAAGATTATCAACATGCTTTGTGATTAGGTAAATAGTTTAAAATGCAGATAAATTCTTTTCTATGTTTCATGTGTGATATATCTTCCCCTCAAACTGTATTCTAGTTGGGATGGAGATGTGTTGAAAGAAGCTAAAGGTTTTTTAATAAAGGTTAATAAAAGAATTAGAGTGGTGATAGAGAGGTTACAATGCGATTATATGTAAAAAGAGACTCAATAGCATTAACTAGAGATACTGGAAAAAATGATGCGAGAAGAAAGAGACTTCAACATTCTGTTTTGAAATATGTAAGATATTTGAAACAAAAGAAGATATTAACAAGGAGAATGTGGAACATGTCTTGGCATTGTTTTATGTTAAACATTTCAAGAAGAGTTTATTAATTGTTTGTATTATAGGCCTTGGCTAGTAGCCCTTTAGTAATTGTGTGCACATCTATACTTTTCCCTCTTTATGCATATTTGGATATAGGATTTCTTTGTTTTGACAACAATTCGTTCTCTAGTTTTGTTGTTCTATATGGTAGACTCAGTTTAAGAAAATCTATCCTGGAAAGCAGAAGAAATTTCCTTTGCTAATGGGTGGGAAAATGCCTTGTTCATAGCTTTGAGGGTACCTCAGATACAGACGATCTGGAGCATCTATTTTCCCTTATAAATTGTTAAAACCCCAATCTCCTATCTGTTGATAGAAAACTCTAGCAGGGGTGTATGAAGCACCCAATGCAGTCTATGGAAATGGTTGCAACATCAAGGTACAGTCCATTGTAGCCTGACTTAAAGACTACGTAAGACCGTGGTTGTGGACTGTTCTAGACAAGGAACATTTATCGTGGAGCATCAAGGCATTCCATCTCAATCAAAACCTCTTTTATATCACAAGAGCCCACCATAGCGACTAGGGGCATTAACACAAATCTCTAGATCTTACGACATCCCTTGCTGCCCCCCTTCCACCCCGAAAAAGCATGGAGTAACCAGAAGCCGTCATTGCATCTGCTAGCTTTGGTTGATAGTGTTGCAAGGTCATAGTCAAGAATAACAACTGAAATGGTGTACTTATTTTGCCTAGGTCCTTCGGCAATAACGATAATCATTGGCTACAACACCACTTTCCTCTCTTTTCCTTTTTATTTGAAAGCTGGCAATTCATTCATCCTGTTGCCAGGGGGTTTTGAACTTGTGACCTTTCGGTCATACACCATCAACTTTACCACTTGGGTTCCACTACATTGGCACTTTCCTTTCTTGTGGCCTCTTTGTTGTCACGTCTTTTCCATTCATGTCCTCTGCAATGAGGAAGCCCGTTTTAGAGTTATCAAAACAATATAAAAACATAGAAGCAGGTTATTCCCATATATTGATTTGCAAAAGAAAGAGAACCCCTTATTTCCTTGTTCTAACTGATTCCAATCAAATCATCTTTCCAAACTATGTTTTCTTCACATATCATTTGTTAGTTTCTTGCTCCATAATCAATCAAATGTTCTACTCTTCTCTTTCGGTTTTTTGTATTTTTTCCTATATTTGAACTAGTCCGGTAACTAGTCCGGTCAAGCCATTGGTAAGATAATTCTTCCATTCAACCTCTTATTGCCATGTTCTAACTGATTCCAATCAAATCATTTTTCCAAACTATGTTTTCTTCACATATCATTTGTTAGTTTCTTGCTCTATAATCAATCAAACGTTCTACTCTTCTCTTTCAGTTTTTGTATTTTTTCCTATATTTGAACTAGTCTGGTAACTAGCCCGGTCAAGCCATTGGTAAGATAATTCTTCCATTCAACCTCCCTTTGTTTTATAGGTGATATTTTTTAAAAAGATTTCCTATGTTCTTTCTACTTTTAAGTTGTTTGACTTTTTCTAGTGGGTTTCTACTTTGTCCTTAGTGCAAAATGGAGTGATGTTATTCTTGCTTGCCTGTGCTTGTTCCATGCTTAGCACACTACTTGACAATAGATGGCATCATGTGCAACATTGGTTCACCTGTTCATCTTGTCTGTGCCACATTATGCACTTTGATCGCTTCATAATCATGCCTATACACCAACATTCTCTCGGATTCTGTCTACCTAAGGACCTGCACTATCTGTACTGGAGTGGCACTGGTGGTTGATGATTGTATTTTTGCTGACGAAGCTTCAGATGCATTGCTCTCACTTGTAGCATAGCCCATTAGTTACATGCTTTTCTTGTTATTTGCTTGAAGGTGGGTGCTTATTTTTGAGAATGTAAGGAGTCAATATCTTTATATGGATGGGCTATATATGTTTGTTGTTCAAGCAGTGGATGATTTTTACTACAATATTATTGCTAACCACCAAATTTTCTACTAACAAATATTTTACACATTTTATTCAGAATATAATATTAGAGTTGTTGTAGTTAATTACAGTTCTTTTATTACTGAAAATATTAATTATCGTTCTCCGAGTGACATCTTTCAATCTTCATTGCTAAATTTATTTTTGTTTTCTACCTTCTTATTTAGTATGTCAGTGGATTCCATCTTATTGTTAACTAATTTTGGATCCTCGTTCTTACTAATTCCTAATTCTAACTCCCGTACTTTTTCTTTGTTAATTACATATTTCGATCTAACACTGTAATTAATTGATATCTTATTATATTCTGTGCATATTCTTCAGTATTTTGGTGGTCTTTAATCTCTTGTTATCCTTATTAAGTTTCATAAATGATTTCTATTGCATTTTAGTTTTGTTTGTATATACATATTTTACGTTACACACATTCATATACATAAAATATATGTAAACATTCTATCACTGTATATACAAATGTGTATGTACATGTATAATTTTGTTTATTAAGAGCGCCTCATTCATATTTTGAGGCTTACGCCTCAAATGCCTCGAGGCTTACGCCTCACCTCACTAAGACAAAAACACCTCGTTATGCCTAACACACTTTATAACCTTGATGGGGACCTATGTTAAGGGTGCTTGCAGAAGATCAAAATTTAGCGAACAGACATAGGACAGTCCTAAAACTGCACCACTCCCGAGCAGTAGCAAGGAAGGCGATGAATAGTCTTGTCAAGGCACATTAGATAGCCGCATGACTCGGAGGACTGGGTGGACGGCCACAGGGAATGGGGGGAACAACCACAAGGGCTGAGAAGGAGAAGGCACATGGGGATGGGGGGAGGTCGACGTCTACATGGGTTGGGGGGGTGCAAGCGTAAGAGGGTGGGGGTTGTGGGATCAGAACGGAACCATAGGGTAACCGGACCGGGAGGGGGGGGGGAAGGGACTGGAATGGATCTAGGGGCAAAGAAAAACCAGGGGAGAGGTGGGAGACGAGAGGCTGGGGTCAGACGAAGGCGAAAACAGGAGGTTGGGGGAAATAAAGGAGACGGTGGGGTAGGGTAGAGGTGGAAATGAGAGGGAGTTGGTCGGGCAGTAAGAGAGAGAGGGAAAATGAGAGGGGGGCTAGAGAGGATGGCAATGGAAATTTGGAGGGGCATCAAGAGGGGGTTTGACACATCAAGTAATAAGAAAACAAAGGATATAGAGGGGAACGGTAGTTGTTGTCTTAAAGGGCAAAAGACAAGAAAGAAAGGATGAGGGGTTTACACCTACTGTGATACCATATAAAATGGTAATTAGGATTTAATATACATGGCCATACAGTGATTACATGTCATGCTAATATAAGAGTGTAGACATGACACTACTCCTGAATCCACCTACGTAAGGCTAAATACATAAGACTAAAGACATATCCACTCTAAAACTTGCATATACTAGGTCATACCAAGCCATAATGACAACTGGAGTTTGGCAACCACACAAGAAGTGCATGAATAAAGTACACACCCCAGAAAAAGGCCTCAATATAAAACACTGCATAGAAAATGGAACATAAGGGCACCTAGACTGGTCCCAAATCTGGTCTCTAGTAGGATCATAATCTTTATCATCAAGATAAAAACGTCTGGCAAGAGGATAGGAGAGTCCAAAGGCATGTTTTTCTTCTTCATCTTCTCCTCCTTTTCCTTCACCATCACCATCTCCTTCTTCGATCTCGTCGTCTTCCTGTGGTTGATGTTAGGAAGGCCAATGTGCATTTATCGGATCCCAAGTCACGAGACCATTAGAGACCAATTCGGCCCACTCAAAGGTGGGCACAAACAATTAATTAAACTCGGCGAGAGCAGTGGGAAGGGTACTATAGGGTAAATCAAGCGATGGAGCTGGGAGTACTTGAGGAGAATATATAGAAGGGGCAGCTGTAGGAGTAGCAATAGAAGGAGCATGTAGATAGAACTTTTGATATCCATAAGAAACATGATCCTCAACATGGGAAAAAGGAGCGTAGGAACTTGGTATGGTGAAGTATAGGCCAAATTCATGTTGCTCAAAGTTTTGGGTCATCATATACTGCATGAACCACTCATTGATGACATGAGGTCATTCATAGGATGATGAGTGCGGTGGAGCTTGGTCTTGAGGTGGACTTATGGAGGATCTTGCATGAGAAGAGGGGAGACGAGAGGTTCCCTTTTTCAGGACAGTGGAGTTTATGAGTATTCCCTTGTGGTCAGTGGGGTATTGAAGATTTCCAACGAGTGACTAGGGGTGACATGTTTGAAAAATACCACAAAAAGGTTGGCATAAGGAGGATTGACATCTTCAACATTCAAGGTGGTGTTAAAGGAGGTCAGGTGGTGCATGATGTAACGACATCACATGGCACATATCTTCTTAACCAAGCTGTAACTCTTGATTGTCAAGCTCTCCACAATTTTAGATTGATATTTTTTTGAGGTGGAAGTCGGACTTTATAAAGAGAGCCATAACTCTTCATAGGGGAGTGAGGGGAGTGAGAGAGGAAATAGGGGGAATCCCCTTTTTGTAGTGTTTGGCACATGGAGCTTTGATGCTAATGTGGAGGTAAGAGACACGAAAGAAATGTTCACATTCTTTCATCATATAATAGAAATTGTGAAAGTCACCAATATCAAAAGCAGTGCGGTAAACTAGAAAATCAGAACCTTCAAAAGAAGGATAAGTATCTAAATTGGTTTCTGAGAATTAGTAAGGGAAATAAAAAATGTTACATTTTTTAGATAATTTCCTTATTACCCGGGGGATAAATAATGGAATAAATCCAACTAATGCTTGCATAAAATTCATCCACTGTCATTTTGGACCATTAAGTGTCAGACCAAGTGGAAGAGAAAACAACAAGTGGTTGGATATGGTGGAAATAAAGTGAAGAATATTCATGACGGGAAGATCTTGATATTCGAAGGGCTGACATGGATATGGAATTTTAGGAATAAGAGATTTATACCGATCCATGGCAGCCTGAGAGACAAAGGGAATCTCTTCAAACATAAACTTAGAAGAACGATAAGAAATATCATGGGAAGCCTATGTCATTGCTTCCTTTCTCTTCTTGGTTTAAGGAAAGGCATCATGATGAAGAGAAATGTGAGAACAAGGAGACATGTAGATGGTTAGAAAGGTAGAGAATGAGTTGGAGAGGCACAAAATGAAGAAACAGGAAAGAAGCTGTGGAAAGCAAGCAATGAAGGTGTATAATAGAAGGTAGACATACCTGGGGTTCAATGGGTCGGATGGATCTTTGAAAAAGAAGAAATCCATCCAACATGTTTTTCTTATAAATCTGACACAAGTTGTCGGGTGATTCTTCAGCTTAGGAATCCAATCAACGGCTAAGCCTGAGAAACCCTGTCAATTTTGTCGGTTGTTAATCCAAACGATGAGGCATACTGGAAAAATAGGTTGTGGTCCTTAATCGATTTTCAGCACAAAAATCCAACCAATGGAACCTTCTGTCCTAAATCTCAATTCGCATCAACTGGTTTTCTAGATCATAACAATACTAACACCTATCTTATGGACTGACTGAAAGGGTCTCGAAGCTAATCTATGTGACCAAAAATATCAAATCAATGCTAAAAAAATAATTTAATTTAAGGTAATGCACATATAACGTCCTTATAGGCCATGTTTTGCAGTACGATCACTTGGAATCAACTCGCAATAAGAATCATTTTTTATTGGATTATGACATTTAATTTGCTATCATATATGACATTTTGTATTCGATCAAGGACTATAGGGATAGAAAATTTCTAACTAGGGGCATATAGTTATCATCAGAGGTAAGGAACAAAATTAATCTGGCTAAATTAAGTTGTTCCCTAGCTAGATGTTTTTTGAAGATATCCGTCAATTGATCTTCTATGTCAACATGAGTGATATAAATATAAAATGGTTCATTTATTGAGATGATAAATACAAGCATATACCCCCTCCTTATATAGGTTAGCAGCCAGTAAACATAGAGTTCGCCAATATGGGACAAAAGACAAGACACTAAAGAGAGAACAAGCTAACTAAATAAAATAAATATGTTAAAACTCCCTCTCAAGTTGGAGCATGAATATCATGCGCCCAACTTGTCCACCATAAAATAAGATCTTGTCTTTGGTAGTGATTTTGTAAATATGTCAACGAGCTGATCCTCAGTCTTGATGTATGGAGTAGCTATGCGCCTGGATAAAATAGACTCTCTGATAAAGTGACAGTCTACCTCAATATGTTTGGTACACTCATGGAATGTGGGATTACTTACAATGAAGGTAGCTGCTTTGCTTTCAAAGTACATAGGAATTGGTGTAGAATCACAGACTCAAAACTCATTTAATAGGCCTTGAACCCACATTAGCTCACAATTGGTATGTGCCATGACACAATACTCAGCTTCAACACTAGATCTAGCCTCAACAACCTATTTTTTGCTTCTCCCAGTGACAAGGTTACCACCTACAAAGGTGCAATAACATGAAGTTAGATTCACGATCAGCCTTGCTGCCAACATAGTTTGAGCCAGAGAAACCATAAATCTTGCAGTGCCCATTGTTCCTATATAGAAGACCCTTTCTAGGTGAGCTTTTAAAGTATTTGAGAATATGGCATACAACTTCCCAATGACATTGTCGATCTTTATCAAGATACATAGTGACAAGTCTAATAAACAAAGCGATATTTTCCCATGTAACTGTCAGATAAATGAGTTTACCCGCAAGTCTTCTATATTGCTTGCTATCAGGATAAGATGGAGAAGAATCATCATCCCAATTAGTATTGGGATCCATAGGTGTGCTGACTGGCTTGGCACCCAATATGCCAGTCTCCTGTACTAGATCAAGGATATACTTACATTGAGATAGACATACTCCAAATGAAGAATGTGATACTTCAATCTCCAAAAAATAGCACAATTTTCCTAGATCTTTAGTAATGAAGTGTTTTCTTAAATATTCCTTGGTATCCTAAATACCTTGATGGTCACTCCCATAAAGGATGATGTCATCTACATACACGATCAAAGTAACAAGTCCCACATTAGTTTTATTAACAAAAACAAAGTGATTAGAATGTGAGCATCGAAAATCAAATTTAGCAAGGATCTGAATTAATTTATCAAACACGCTCTTGGGCTCTGTTTAGTCCATAAATGGCTTTCTTAAGACGACATACTTTAGAACATTCCCCCTAAGCAACTAATCCAAGAGGTTGCTCCGTATACACCTCATGCAGATCACCATATAAGAAAGCATTTTTGACATCAAGTTGAAAAAGGGGCCAACTTTTATTAACATCAACAGAATTACGAATTCGAACAGAGTTATGTCGAGAAACATGCGAGAAAGTTTCAAAGCAATCTACGCCATAAGTTTGTGTCTAGCCCTTGGCAACAAGACAAGCCTTGAGATGTTCAACCGTGCCATCAGGTTGATACTTCACAATAAAGACCCAGCGACGACCTACATGTGAAACATGAGCAGGAGTATCCATTAAGTCCTAGGTTTGTTGTGTATCTAGAGCCTCCATTTCCGCTTTGATGGCACGACGAAAAGGATATGTTAGGGCCTTAGCCGTAGTTTTAAGAACACAAATAATGGAAACAACAATAGTAAAATCTGTAAAACTTGAACCAAGATTAGCATCAAACATAAATTACTGATAAGATGTAAAGTACAAGAGCGCAACCCTTTTCTTATGCTAATCGGAGTATCCAAGTCAGAGTATATTTGATTTGTGTCGTGATCTACCGACGAAGATGAGGGATTGGCTGAGGGAGGGGCCATAGTAGGAGTTGCAGTCTTGCGGCGTCTTTGATAAAATTTGAGCAGAACATTAGGAACAACAGATTCTAGAGAGTCCGGCTCAATAGAAACATGAAGAGTAGGAAATGCACGGGCAAAGGATGATTCTTCCTCTATAATGCCTTTTTTTGAGATATTTGAGGACCATATTTTATCACAAAATGTTTCAAACAAACAATTTTCGAATTCTTCCCCGTGATCACTACAAAATGTAAGAGTTTTAACACTAGCTTCATTTTCTACTCTTTTACGAAAAGATGTGAAAGTTATAAAGTATCACTTTGGGAAACAAGAAAACTAGTCCATGTATATCTGGGGTAATCATAAATCAGTTTTTAAAAAGCGTCCTAGGCGGCCGCTTAAGCGTCCGCTTAAGCGCCACAAGGTGATGGCCGATTAAAATGTGCCATAAGCATCGCTTGAGTGAATTTGAGAAAAGCGGCCGCTTTTTGCCCGCTTAACTCGCTTTTTTCCCGCTTTTATCCCGCTTTAAAAAAAAACTACTGTAAGCATATAGCATTAAGTACATTATATCCCCCGATTAGTATTGACTATAATATTATTAAACTAGCATACATTAAATGTTCTATGATATACTTAGTTCTAATTTAGAATGCATACTTTGTATGTAAGCTATAATGATATGGTGCTTTTGTGATGTATCCAAGTATATTATAGGTAACTATTATCTAATTTAGAATGCATACTTTGATTAAGTGTACTGCTGTAACGTATGACTATTTGATGATGTGCAAATGTAACAATACGTTTGTAAGCTAGCTATGATAGGTTTATTGTTTACTGTTTAGCTATGTAAACACGTTATACAAAATTGTTGTTGCATCTTGTATATACACTTATTATTTTATGTGTAGGGTGCTTTATCTATGACAAGTATATTGTTTACTATATTAATATAGATACAATCATTGTTGTATAGTTGTGTTATAAACTATTGGGTGTTTTATAATGTCTTGTACAATGTTTAGATATGTATAAAAATTAAAAAAATATAGTATTTATATACATATATATGCAATTTTGCATAAAAGTTTATAGGAATTGGAAATCCGCTTTTCTAAAAAGCGCCTGCTTAATCGCCCGCCCGGCGATTAATCGGCTACAAGGTCCCCTCCGCACGCTTCCCGTTTCGCGCTTTTTAAAACCTTGTCATAAATAATCATTAAATAGTTTACTAACTCTAAGTGATTGTGTGTGCATTGTTCCAAATAGATTGATGTCAAGATGTTTTAGAGCTCTCTTAGTGCTAAAAATTCCCTTATACTTGAACACAAACTTAATTTGCTTCCTTTGTGTGTGAGGTTGGCGTTCCTCATATTTTTCAAAGTCTAGTTTGGGAAGTCCCTTAACTAAGTCATTTTTTCTCAATTTCTTATACTGATGCATATTTACATGACCAAGTTCTCTATGCCATAAAGATATATCATTTTTATCAACAACTACGAATTTCCTAAGAATTAGTGTTGAAGGGCTAAGAACAATGAGAACAGAGAAATTGGAGAACGTAGGGTTACACAATGTAGTGTACCCCGATATTTATATAAGTGGTACAATTACAACGAGGTCCATATAGAAATGTAAAATAACAGAACAGTAAAAAAGACATATAAATAAGGACATATATGAACACTCCCCCTCAAGTTAGAGCATAGATATCAATCATGCCCAACTTGTCCACAAGAGAATTGAAGTGCTTCTTTGCCAGTAGCTTGGTAAATATGTCAGCAGCCTGATCTTCAGAGCGGGCGAAAGGAGTGCAAATCTTGCCAGATAAAATAGTCTCTCTGATGAAGTGGTGGTCGACTTCAATATGCTTGGTGCGCTCATGATATACTGGATTGTTAGCAATGAAAATAGCAGCCTTATTATCACAGTGCATAGGAATAGGAGTAGAAGACTCAACAACTAAGTCTTTTACAAGGGATTGCACCCATAGAAGTTCACTGGCAGTGTGGGCCATAGCCCTGTATTCAGCTTCAGCACTGGATCTAGCAATTACATTTTGTTTCTTACTTTGCCATGTAACCAGGTTACCTCCAACATAAGTACAGTAGCCAGAAGTAGATTTCCTGTCTATCTTACTCCCAGCATAATCAGAATCAGAATAGCCTTCCAGAGAACAGTGCCCATTTTTCTTATAATAGAGGCCTTTGCCAGGAGACTTCTTCAGATATCTCAAAATATTACATAGAGCATCCTAGTGACACTGTCTAGGCTTATCCAGGTACCTACTAAGAAGACCCACAACAGTAGATATGTCAGCTCTAGTCACAGCCACATAAATCATCTTGCCAATCAACCTCCTGTATTTTTTGTTGTCTGGAAATATAGGGGAAGAGTCATCATCCCAATTAGCATTGGGATCCAGAGGAGTATCAGCTAGCCGTGCACTAAGCATCCCAGTTTCTTATAATAAATCAAGTACATACTTCCTCTGAGATAAAACAAAAGCATTAGAAGTTCTAGATACCTCAATGCTCAGAAAATATCACAGTTTCCCCAGATCTTTAGTAGCAAAATGTTTACACAAGTGAGTTTTAGTAGCCTGAATTTCAAGAGAGTCATTGCCAGAAAGAATGATATCATCAACATATACTATAAGAATCACAATACCAGAGGGGGTCTTTTTGTAAAGACCGAATGATCAACCTGCGACCTCTGAAATCCAAAAATAGTCAGAATTTTACTCAACTTGTCAAACCATGCTCTAGGACTCTGTTTGACTCCATAGATAGATTTCTTTAACCTGCAGACTTTATGTGACTCCCCCTGAGCAACAAACTTAGGAGGTTGCTCCATATAGACCTCTTCTTGAAGATCACCATACAAGAAGGCATTTTTAACATCTAGTTGTATAAGAGGCTAGTCAAGATTAATAACAATAGAAAGAAGAACTCTGACAAAATTAAGGCAAGCAACAGGTGAGAAAGTCTCAAAATAGTCAATACCATAAGTCTGCGTATACCCTTTCGCCACCAGGCGTGCCTTCAGACGTTCTACTGTACCATCAGGATGATATTTCACAACATATACCCATCGACAACCAACAAGTTTGCACTCAGGAGGTGGATCCACCAGCTCCCAAGTTTCTCGATCAGCAAGAGCATTCATCTCCTTCATGGCAGTAGTCCATGCTGTACTTTGTAGGGCATCAAGTACAAACTTTGGAATAGCAATAGCAGATAAGGCAGTGACAAAATTACTTGCATGAACACTCAGATGCGTAGTAGAGACATGATTAACAATATTCTGAGTAGTACAGGAACGAGTGCCCTTTCTAAAAGCAATGGGCAAATCTAAATTAGAAGTTACCTCAGGTGATGCAGGACCTTCTAAAGGAGAAGATTGGTGTTGATTGGGGGGTGCTTGACTAGGTTGGGACCTGTTCCTGCGTTGATATACAATAAGTGGAGGAGTAGTATTTTCAGTACTTGAATTATCAGAAGCACAGTCACTGGTAATAGGCAGAGGAGGAGCAATAATATCTGAATTCAAACTATCTCCTTTAGCTGAGTAAAAGGGCATATCCTCAAAAAAGACAACATCACTGCTTGTGAACCATTTTTTAGTAGTAGGGTTATAACACCGATACCCTTTCTGCGTTCGAGAATACCCCAAAAAGATGCATTTTGCAACTCTTGGAGATAATTAATCATAGGTTGGCCCTAGTAACCGTACAAACAGGTAGAACCAAATATCCGCGGAGGTAAAGAAAACAATGGTGCATCAGGTTGTAGAACTTGTACATGAATTTTATTGCCAATCACAGAAGAAGACATCCGATTTATTAAAAAGCAGGCAGTCAGAATGGCTTCAGGCCAAAATATGCGAAGCACATTAGAATGCAGCATGATAGTTCTAGCAACCTCTAGTAAGTGTCTATTTTTGCATTCCACAACTCCATTCTGCTGAGGTGTATATGCGCATGACGTCTGATGAATAGTGCCAACCGATTTACAAAACATTTCGACATCATTCTGAACAAACTCCAATGCATTATCAGTTCTAAAAACTTTAACAACCATAGAATATTGTGTTTTTATTTCAGCAAAAAAGAATTTAATTGTGGACAACACCTCAGATCGGCTTTTCATAAGAAACAACCAAGTGGCATGAGAGAAATCATCAATAAATAATATAAAGTATTTGTATCCAGACAGACTCGGAACATGACATGGACCCCATACATCAGCATGAACAAGATCAAAAATATTTTTGCTACTAATATGAGACCGTTTAGGATAAACAACCCTAGTTTGTTTCCCTAATTGACATGACTCACACTGAAACAAATGTGTCCCTACACCATATACTATATGTCTGAGCTTCTCAGAAGATGGGTGTCCAAGTCTGTAGTGCATCTGTAAAGCCGAAACAGATGAAGATAAAGCTGAAGCTAACCCCACATTGTCCACCTTTTTCAGATAGTCCAGATAATACAATCCATCAGATCCTTCATGCCCCCCCCCCACCAATCTTCATCCTCGTGCGAAGGTCCTGAAAAACACATGAACCAGGTAAAAAAGTGAGACTGCAGTTCAGGTTACGCACAACTTTGCTAACAGATAATAAATTGAGCGGAAATCGAGGTACATATAGGGCCTATTTTAACAGAAATTCAGAAACAATGTCTCCAATCCCAGAATCAGGAGACTTGGAGCCATCAGCAAGCATAATAGAAGGAGATATCGATCGAGATAAACTTTTAAAAAGAGACTGATTCCCTGATATATGAGATGAAGCACCCGAATCAATAACCCATTTGGTATTACTAGTACTAGATGAGGGTGCACTGAGGAAGGCAGTATCACAACCAGAATAAGTAGCAGCATGCGCTCCAGACGCGACTCCAGAAGATGACCCATGCAGCTCAAGCAGTAGACGCTCCACCTCGGCACGGATGAAGTCGGCAGTAATTGAACTGGATGCATCAGTAGCAGTAGACTGTGGCACTACCTCAGTGGTAGTATGAGTATCAGAAGCTGCATTAGCCCAGGCGGGCTTTCCATATTTCTCCCAGCATTTCTCTTCAATATGATTAGACCGGCCACAAAAGCTGCAGAACCGTTAACCAGTTTGAGGACGTGCAGCAGCAGGAGGTCCAGAAGTTGCTCCACGACCAGAAGAGTTCCTCCCCCTTCCAGCACCAAGAGGGGGACGAGTGTCGTGAGAACGGCCGCGTCCGCGTCCACGGCCACGACCACGACCAGACATCGCAACAAGTGCAGTGGAATCGCCAGTATCAGTAGATGTCTCAGATGAGGATGCAGGCAGGCGCTGTAGGCACTGAAAAACACTATGTAGAGTAGGTAGTGGATCACTGGCCAGAATCTGATCCACAACCCCAGCATATGAGTCAGGTAAGCCACACAGGAACTGGACTACTTACAACTCCTGGTGTTGACGTTGCATAGTAGCCAAATCAGTAGACAAGGGATGGTAGGCCTCTAATTCCCCCCAAAGTCCCTTGAAGGCAGAAAAGAAGTCAGTAAGATCAGATCCCGAGAAGTGCAGACGACTGAGCTGTTTGTTAATATCAAACACTTTCTTCGGATTCTAGCTGTGTGAGTAGGTACTAGCAAGCTGATACCACACCTGCTTGACAATCTGCAGGTATAATAGGGTGACACTAATTTTTGTCTCACTACTATTCAGAATCCACGTCATAACAGTAGAATCATCTTTAACCCAGTCATCATATGCTTTAACATCTTTGGAGTCGACAGTTGCTGCAGGCACGGGAGGTGGATCACGCGTCAAATGTGACAATTTCCCTTGAGATTTAACATAGATCTGCATGGAACACACCCAGTGTTGGTAGTTTCTCCCATCCAATTTAACAATGGTAACTTGACGACGCAGATCCTCGTGTGAAGATGCCATAGCAGGCAGATCACCAATTGCCGACAGAGAGAAAAACACGTAGGCACATGCAGAACACAACCGCCTAGTTCCTCAGCTAGGCGACAGTAGGCACAGATAAAAGACTGGACGGACTAGTTACATACGGGCTACGCCGCGGCGCAGCAGAAAACCCGGTGGCTCAACGACCTACACGGGCAGGCAGAAAAATAGATCCGAAGGTGTCCTTCAGTCGGGATTCAAGCCACCAGACAAGCACGTGCAGATCGGAGCCCAGTGGTTGACGGGTTGTCTCGGCGGCTGGCTGCCCTGGCGGCGTTGCTGCCCCGGCGGGGTGCTTGCCCCGGCAGCGCTGCGCAACGGCGGATGCCCGACGGTGGGCTGCAGGCGGGCGACTACTGCACGGCGGGGAGGGGGGGGGCGCCAGCCGGGGGGAAAGAGAGAGAGAGAGAGAAAAAGGGAGGGAGGGAAGGGGAAGAACGGCGGCTCTGGATCTAAGCTTGCTCTGATACCATGAGAATAGAGAAATTGGAGAACGTAGGGTTACATAATGTGTGTACCCTGATATTTATATAAGTGGTACAATTACAATGAGGTCCATATAGAAATGTAAAATAATAGATAAGTAAATAAAAACATATAAATAAGGACATATATGAACAAACAATATTATATGCATCACCATTTCTATGCCCCTTCTGTATAACTTTCAAAGTGAGGGAGTCAAGATACATTAAAGAGTAGTAAAGGGTACAAAGCAACCATCATCATATAATTGTCTTACAATGATGATGTGATCTAGGCCATCATCAAGAAGTACATTCTCAATACATACAAAATTGCCCATCACCCTCACCAATTACTTTCCCTTTCCATTATCACTTAAGTCACTGAACCACCTTTTTGCTTCTTAACTGAATCAAAGTAGCTCTTGACGCTTGTCATGTGATTTGAGAAGCCACTATCAACAATCCAATCATAGTTTTCCTAAAAGAAGAAATGATGGATCCCATTTAAGTTCTTGGGTTCGGGGTGAGCATGGGAACCCAAACCATTTTCTTCTAGGTTCCCTTTTTAATTGGACAATAAGTATAATATTGACTAGTACTACTACAAATAGTTTATTTTACTCTTTATTGAGAACCAAAAGACTCTCCATGGGATGTAGAAGAGTTCTTTTTTGTTGTCGTTCTCATAGCCACTATCATATACCATCCCATGTCTAGGATTTTGTTTGGTAGTATGATGAAGGATCTCATCTAGATTCTTTCTACCAATATTTTTTTTGCAAAATAGTTCTTATCAAACGGTTATCTTAAGTAAGAGTAGCAGAAATCAATGTATTAGAAAGCGGGAAGCGGGAGGCGTGCGGACGGCACCCTGTAACCGATTAAGCGGTAGGCGGGCGACTAAGCGGACGATTTTTGAAAAAGCGGGTGTCTAAATTTTATATATTTTTATATAAAATTACATGTATGTGTATATAAAAAATATATTTATAAGAAACTTCTATACATATCTAATCAGCAAATCAGTAATTAACTAAGTATTCATCAATACTTACTATTAATCAGCATCTCTAATCACTAAAATCAGCAAGCAGATCAGTAATTGTATATAACAAACTATGAATTATTGAATTAAAGTAATCACTAAAATAATACTAACCAGCAGTACCAATCATTAATCACTGAAAGCAGCAAGGAAATCAGTAAAACTAATCATGCATTACTAGTATAATAGAGCAATAGGATATTTACTTAGATGCATTACAGCAGTACCCAATTATTACAGCTTACACACAAAGTATGCATTCTAAATTAGGACTAGCTATATCATAGAACATTTAATGTATACAAGTTTCGTATATTATAGTCAATATTACTTGGCTATGTAATTAATTAATGTTAGATGCTTACATTAGGATTTTTAAACAAAAGCGGGAAAAAAGCGGGAAAAAGAAGGCAAAAAAGCGGGAAAAAGCGGGTGAGGCGGGCAAAAAGCGGGCGATTTTGTTCAAAATGATTAAGCGGGCGATTAATGGCAAAATTAAGCGGCTGGGGGTCATGGGCGCTTAAGCGGGCGCTTAAGCGGCCCGCCTGGCCGTTTTTTATTTCACTGGCAGAAATAATTGAGAATTTGGCAATATCATAATTAGCATGTTTGAGATTTGATTCTAAACAAAGAGCTTTAGGCAAGTAAGAATCATGTTCTAGATTAAGAGCAACAATCTCAATTTCTATACTAGGAAATATTGGTTGAGATTTTAAAGCAATAATCTTAGCAAGCAAAGATGCATTTTCTTCTTTAACAACATCTGATTGACCAAGATAATAATCAACGCCATTCAATTGCAATTCCATATCAATGTTGAAATTCTTAAGTTCATCAACATTTTTGTGCAAACAAAGGTTAAAGTTCTTGATTTCATTTATTTCCTCATATAAAGAATCAACAAATTTAAAATGTTCTGTTTTCTTGAATTTGCATGAGTCAAGGGACACATGATTCATGAAGCATTTGAAGTAAATCATCTTTTGAAAGTTCATGGAGATTACCTTATTTACGTCATTACCTCCATTTGATCTAGCCATGAGAGCCACATTGCACTAATCTCCATCCTCACTTGATACAAGCTGTATGTAAATAGGAGTGTAGACAGTGTAACATTGATGTATTGCCCATTCTCTGACAACATACATGACCAATATAGACACACTCTAACACCTAAGTCATAGAGTTTTCAATCCTAGAATCATTAAAACTTTGTAGGAAAATATCATCCACATATGCAATAAGACTTGCATGATCTCCATTTGTTCTTACAATCTTTATGGCTTGACGAGTCCTCAAAAATTCAAAGGCATAAGATTTGGAATGGCATATTAGACCAATCATAGGTTGCTAGAGGGAAACAACCTTGTTTGATCCTTTCATTGTGGAGTTTAGGAGTAATCTATTGCCCAAGACTACACGGAGATGAAGTTCTCATGATCACTTACTTTTGTTGTTGCCTGAATGATAAAATTGTGAAGAAGTTTGATTCTTCAATCTTCACCCAATTTTAAGATGTGGTTCAGGTGGAGATGCATATCTGGATGAGCTACACTGCCCTAACCCTGTCACCACTAGATGTAGAGGTTGTGTAATGTTTCCGGTGCGAGGGTTCCATACCTGGATCATCGATGTGGAAAACGATATGAGTGGGGAAAATCCCTCGTGTAGGTTTTTCTTATTGATAGGAGGCAACCACCCTTCCTATAAATAGGATAAGGGGGAACCATACAAACACTACACAAACCCTAATCGGCCAAGACACACTTGGACCCATATTACAAATAGACTAAACAACTTAATAAATAGACTAAACCACTTAAGTAAATAGACTCTCTAATACTCCCCCTCAAGCTGGAGCTTGGGAGAATCCCAAATCAGCTTGCAAATAGACAAACAGACTAAACAAAATAAAAGAATATCCAAGCCCATACAAGAATTTTTCCCCCTCAATGTTAAAATAAGTCACTCAAGCACTCAAATACTGAAAGACTCCCCCTCAAATAGATACTCCCAAGCAACAGATATCTAGGCAGGCATAGAGGCTTCTTGATCATTGTAATGGCATCTGAAGCAAAAGAAAGAACAACGGATAGGCACCATGCTCTTCATCGTAGTCGTTGTCGTAGGAGCCATAGAGTGCTGAATCACAAGTCCTAAAGAGTGCTAGGTCACAAAAAGTAGCAACAGTCAATGTGCAAACGAATCACAGATGAACTAGAGAGTGTTGGATCACAATAGCAGAAAGTCAACATGCACACAAAGCATGGACAAGTAGAGAGTCAACTTGCACAAAGCACGAACAAAGCATAGAGTGCTAGCACACAGAAGCAAAAGTCGACAACGTAGGCAGATAGAAGACCAGTGTGCAAAATAGCAAACAAATAAATAACTCCAATATGCAATGTAGACGAAGCTCCACGTAAAGTCAGCGACAAAAGTCTTCATCATCTTCCCTCTTCATAAAGTATCCATTACAGTAGCAGACGTCAAAGTCCAGAGAGTCCTTATTCACAGTAGAAAGTCAACGTGCAAATAGAGCACAAATAACAGACAACGCAAAATCACAAAGCAGCAAGTAAAATGTGCCAATCATAACACTAGTAGTAAGAATGACGTCCTAGTATGTAACTTCATAGAAGCAGTCGAGGTAGATGATTAATAAGCTCCTTAAGGTCTTCATGAAGAAGAAAGACCAATAATTGCAGCAGAAGGATACACATAGAAGCGAAAGCAACACTACATAGCAGCAAAAGTAGAACCATATAACAACACAAGTAGCATGAACATCCATATCAATAGCAACATATATAACTTCTTCATCGCTCCTCCATCTCATCTCTTTCCTTCCCTCTACAAAATATCCTATATCCTCCCCCTCATGCCAACCACGAAAAGAATGAAGAGTGGTTGGAGTGGAGAGTCAAAAACAATGGTAGAGGCAACGTTTGTGTTGGAAAATATGTGGAGGAGGTAACCGATAATGCGAGTCAATATGCAACATGACCCGATTACAAAGATTCAGGTAGAAAAATAAATGGATTTGAGGGTGCGGGGGGTGGAGCCCCCTTGTGGTATGGAACAGATCAAAAAATAGATCCAAATATGGATCCGAATAGCAATAGGCACAAGGTATATGTCGGGGTGGGAGGTAAACAAGCATTGAGAAGGCAATATGTATGTAGGGCTGAAAGACCGGGGGGGGTCTAAAAAAATTATAAAATTGTTGAAAAGAGAAGATATTTATTGTTGGTAAGAAAAGGATAGAAGCATGCCATATATAGAACCTTCCGCCATGAGCAGATGATGTAGCACGCCAAGGGGTAGTAATAGGAAGCTACAGACACGCCGTGTCGGTGAAGAGACACGCCATGTTGCAAATCAGTAAATGGATTAACACTAGTCAACGCCTACAAGAAGAAGGTGACACGTCGTGTTGTGTAGTGACACGCCGTGTTAGTTGACAAAGATTGGGGCAGTAAGGCAACAACACGTCGTGTTGCATATTGACACGTCGTGTAGGTTGCACAACAGAAAATGTCAGCGAAGTAGTAACACGTCGGTCAAAATTTTGACACATCTTGTTTAGAATCATGACAGCAGATTCGTCGAAGCAGATGCACGTCGACACGCCATTTTTTGAGGAAACACGCCGTGTTGCGGTGGCAAATCATCAACAACAAGCCCGAGCAGCAACAAAAACAATGGAGAAATCCTTTTGGAACTCCACCAAAGCAATATAGAGGTTGATGGATCCCCAATATTAGCAAAAATTAGAATTTTTTTCCTTGATTTGGGATTAGATCTCAATAAGGGGTGGATGCATGGATGATGAATACAGAATAGGTGGGCAGCGATGTAAATGACAGAGGCTATTAGGGTAGCAGTGACAACATATAGGGAGGCAGCGACTCCTCCTCCAAGCGAGCAATAATGACGGCGGAAACATGGAAGGTAGAGGCTACAACATCAATGACAGAGGCAAGAAAGGTCTTGACAGTGACACCATAGCAAGCAACAATGTCAAGATGATTTTTGTTGTTGTTGAAGATGGAGACGTCTCCATGGAGACACTCCTAAAAGATGCAAGGGTAGAGCATCCTTGCAGGAAATCAAGTAGTGCCTAGCGGCGATGGCCGCCCGCAAGGGGAGGCTTCTCTCCTTTGCGCTCTCTTTCTCAGGGTTAGGGGCAAAGCAGGACGGTTGCTCTGATACCATGTGGAATAAGAGACATTAGTGGGGAAATCCCCTCGTGTAGAGTTTTTCTCATTGATAGGAGTCAACCCCCCTTCCTATAAATAGGATAAGGGGGAAGCATACAAACACAAGACAAACCCTAATGGGCCAATACACAAGGAATAAGGTGACCGATACCGGCGCCGTTTCGACAGCTTGGAAATAGGTATTTATCGGTATACCTACGGAAATACTGACAGATGCAATCATGGCCGTATCAACACCAAAATGAACGAATTTGATAATATATGTGTTGCTTTATTTATGTTATGTTATTTTCCATTATATCTGGACCTTTCTGTAATTGTTACTTTTCTATAAATAGAAGGGTGCACACATTGTGCAACCCTAAGCTCTCCAAGTCTCATTGTCTCAAGACTGGACAAGGTTGCATTGGCTTCTACTTTATCGGCATTATCTGCATCAGTCTCTGCATTACAATGGCACTACCGTCTTGGACACCATTCTTCTGAAAAACTAAGACATGTCATTTCTAGTGTTGGCACTCATAAGTTTCAATGTGAATCATGTCAGTTAGGGAAACAGACTAGGGTTGTTTACCCTAAACGTCCTCAAAGTAGTAGCAAAAACTTTTTTGATCTTGTTCATGCTGATGTATGGGGTCCTTGTAATGTGCCTAATTTGTCTGGCTACAAATACTTTTTACTATTTATTGATGATTTCTCTCGGACCATTTGGTTGTTTCTGTTGAAAAGTAGGTCTGAAGTGTTGTCTACTATTAAATTCTTTTTTACTGAGGTGAAAACACAATATGCTCTGCCTGTTAAAGTTTTTCGTACTGATAATGCACTTGAGTTTGTCCAAAAATATGCTGCAATGTTTTGTCGTTCTGTTGGCACTTTACATCAAACTTCTTGTGCATATACACCACAGCAAAATGGAGTAGCTGAGAGGAAAAATAGACATTTGTTAGAAGTTGCTAGAACTATTATGATGCACTATCATGTACCCAGATTGTTCTAGCCTGAAGCAATATTGACTGCCTGTTTCTTAATTAATTGGATGCCTTCCTCTGTGATTGGAAATAAAGTACATGTCCAAATTCTACAACCTGATGCACCCTTATTTACTGTACCTCCTCGGATTTTTGGTTGTACGTGTTTTGTGAGATTGCTTTGTGCTACTCATGATAAATTATCTCTCCGTGCTGAGAAATGTATTTTCTTAGGGTATTCTTGTACACAAAAAGGATATAGATTCTATAGTCCTACTGCAAAGAAATGGTTTATCAGCAGTGATGTTGTCTTCTTTGAGAATACCCCATACTACTCATCTAGCGAAGATAGTCTGGAGCCTGATATTATTGCTTCCCCTCTGCCTATTACTACTGAATGTGTGTCTGAGAATTCTGATCAAATGCCACCTAAGAATATGACACCACCTCTTATTGTTTATCAGCGCAAGAACATGCCTCCACCTGAACAAGTACCCCCCACTCAACACCAATCTCCTCCTCAAGAAGGTCCTGCCACACCTGAGGTAATTTCTGACCTGGATATACCTATTGCTCTTAGAAAGGGAACTCGTTCCTGCACTTCTCATAACATTGCCAACCATGTATCTACTGCACATCTGAGTATTCATGCTAGCAATTTTGTCTCTGCTTTATCTGCTGTCACTATTCCGAAAAATACTCATGATGCCTTGCAAAGTACAGCCTGGACTTCTGCTATGCAAGAAGAGATGCGTGCTCTTACTGACAGACAAACTTGGGAGTTGGTGGATCCACCTCCTCAATGTAAGCCTGTAGGTTGCATATGGATATATGCTGTTAAATATCAACCTGATGGTACTATAGAACGACTGAAGGCACGCTTGGTTGCAAAAGGGTATACACAGACCTATGGTATTGATTACTTTGAAACTTTTTCTCCTGTTGCCCGCCTTAATTCAGTCAGAATTCTTCTTTCTGTTGCTATTAATCTGGACTGGCCTCTGCTGCAATTAGATGTTAAGAATGCTTTCCTGTATGGTGATCTGCAAGAGGAAGTGTATATGGAGCAACCCCCTGGATTTGTTGCTCAGGGGGAGTCACACAAAGTCTGCAGGTTGAAGAAGTCTATTTATGGGCTCAAACAGAGGCCTTGTGACTGGTTCGATAAATTAAGCAAAATTCTGATTGCTTTTGGTTTTTGAGATCTCAAGTGGATCATTTTGTTTTTACTAAGAAGACCTCTACTGGCATTGTAATTCTTATTGTCTATGTGGATGATATTGTTCTTTCTGGCAGTGACTCTATTGCTATTCAGGATACTAAAGCCCATCTTTGCAAGCACTTTGCTACTAAAGACTTGGGTAAACTGCGGTATTTTCTGGGCATAGAGGTATCCAAAACCTCGAATGCACTAGTGTTGTCTCAGAGGAAATATGTTCTAGATCTTTTACAGGAAACTGGTATGCTTGGAGCTAGACCTGCTGACACTCCCTAGATCCCAATGTCAATTGGGATGATGATTCGTCTCCATCTTTTGTTGATAATAAAAAGTACAGGAGATTGATTGGTAAAATGATATACTTAACTGTGACTAGAGCTGACATATCTACTTCTGTGGGACTTCTTAGCAGGTACCTAGATAAACCCAGACAGTGCCACTGGGATGCACTATGTCATATTCTACGATATCTAAAAATGTCTCCTGGCAAGGGACTTCATTACAGGAAAAATGGGCACTGCTCTCTAGAAGGGTATTCTGATTCTGATTATGTAGGGAGTCGGATTGACAGGTGTGAAACAACCTGCTTCCCGGTCGATACCATCGACAGGAGGTCGATGGTATCGAGATTATCACAACTACCGGACAACAGCCCGTCGATACCATCGACATCCATGTCGATGGTATCAAGATTATCACAACCACCGGATAACAGTCCGTCGATACCATCGACAACCATGTCGATGGTATCGACAGAACATCAGAGGCGGAAACCGACGATCTGCCACTTGACTGTATTTTTATTATATCATTTGTTTTATTGTTTTTCTAGGTTTTACTCCTTAGTACCACCTTGTATCTTACCCTAATATATAAAAAGGAGTGAGACGGCTATTGCCCTCACACACAAGAGCTGCACCTTGCAGCCGCCAACGTTGTTCGTCTTCCTTCTCTCTCGTTAACATGGTATCAGAGCAATGTTTGCTCTAGGCCGCCGTCTCTCTCCACCGGCTGTTCCTCTCTTCCTCCTTATTCCTTCTTGCCCGCCGGATCTTCCCCTTCCTTCCTCCGGATCTTCTCACCGCGGCACCGACAACAGTAGCTGCGGCTGAGCCGCCGCACGACGTGCAGCCGTAATCCGCCGCCTTGAGGATCTTCGGGTAATCCAACGGCGATCTAAAATCTAAACCAGAGGACTAGTCTCTCCACAGTTATTCTCCTAGTCACACATCCTCCATGTGTGATTAGGAAAATCATCCGGAGGTTGTGAATGCGTCAGTAACACATTTCTATTTTTTTTCTTCTTGGGTGACGTGTATCTCTTCGTCACCTCAGTCTTCTTTGTGGCGTGTATCAATCCGTCACACAGTCCCGTTCTGTAATGGGGGATATCAAGAACCTATGATCTACAACGAGGTGTCACCTATCACCTCCATCAAGCTCGACGGGAAGAATTTTCTTCTATGGATGAATGCCGTCCACACTGTCCTGGAGTCTCGTGACAAGGCGGGACATGTTGACTCAGGTCCTCTGGCCTCTACTGACAAAGGATATGCTGAATGGAAGTGTCATGATAGTCTGGTGAAGACTTGGTTGTGGAACAGCATGGAACCTACTATTGCGGCAAGGTTCATGTTCTATTCAATAGCTAAGGAGATATGGGACGCAGTGAAGCAGCATTATTCTCAAGAAAAAAATGCGCTTCGCCAATTCATGATCTATGATCGTTTGTTTGTTGAGAAGCAGGGTGACAAATCTCTTGAGGAGTATTTTGGAGCTATTCAGGGACTTGCTCAAGAGCTGAGCTATTATCATCCAGTGACTGTCGCTGAACAGATCAAGGACAGGGACGATCTAGTTACGACTAAATTTTTATCCGGGCTTAACCCTTCGTGCGGATTCGCCCGGAGTGTCATTTTGGCTTCTGATAAATTACCCGGTTTTGTGGAATCCTATTCAAGAATACAACAATCTATCTTTGAGTCTGCTACTCCTGCTCCTGTTATATCTTCTGGGGAGTCTCATGCATCCGTAGCTGCTGCGGTACGAGGGGGACGAACTGGTATGGGCAGAGGACGTGGACACGTCCTAAGTGCACTTTCTGTGACAAATTGGGACATACAGTGGAGAAGTGTTGGAAGAAACATGGGAGACCTGCTGCACCACCTGTAGGGACAGCTCATTATGCCACTACTACAGATTCCTCTTCTTCTTCTGTTGTGGGAACTACTTCTGGAACCGGTATCACTCTTACTCAAGAGGAGTATGATCGGTTTATTCTGGCTACACAACACATGAGTATGGGATCATCATCATCATCGTCAGCAAACCTGGCATCTACTGCGGGTAATCCGGCTACATCTCTCATAGCTTCTGGCTCTACTTCTTGGGTGGTTGATTCTGGCGCGTCACAACACATGACTGGTATGAGGAGATTGCTCCACACTATTGACTCGTATATCCCTCACAAATCTGTTACACTAGAAGATGGTTAAGTGAGGAGAGTGTTAGCTAGTGGATCTGTCCCTCTAACACCCAAGATTGATCTCAAATCTGTACACTTTGTGCCTGAATTTCCTTTTAATCTTCTTTCTGTTGCAAAACTGATTGACACTGTAAAATGTACCGTAACTTTTGGTCCTTCTTGTTTTGTATTGCAGGATCTCAAAAATATGAGGACGATTGGTGGGGGACCTAGGGAAGGTGATCTCTACCTTTTCCATGGTGACAGTCTGCCTCGCCAAGTATCTGCTCCTGCTCCATCCGTCCTGTTGAGTGGTTCCCCCTTACTATGGCATTGCAGATATGGACATCCTTCCTTAGAGAGCCTGCGCAAGTTGGAACCAAAATTGTCTCAAGTGTCATCTTTAGAGTGTCAGTCATGTCAGCTGGGAAAGTATCATAGGTTATCTTATCCCAGTCATGTCAATAAACGGGCTTCTTGTCCTTTTGAGTTAGTCCATAGTGATGTGTGGGGTCCTGTCAAAGACCAGAGTTATAATGGTTTTCGTTACTTTATTTCCTTTGTAGATGATTTTTCTCGAATGACATGGATCTATCTTCTCAAAAGTCGAGAGTCTGTACTATCTATTGTGAAACATTTCCACACTGAAATAAAAATCCAGTTTGACTGCAATATAAAAATTCTTCAATCTGATAATGCTTTAGAGTATGTCCAAAAGGCTATGTCTGATTTTTGCAGCTCTGTAGGTATGATCTATCGCACATCGTGTCCTTACACCCCTCAGCAGAATGGGGTGGCTGAGCGGAAAAATCACCATCTTCTTGATATTGCTCGATCTATTATGTTCCAATCCAATGTACCTAAGAAATTCTGGTCTGAAGCTCTTTTAACTGCTTGTTTCTTAATTAATAGACAACCATCCTCAGTTCTTAAAGGACAAACTCCCTTCTCTGTGTTGCGACCCACAGAACAACTTTTTTCTCTTCCCCTTAGAGTGTTTGGTTGCACTTCCTTTGTCCATCATGTTGACCCTAAAGCTGACAAGCTTTCTCCTAGGTCTGTTAAAACTTTGTTCCTTGGTTACTCTAGTACTAGCAAAGGATACAAGTGTTACTTTCCTAGTCTTCTTCGGATGTTTGTGTCTAGGGATGTTATCTTCCATGAGACCACTCCATATTTCTCTGATGCTATAAGTAAGGGGGAGCAATTGAGAGAGGGAGTGCCACCAGCTTTTCAGAGTGATAGAGTGGCACCATCTGTGCCGAGTGAGGGAGAGCCACCCATCATTCCTGATTATACTTTTATTCCGGATGAGCAAGCAACATACATGCCTATTTTTGAGCATAACCCACATGTTTATAGTAGGCGAGGCAGACCAGAACCAGAAATGGTAGCGACACCAGTCTCTGAGCCTTCATCTTCGTCTTCTACTCATGGGATTCATGCAGAAGCATCAGATCTTGACCTTCCTATTGCTGTTAGGAAAGGTAATCGTTCTTGTACTATTAGACATCCTATTACAAATGTGTGTTGTCTGTCCCACTTATCTTATCAGGCCCGCACATTTGCTATTGGGATTGATTCTGTTGATATACCAATGAATCACTATGATGCTATGAAGGACAGTGGCTGGAAACAGGCAATGCAGATTGAAATGTCAGCTCTTTTGCATAATGCCACATGGGATCTTGTTGAATTACCTACAGGGAAGAAAGTTGTGGGTTGCAGATGGGTTTTCACCATCAAACATAATCCGGATGGATCTGTTGAGAGGTTGAAGGCCAGATTGGTGGCAAAAGGCTACAGACAGACCTATGGAGTTGATTTCTTTAAGACTTTTTCTCCAGTAGCTCGTCTAAATTTGTGCGAATTATTATTTCTTTGGCTACTATTTTTGATTGGCCCCTATTTCAGCTTGATGTTAAGAATGCCTTTCTACATGGTGACCTCCAGGAAGAGGTATATATGGAGCAACCTCCTGGGTTTGTTGCTCAGGGGGAGTGTCAGAAGGTTTGTAAATTGAAGAAAGCAATATATGGTTTGAAAGAGTCTCCTCGAGCATGGTTTGACAAGTTCAGTGAGGTTGTACTCCAGATGGGCTTTTCTCGCTCTATGACTGATCACTCTTTATTCTACTCTAGCTCTTCATGTGGCTCTATCATTATGGCAGTATATGTTGATGATATAGTTATTACTGGAAGTGATTCTGCATGCATATCTCGTGTGAAGGAAGGGTTGTAGAGACACTTCCAAACGAAGGATCTGGGTAAACTAAGATATTTTCTAGGCATTGAGGTGCTTCGATCTCATGCATGTATCAATCTATCTCAGAGGAAATATGTGCTGGACTTACTACAGGAGACAAGCATGATTGAATCTAAACCAGTATCTACTCCTATGGATTATCACACCAAGAAGACGGTTGATGATGTTGAGTACTCAGATCCAGGATATTACAGGAGAATAGTTGGCAAGCTAATATATCTGACTGTTACACGACCTGGCATTTCTTTTGCTGTGGGAGTTGTGAGTCAACATATGCACTCACCACGACAGTCACACTGGACAACAGTTTGCCGAATTCTGAGATATCTGAATAGTGCTCCTGGTAAAGGGATGACATATTCCAAACCCAAGGTGCCTCCATCTACTTTGACTCTCACTGGGTACTCAGATGCAGATTGGGCTGGTGATCATATTGATAGAAGATCTACATCAGGCTATTGTACCTTCCTAGGTGACCATTTCATTACTTGGAAAAGCAAAAAGCAGAATGTGGTAGCCAGATCCAGCACTGAGGCTGAATACCGTGCTATGGCCCATGCATGTTGTGAACTATAATGGATCAAATCCATTCTCTCTGAGTTAAAAATCACTATTATGCCTTCTATGGAGCTCAAGTGTGACAACCAGTCTGCTATACACATTGCCAGGAATCCTATCTTTCATGAGCGTACAAAGCATATAGAAGTTGATTGCCATTTTATTCATGATCAAATCAAAGATGGTAATATTGTGACGCCATATATCAAATCTGAAGATCAACTGGCGGATATCTTGACAAAGCCTTTGGGTCCGGCAGCTTTTCAGAAATTATGTGGCAAGCTGGGCATACACGATGTGTACTCTCCAGCTTGAGGGGGAGTGTGAAACAACCTGCTTCCCGGTCGATACCATCGACAGGAGGTCGATGGTATCGAGATTATCACAGCTACCGGACAACAGCCCGTCGATACCATCGACATCCATGTCGATGGTATCGAGATTATCACAGCCACCGGACAACAGTCCATCGATACCATCGACAACCATGTCGATGGTATCAACAGAACATCAGAGGCGGAAACCGACGATCTGCCACTTGACTGTATTTTTATTATATCATTTGTTTTATTATTTTTCTAGGTTTTACTCCTTAGTACCACCTTGTATCTTACCCTAATATATAAAAAGGAGTGAGATGACTATTGCCCTCACACACAACAACTGCACCTTGCAGCCGCCAACGTTGTTCGTCTTCCTTCTCTCTCGTTAACAACAGGAAATCCACTTCTGGCTATTGTACCTATGTTAGAGGCAATCTAGTCACATGGAGATCCAAGAAACAAAATGTGGTTGCCAGATCTAGTGCTGAAACTGAATATAGGGCTATGGCCCATACTGCTTGTGAGCTGCTTTGGGTACACTCTCTTCTTAAAGACTTCGGTGTTGAGACTTCTTCTGCTATACCCATGCACTGTGATAATAAAGCTGCTATCTTTATTGCCAACAATCCTGTCTATCATGAGCGCACCAAGCATATCGAGGTCGACTGCCATTTTATTCGGGAATCTATTCTTATTGGCAAGATCTGCACACCTTTTACTCGATCTGAAGACCAGGTTGCTGATATCTTCACCAAACTGCTGCCTAAGAAGCATTTCAGCGCTTTGATGGACAAGTTGGGCATGATTGACATCTATGCTCCAACTTGAGGGGGAGTGTTAATATATGTGTTGCTTTATTTATGTTATGTTATTTTCCATTATATCTGGACCTTTATGTAATTGTTACTTTTCTATAAATAGAAGGGTGCACACATTGTGCAACCCTAAGCTCTCCAAGTCTCATTGTCTTTCACAGAATTAATTCATGAAATTTTACAGGTGTAATCTCCACACCTAAATGCATCGTTTTATGCAATAAAATTCTATATTGGGTGTGGGGGAGGGGGGGTCCATCATGTGGGAGGTAAGGAACCTGTCCTGTTTCGTTGGGATTTCGATGACAAAACGTAGGAATTCATATATGAAATTTTACTAGCACAATCCACAAACTTAAATATACACAATTATGCAACAATATACAATTTACAACATATCAATAACATATTTACTTACCAACTCACATCAGTTGTATGTTGAGTGGCGCGCAGGTTGTCCATACTGTAATGAGTTGATACTATTGAGATATTCCGCCCATGACATGTGCATCCTATAAAGTTGGTTGTATGTAGTCACATGCTCCTCGTAGATAGTATCGTTGACAAATTGCATCATCCCAATCTTTGGAAAATGTTTTGTCTAAATCTCTGAGATATTGTGCCTTTCTTGGAGATGTAGGTCGAGGAGCTCGAGTGAGTGGACGTTCACTTCCTTGAGGAATATGTTGAATAGCTACAGGTACAACCATAGGAAGTATTGGGACTGGAGAAACAGGAAGAACTGAATGACCACCACTCCATGTTTGCCCACCATCCTCAAAAAATGCAAGGGAGTTGTACTGATAACTTCCATGTAGGCCTGAGACATTTGCTGTATAGGTATATCCAACATGATGTTCTACTTCTGGTTGTGGCGGTGGTGGTGGTGGCTGATTTTGATATCCAGAATACCCATATTGAGAGTGAGATGGGTATGGTTGTGCATGTGTTTCCCAAATAGCATATTGCCAAATCCCAATGTTGAATCATGTTGAGATTGAGAATCAGAAGCTGAAATACTCATGCTGCCAAATGAATCAACAATATCAGAATAATGATCACTGTTGTAGCCGTAGGAGCCTATAGCCTGAGGTGGTGCAACACCACTGTAGTCTTTGCCGGTTCGAGTTTTCCTCCTTTGAAAAGTTTTTTCACGCATGGGATATTCTTTTTCTACTGGAGGAGGAGGTGCAACTGTCGTAACATAAGGACGATCATCATACTGAGGATCAACAGTAGGAGGATATTCAGGAGAGCGCTCAGCGCCGCCGCCATCATTGCCACCATCATTATCAGATTTTGATTTTGACCCAGATGTACTTTTTGACGAAGGAGACTCTGTGCTACCCAACTCTTCTTCTACTGCTCTATTGATCTCCATATCAACATTTTCATGCTCAGGCTCAGGCTCAAGTCTTTCAGGTGGAGTTTGGTCAACATTAGTATCAGAATCTCCTTCAAATTGCTCTTCTATGTATGGATCTGGACGACCATCTAGATTATCAAGAATGGGACAACCTATCTCAAACATCCATTCCTCTAAAGGATCTTCTGAATCATCAGCTTCTTCTATGCCTCTACGCCTGGATGGGTTGAATGTGTATGCGGTGTCAATGGGATCGTGGACGACAGCAAAATCCACTTCTTTGTAGTTGGCATCTCGTATTGCTCTAGCCCTCAACCGCATGTTGTAGTGAACATATACCAGATCTCTTGGCCTGTCTGCCCCCAACATGTTCCTTCTCTTTGAGTGAATTAAATTGAAAGTGCTCCAATTTCTTTCACAACCTCCTGCAGATGTTGTTTGAGAAAGAATACGAACAACCACTTTTCTTAGATGGGGGGCACCCGTTCCATTCCATACCCACCACTCACAAGGATCACCCTGATCACGGTCGACAACTGCATTTGGATGACCAAAACAACCGAGGCCTTAACGAAACTGTCGCAACTGCAAAAATATTTAAGAAGTTCAAACTTCAGAATCAAATGATGAAACATTAAAAAAAAATGATGAAACATCAAACAAGAATGAAGATGTTAATGACTTCATGCAAGTTATGTAATATATTTAGTTATATACCTCATCCATAACTATGGTGCGCTATTCAGTAGAGGTAAAGAATTTGTTAGTTATATCTCTCACAACAGACATTAGAGTCGCATCTAAGCCCAGTTTTTGCGAGTATTGGAACCTCGGGTTCAGATAGTAAGCTGTCACCAATTTCAAATAAGGAAATAAGATTTTGATTGAGTTAACTTATAGCAAGTTATAAAGTTAGAAACTTAGAACATAAATCTGAATTTAGAAGATATAAATTATATACCTGCTTTATGCAATGGATGCAAAAGCATATATGTCCAACGCTTGTCTACAATTGACAAGTATTGTGATTGGGACCTAGGAGCTGCTTGTTTAATACCTTCCACCATCACTTGCATTGCATCATACAAGTAAGGCATTGTTGCGGCTTTGTCACCATCTACCAACCTCAACACTTTGACAACAGGTTCCATTATCCGCAACACCTTTGTAACCTTATCCCAGAAAGCCCGACTGGCAATTAGTTCTTCAATCCTTCTGCCTACCAGGGTGTTGTGCTCCTTCATGGAGGTCCACTCCACACCATTGAAGAGCCTCCTAAGTCCATCTTTTTTGAACTTTAATGAATTCAAGGCCAAGTAATTCGTTGCAAATCTAGTCACCCCTGGTCTAACTAGATCGCCTCCACAGTACTCAGATCGCCTCATAGCATTTAACAAGAAGGAATGGTTGTAGATGAAACCCGTGATCAACCTACCATCAATTGTTACACTTTTGATGTAATCAATTGTGCCCATGTCCTTGAGAATTAGATCTATACAATGGGCAACACATGGTGTCCAGTAGACCAGATATTTCTTCATTGTACTTTCACCGGCCTTCTTGAAGTTAGAGCCATTGTCAGTCACTATTTGCACTACATTCCCAACCCCTACTTGCTTGATGTATTTCTTCATTAAATTCTTGATGTAACTGTAATTCCTGACTGCACCAGAAGCATCAACAAAGTCTACAAAACAGTAGATCCACGACAATGTACAAGAAAGTTAATAATTTGCTTTCTATTTCCAGATGTCCACCCATCAAACATGAGTGTGACGCCATACTCAGACCACAATTGTTTCTGGCTTTCAATCCATACCTGTAGATCTTTCTTCTCTTGGGGAAGATACTTGTTCATCAACTCATATGCAGTGGGGGCTTTGATACCCCTACCTGACTCCCCTATGACATTCACCATGTACTGTAGATATGGTTCTGTTGCAACATGTGTGAGTATACCATGAGCAAAGAAGAACCTACCCACTGCCTTGCCCACCTTCTCTTTCGCACCAGTAAACATTGCTTTTAGGTTTTTTTGCCTAGCATCAGGCTTCCTAACCCTTGGCTCATCAAAATGCTTCAATCTTGCACTAGCAGAACGGAAGAGTGTATCAACGGTGCCTTTCTTTCTTTCTTTTATATTGAGCATGCTGATCTTCATCATCATCATCTAAGTCAACAATAGGGACACGTGCAACCCCACTGCCTCCACCTGCACCAAATGGTCCATATCTCCTCATAAGCCGAGCTGCCTCCTCCCTATCCCACTCACTTTTGCGGGAGTCTCTGAGAGCACGCTTATACATATGACGTGTATAAGTAGTATCAAACCTTGGAGGATATGCAATATCATCATCTGATTCAGCAGAAGAACCTGTGGCCCTAACATCAAAGAGTGTATCTGTGTAAGCCTTTTCAACCTGCTTCCACTTTTGTTGTTTTTGCCTCTTTGCACCCATCAATTTCTTGAAGTCATCCCTAATACTTGGAGGGCACTTCTGGCCATGGAAAGAGATATCGACGATATCGTCGGTATACCGATATCGACGACATCGGTCATCGGTTCACACAAACCTGTCGTTGGGATTGCAAATATTGGTAAACCGACGATATACCGCTAAATATCGCCAAATATCGACGAAATTTACTGGTATACCGACAGATATACCGATTTTTGCGTGCTTAAGTCTGTTTCTATTGTTTGAGAGGAGAAAATGGTGGAGCAAAGGGATCTCGACAACTAGGGCTCAGATAAGTCTAATCTAAGGTGTTCCTTTATGTTTTCTACCATTTCTCTCATTTACACGTCATCTATCTCAATTAAAATGTAAATTCATCCCAAAATGCCTTAAATTGGCAAAGATCTCGCCATCTGCTTTTTTATGTCTTCCTAATTGTATGTGTTTGTAGATCTACAACACTTTCTCATAATCTACATAATAATCATAGTAATATACCTAAATAATCCACGAAATATAAGTATAATTTTCTATCATTTTTAGTAGTAAGCTAATAAGTATACATATGTTCTTCTAACTAATATTTTTATCATACAAAGGAAGAAAATGTACTAGTTCGCAACACAACAAACAAATATTGTAAAAAAAACATAGATTTTGTAACTTTCTAGTCTTATATTTGATTATACATGGCACTTGCTACATATATCCCACAAGATGGACATGGTTGACATGGTAACTAGACTTTTAAATTATCGCATCCCCACGACATGCATATGGTGGGCATGGTAATAATGGCTTTTATACTTATCCCGCTATTGTGCATAATCCATGGAGAAACTCACTACTGCATATCAAGTTCCTGTGCTACAAACAACAACAGAGAAAAGGTGTCACAACAGTGATGGTGCCTAACTTCCTTGACAGTCATGAAGTTAATTATCAAAGTCACACATTGAAGAAGAGCAATAGAAAGCCCTGGTGCAGTGTTTTAAAAATCGGTCTATGCGGCCGCATACAAGGTGCGGACCTCCAAAAAAACGCATAATGGAAATCCCTCCAAAAAGCGGACCAAGCCGCATAATCGGTTGTACGGCCGCATACAAGGCCGATTACACCCCGATTTTTAGTTAGAGATATTCTGATTTCTTCTTTTATACATTTATATTCATCTATGTTTGTTTAAATATAGATTATAGTGCATGTTTGTATTTATTTAAGTTGTGATGATTGCATATTTGCATAATTGCATCCATTATTCTTGTAATTGTACTATTTAGATACACAATTGCACAAATTCAATATGTAAATCATGATTAATATATATATATATATAATAATTAATTAAAAAAATACAAAACCGCATATACTCCCGCATACCGCATATACTCTACAAGGTGACCTCTCCGAACGCATAACGCATACCGCTTTTTGAAACACTGCCCTGGTGTATATTTTCTTTTAGAATCTGATATGATGCATATGGAGACATAGTACTGTAAAATTCTAAAACATATCGTGTTTAATTACATAATACGAACGAGTATTATACACTTATATAGTATTGCACATGACGTGTATGAGCAACACGTAACTTGATACCACCAACCTTACATAATGTACATGTCATGGGAGCAATATGTCAACCATATCAACTCAATATTGTATGGAGAATCAGTGTGTAACTCGACATACAACTGATATGAGTTAGTAAGTTACTATGCTATTTATGTGTTGTAATTGGATATTATTGCATAAGTGTGTGTATTTATGTTTATGGATTGTGCTAGTAAAATTTCAAATCTTAATTCCAGTATTTTGTCATCGAAATCCTTCATCGAAATCTACAGAAAACAGGATAGGTTCCCTACCTCCCACATGATGGACCCCCCCTAACATACCCAATATAGAATTTTATTGCATAAAACGTTGCATCTAGGTGTTGAGACCACGCCTGTAAAATTTCATGATTTAATTCGTTCATTTAGATGTCGATAAGTCCAGGATTGCATCTGTCGATATTTCCGTCGGTATACCTGTAAATATCTATTTCCACGTCGTCGATAAGGCGTCGGTATCGGCATTTAATTCCTTGCTTCTGGCATATTGCCACATTCTTGTCACCACCAGTAATGTGACGCTTGAATCTAGTAATTCCTCCACCACCAAGTGTTTTCTTACAGTAGTTGCAGACAATCTTTGCCCTATTCCCAGACCTAGGTACAGGCATGCAGTGACTCCATGCAAAATCCACATCCTTTGATACAGCATGACCAGCCACACCCTCATCGTCACTTGAAGACGAAGAAGACATCTTCTCAAAACTCAAAAGTCAACACTGAAAAAGACAAAGACAAACAAGCAAAGCAAATGATATTAGTAACTTAGCATTTAATAAAAAAGTACTAGTAAGAAATGTACATTGTCGTATTAACTATTAAGTCTATTCTCTATTGACAATACTAATATCAAATAAAAATAAGCCAATAAGTGAACAAAATCGATTTCTTTTATGTAATATAGAATCAAAATCGATATTTTATAATGTATGATACTTTCTTGTAATTATAGAATCAAATCATGGTTGTATAGGCGGCCAGGCGTCCAGGCGTTCCAGGGGGGCGCCCAGACAGCCTAGGCGCCCAGGCGGACGCCCAGGCGTTTCCAGGCGTTTTGATAGATTTTTTATTTTATCAAATATATGTAAAATTTCTAAAAAAATACCAGCCTTACACATATAAATATACATGATAAATATGCAATCAATGTGCTACCAAATTACCAATAGTGGAAGAAAGCAACACAAGCATTAGATATGCATTAAATATAATTTTGTAGATGATTAAATATTTGCTAAATAAGATAATAAGGATATTCCAATCCTAAATTTATATAAGTCGACCACTAATGCAAACCAATACATAAATACATTCAAATTAGTAAAATAATAAATACAAATCAGTTCACAAATAAATATAATTTTGTAGATGATTAAATATTTGCTAAATAAGATAATAAGGACATGCCAATCCTAAAATTCTTATAACTCGATCCCTAACGCAAACCAAGAGATAAATACATACAAATCAGTATAATAATACATTTAAATCAGTTCATCTATAAATATAAATTGGTACATGATTAAGAAAATTGGTACATGATTAAAAAAATAATTGAGTCACTGATTAAATATTTCTTAAATCAGTAAATAAGGAGATACAAATCCGTTGATCAATAAAAATAATTGAGTACATTATTAAATATTTCCTATATCAGTAAACCAATGTATATAAATCAGTTGATCAATAAAAATAATTGAGTAGATGATTAAATATTTCCTAAATCAGTAAACAAGGAGATACAAATCCCTAATTTCATAATAGTCAACCACTAATGCAAAGGAATACATAAATACATAAAAAATCAGTAAACCAAGATGTATATAATTATAAATCAGTTGATCAATAAAAATAATTGAGTACATAATTAAATATTTCCTAAATCAGTAAACCAATGTATATAAATCAGTTGTTCAATAAAAATAATTGAGTACATGATTAAATATTTCATAACAGTCAACCACTAATGCAAAGGAATACATAAATACATACAAATCAGTAAACCAACATGTATATAATTATAAATCAGTTAATCAATAAAAATAATTGAGTAATAAGTACATGATTAAATATTTCCTAAATCAGTAAACCAACGTATATAAATCAGTCGATCAATAAATATAATTGAGTAGTGATTACATGATTTAATATTTGCTAAATCAGTAATAAGGAGATACAAATCCTAAAGGTCATATAAGTGGATCACTAATACAAACCAATAAATAATTACATACAAATCAGTAGAGGATTTATTATTTTCTAAATCACTACATTAAATGATGAATCCCCAAATTAATATCACTGGATGACTAATACGAAGCACACGAACAATTTGTAATCAGTTTTCCTTTTCAGTTTACAATTTAATTATCCTTTTTTGTTGGGCTTGAAGCCTTTTTTTTATCAGCAGAATTGGGCCGCACGCCTGGGCGGCCGCCTGGCCCGCCTAGTCGGCCGCCTGGCCCGCCTAGTCGGCCGCCTGAACGCCTAGACCGCCTGGTCTCAGTAGAAATCCTGGGCGCCTGGATATGGGCAGGCCTTGGGCCGCCTGGGCGCGCCTAGGCGCCGCCTAGGCACCCGCCCGTACAACTCAGAATCAAATACAAGATTTTTTAAGATTTTTCTTTTCAAGATAATTTTTTTTAAATATAAATAAAGTCTGAAATTATTTTTAAAATTATAAAACATGATATTTACTAATTAAAAAGACAACTGATATGCTTTCCACATGCTAGTTTCATCTTATACAACATTAACACACAATTCTAAAGAAAAAAATAAAAAAAAACGTTTTTTTTATTTTCAGCATTTTTATAAATAAAAAATACGAGTTATTTAGATATTTTGGGTATATTTTTGTTTATATATGTTCATGTTAGTCTTTGATAGAACTTCTTCTACTAAACCTAAATTAAATACCTATTATTAATGGTACTAATTGTATTATTACTATTAATTAGTGAAATTACATGTTAATGTTAATTATTAGTGAGGTAATTAGGTAGATCTAGTGATAAATCAGTAGATCTATATAATATAATCATAGATCTAGTGATAAATAGCATCAATCATAAGTATTTTGGAGTAGATCTAGGATTTTGGGGGTATTTGGTGAATTTTTTAGGTGAGAATAGAATTATAAGAAGAGAAGAGAGAGGGGAGAGGTTGGAAATGATGGGAAATGCAAGAAATGAAGTAAACATACCTTAATTAGGGCTGATTTGAGCTCCAATCTCAAAAATCGCCCAAAATCCCCAATGTTCTCCTCTTCAAACAGCAGCAACAGAACGAGACTCACAAATGCCGGTATCTCGGGCGGTATACCACCCGTGCCACCCTGTACTGATGCTTAAGTGGTGCATTTTGCACCGGCACCCTCGATATTTGGTGGTATTGGCGGTAAACCCACCGGTATGCCGATATATGCGATCCTAACGGCAGATTTGCATGTAACTGTACCGGTACCCGTCAGTATCGGTATTTCGAACGGTATATCGCCGATACCGACGAAATCTCATCCCTTGCCAATACATAGTTGGGCCCATATTACAAATATAATAAACAACTTAAGAAAATAGACTAAACAACTTAAGTTATAGGAGTGGGGAAATCCCCTACGCAATGTCCAAGTTGCATCATGACCATGAAAAGAACTAATAGGGACAAAGATGAGAACATTGAGGACGGGCTACCTACGAGCGACCCCAGTGATGATGAGGATTCTAACGAAGAACCACACATGTTTGCTTTTTCTACATGCAACTAGGGATTCACCTCCAGACACACATTGTTATTTGCTCTTCTTTTATCTATAGTGTGTCAGGGTCGAATGTGCATGTTGGCCGTGGAAAATAGTAGCATGGCCAACATCCCCCTACATCAGTAGTAGAGGCACTTGTATTACAAACCGAGATGCTTCCTTGACCATACTGCGTGTAATGAATTACATGATTTGTTATGTGAAATGACGATGCTAATTTTCTTTCTATTATCATGGCGTGTACAAGGATGTGGTATTATTGTGAGATTGTTCCTCTTGAGCTATCGCTTGTCATATTGTGTTGTCCATGGAGATTCGACTTTCATGTCTAGCATGACAACTTCTCCAAGACTCCCAGCACATACCAAGTTTACATTTTATGAGGCAACTACATGCACAACTTTAGTAGGTACTTCACGAAGTTCATTTGACCATATCATGAAGTGAGCTTTGAGGCCAACACTGTCTTTCTTGTCGCTCATCTTATGAAGACTGGGAGAGTTAGTGTAGAACATGGGCCTCATTAGACTTTTGTTCAGATCCAAACAAATCATGGAAAGCCCAATTAGTTTACTGTACTTTTCATATGCAAGTTTTCAAATTAGGGCTTCTTTACAAGTTTTCAAGTGTTACTTGTATATTTATATGTAATTTATTAATTTGGGAATTATATGGCTTTGCCTGCAATCATTATCATTTATTTCATTAGTTATCAATACTAGCCTCAAGGATGTTTTCTTGGAAAATGAATTAGATTGACATAATTTAGGTTTTTCTTCGTAACCCTTTTCTCCATTAGTTTCTGGCACATCATGAGGTCTGTACCTAAGTCCTTACTTGCCCTTCCAATTTGCAAAAATCTACCGGAACAATCACCCCCGAAAATATAAAATATACGTAGGGGGATGCTACATGTATACTCTCCCATACAAGTCCACATACAAAAAACATTTTTACATCTAATTGGTATAAGGGCCATCCAGTGTCCACGACAACAATTGTCAACATAAAAAACAAACAAAAGTAAAAACATTTAGAAATATTCAATACCAGATTCTTATGTACCCTTATGCAATCCATATGACCTACAATACCTCAAATATCCAACAACCAATGGTCTTGGATTCAGAAAGGGGAGGAACATAGTCCCACTTTCCTTGGGAGCATAGCGCATACATCTTGTCCTCTATATTTCCTTTCTATCTTAGATAAGTAGAGCCTTTGCAATAGTCTTAGGTACAAAGATAGATGATAAAAAAATCGATATAGATTGAGTCATATGAGTGCACAAATGAATAATGCAGAGAAAGTGAGCAGTTTCCTGTTTAGTGGAGATTTGTTGTATTTTGCATTATAACTTAAAATGTCCAATTTTGACGTTGTTTCTGATGGTTGAGAAACATAAATGTACAGAACATTCAGCGAATTTTTTTGTTGTTCCTATCAACTCTAGATTTTGACACATTTCGATGACCAAATAAAGGAACTTAGTCACAAACTTTTACTAGGATGATCTACATACATAAATACACCTAACTATGCACTAATACATCTTGATATTGGGTTGGGGGGCTCCTACATGTGTCTGTGAAAATATATAGAGCTGTTTGATAAAGATTTTGATTGTGCTACCTATACATCTATATTATAAGGCAATAACGTTTTATATCTCACACTCATATATTCTGTATTATATGTATGTATTATTAATACATAAAAATGCTCATTTTCAGATTTCAATTTATCTTTTTCAATTTTCTTAAGGAATATATCAGAAACTGACTGTAGGTAAGTGCATTTCTATGTTTTTTTGGGTTGTCGAAATCCTAATTTCAGTCAATTTTGACATTTTGCTGAAATTTTAAACCATGTTTTGCATAAAGCACTAGGCAAATCAAAGTAAAAGGTATAATATGAATGGAAAAGGAATTAGGATTATGAGAAACTCAATGCTGATCATTAGGCGGAGAACGGGCCATGATGGAGGATACTTTTGCTATAGTTCATTGCTTCCTACACTCATAGACCTTGACAAATGGTGTTAGACAACCTACTTTGACTCATTAGTGGATGAAAGCACAAGAAGCAAGAAACTTGAATTTGAAGGGACACATGATGTTGCAAAAGGCATATCTTTGAAAAATGTAGCGTTAATACCCACATGAATCCTTTTTGCAACCAATTTAAACCAACAATAACCTTTCTGTGGAAATAACCAAGGAAGCAACAACGAATGACACCAAATGAAAAATATATCTTGGAAACAATGGAAGTCATGAACCAAAGTACACATAAGCCTTAGGCGCCAACGGAAAGTTAGGCTTATGTGGGAAAAAAAGTATTGAGGAAATCTTAGTAATCAAAATAGAAAACTGATCAATCAAGTAATTGAATGCACTAGGCCAAAAGGGATATAATCTTAAAATAACAAGGTATGTGCCGCATCAAGTAAATGTCTTTTTTTGCTTAACAACACCATCTTGTTGCGGTTATAGACATAAGAGTTTGAGTAAGAGTTTTTGCTAGAGGCACACTAGGCTGGGCTACAAACTGAGTTGGGTATGGGTAGGTAAGGGTTCAGTCTTACTTTTACCTTCTTCAAACTAGCCAGGGCTACAAACTAGGTGTGGCCGTGCGGGTATGTGTAAGTACCCAATTAGTTTAGTCCTTACATGTAATCACCTCTGACCAAGTAAACGAAGCGAGATATACGTTCTAGGTTAATCCAATATAAACATGAAATGGAATTAGGAGGAGAGCTTGATTTGTTATTACACACGAACTCTGATAACTAACAACAATACAACAATTTTCGTATGTGTTTCCCATGTTTGGAATTAGGAAATTACCTTTCAAGCACAAAAATAGTTGTTCTTCTAAACACAATAATAACCGTTTTTCCAAACATAACCATCATTACAAACTAATTGAAGACTGTCATCTGCAGTAAATACAAAAATAGACACATCTACAATGTAGAATAGTCAGGAATGTGTTGTGACATTGCCTTAGTCAGCCATCTATCATGATTTTACAACCTCACAAACTCTTAATTATATTTAGGATTATGAAGAATGAAAGATGAGGATTGTTCTGAGTTGCAAAATGAAAATTTTGACATTTTATGCAGAGAATTTGATTAACTCAACAAGAGTGATGCCTGCCAGCAATGGCCCATTATCAAGATAAAAATATTTTTTAATGTAATAAAAAAAAGGTGCCAATGCATTTTGCTTCATTTTGAAGTTATAGAATAAAAAAACCCTTTATTTGATGTGTCTAAAACAAATACAATGGACTCTCTTTTATAGGATAAGAGAGCAAGTGAAATATAGAGTTAGGCAATATGGGATAAAAGAAAAGCTAAAGACAAGACAAGTCTAAAGCACACAATAAAACATAATGCATAAAGTATATATACTAATACTCTCCCTCAAGCTGGAGCACAGAGGTCAAATATACCCAACTTGTCCACCACTGTAGCGAAGTGTCTTGGGGAGTATCTTGGTGAATATGTCAACAATTTGATCCTTGATTCGTAGATAAGGAGTGCAGATGCGTCCAGATAGAACAAATTCACGAACAAAGTGGCAATCCACTTCAATATGTTTAGTGCGCTCATGGGATGTGGGATTGTTGTAATAAAAATCGAGGTTTTAATGTCACAGTACATAGGAATAGAATCAAAATTCCGAGATTAAATTCCTTGAAGAGTCCTTGGACCCACATCAGTTCACAAGCAGTATGGGCCATAGCTATGTATTCTGCCTCAACACTAGACCGAGCAACCACGGTCTTTTTTTTACTGTGTCATGTCACCAGATTGCCTCCAACAAAAGTACAATAGCGAGAAGTAGATTTCCTGTCACATCTACTACCAGCATAATCAGAGTCAAAATACCCAATAGGTTTGCAGTGCCCATGTCTGCGATATAGTAACCCTTTTCCTGGAGAAGTTTTCAGATACTTAAGGATGTGACAAACAACATCCCAATGAAAATTTCAAGGTTTATCCAGATATCTACTAACAATTCCAACAACAACAGTAATACCAACTCTTATAACAACAAGATAGATAAGCTTACCAACCATTCGTCTATATTGATGGTTATCAGGGTAGGGGGGTGAAGATTCATCATCCCAATTGGTATTGGGATTAAGAGGAGTGCTAGCAGGTTTAGTACTAAGCATACCTGCTTCTGTCAGAAGGTCTAGAACATATTTGCGTTGTGAAAGATAAACAACAAAAGAAGATCTAGATACTTCAATTCCCAAGGAGTATATGAGTTTACCAAGATCTTTCATAATAAAGAGTTGTTCTAGATATCTTTTGGTAGCTGCAATATAGTCAGAATCATTACCAATAAGAATGATGTCGTCCACATAAACAATAAGAACAACAAACACAATTTTTTTTTAAAATAAAAACAAAATGATTAGAATGTGAGTGTCAAAATTGGAACTTGAAAAGTATCTGGCTTAACTTATCAAACCATACTCATGGGCTTTATTTGAGGCAATATATCGCCTTCCTAAGTCTGCAGATTTGGAACACTCCCCCTTACTAACAACACTATGTGGTTTCTCCATGTAAACTTCCTCATGCAAGTCACCATACAAGAAGGCATTTTTGACATCAACTTGATTATGTTGGATCCTAGACGGGTGATTAGATGCTCTAGAGGGGGGGGTGAATAGAGCTGAAAGCACTTAAACAAAATTCATTAAACCTTCAAGATATATCACAAGATAATGTTGCTAAATAGGAAATTTGTGTGCAACTAATACATGCAGAGAAAGGGAGAGAGAGATTGAACATACACCAATTGACAAGCTGTTTAGAGTGGTTCCACACTTCAAATTAGAAGTGAGTCAGTCCACTACCTAGAGAGGTCAACCTCTAGGATTTCTTAACCCTGCATCTTCATTATATTCATTATAAGAGATACAATACATGACCACCAAAGGACTTACCTATCCAATACAAAGAGTCTTCAACCTTACCAAGGACTTACCCACTTTGCAAGGAGTCTTCCGCCTTCTTCCAAGGACTTAACTACTCTTGCACAAGTCTTCAGCCTTGCAGGGATTACCCACTCTTCTTGGATCTTCCGTCTTTGACTTCACCTTCACTCGGAGAAGCTTCCACCAAGGACTTACCCACTTGAGCAAGGAGTCTTCTGCCTTCACCAAGGGCTTACCCACTCTAGCTCCAAGTCTTCAGCCTTGATCTTCACCAAGGGACGCCTTCCCTTGTTCTTCTTCACCCCTCTTAGCCAAGAGGTGGTGGAAGTGAGAGCCTCACAAGATATACATGTAGGACTAGCTCTCTTACATATTTCCTACTCACTCTAATGGATGTAGCAAGTGATTAAGCTTAGAGAGAGAGAGGAGGCGGTAGGAAGCACTCAACTATAGAATAGGAACCTCACATAGAGTTTGCATTAAATGCTCAACCTTGGAATGAAGCCCAAGGGGTCCTATTTATAGCTGGGGATGCCTCGTAGCCTTTGGGAACACTTGAGAACGAAAACTAGCCGTTTTGTAGCTTGCAACAGATATATTTTCACTTGTTCCAACTCCACAACGGCTAGAAGCACTTTCTGCACTTTTCCGTACAGTGCAATCGGTCGAGTTTCTATAAGGGTAACTGAACCGATAGAGTAAAAGACAAAGCCGATATTCAGACTACCTGTCGAGTTTGTCCTGGGGAAACTTGACCGACTAATGAAAATCGAATTGGTCAGTTACTTCATCGGTCGAGTTCTGTGAAATGTAAACTCGACCGATCAAAAGTCATTTTCAAGATCCAATCTGGATCGGTCGAGTTTGCAACTCACAAAACTCGACCGATGAACAACCTGATGTGAATTTTGGAAAATGGCTTTTGAGTGCTTAAACATTCGATCTAAGTGCTCCTGATTTTTTCTAAGCTTAATTACAAGTCATACAGTCATTACACGTGATTTACAACATGATTCTAATGGATTTACATCATATTACAAAAACATGCACTTGTATTGACTTTGACTTGTCTTTCTTCCAATTTGATATGCGCAAATTAGGGCATTTGGAGTGTGTCTATACCTAATCTGAAATCACTCAAGTAGAGACATTAGACACCAATATGTGGAATGGTTAGTCATCTTCAAAACACGGGTTTAGTCAATTTAGACGTGAGTCAACATTGACCTAATTGACCTTGAGTCAACAGATAAAGGGGCCAATCTTTATTTATAGCAACACAGATAAGTACTATTACAGAATTGAGTCGGGCCATAGGAAAAAAATTTCAAAGTAGTCAACTCCATAGGTTTGAGTGTAGCCTTTTGCTACCAGTCGAGGCTTTAGGCATTCAACAGAACCATCTGGATGATATTTGACAGTAAACATTCAATGACGACCAACAATTAGACAGTTTTTAGGACGATCAACAAGATCCCAGGTCTTGCGATCAAGAAGTGCTGTTGTTTCAGTTTCCATAGCTTGACGCCAGACAGGATGCTGAAGAACTTGTGAGCATTCTTTGGTACATAAATAGCAGAAAGAGCAATAGTAAAACAAGAAAAGCTAGTACCAAGATTAGTAGAAGAGCATAAATTACTAATTGGATGCTTAGTGCAGGAGCGAACACCTTCCCTCTAGCTAATAGGAAGGTGTAAGTCAGAGTTACCTGGGAGGTGTTATGATCTGCCGAGGGAGAAATTGGTTGTTGATGAGCCAGAGATGGATCTATAACCTTGGGTCTTTTCTTGTACACCTTTAAAGGAGGATAAAGATCTTCAGTTATTTCAGAGTGATCATGTTCGACCACATATTGCAGCGAAGTGGGATCTAACAGATCACTTGATAAAGCAACTCTCTTTTCAGAGTAGTACGACATGTGTTAAAAAAGGACAACATCCGCACTCACAAACCATTGTTTGTTGACAGGATCATATCACCGATATCCTTTTTGAGTTTGAGAATATCCCCGAAAGATATACTTAGTGGGGAGGGGGTCAAGTTTAGATATCCTAGGGTGGAGATTCTTAGCAAAATGAGTACTGCCAAAGATGCGTTGTGGAACAGAAAACAAAAGTTTACCAGGTTACAAAAGAGAGCCAAGAACTTGATTATGCAACACAAAAGAAGGTATACAATTTATTAAGTAACACGCAGTAGAAACGACCTTAAGCCAAAAAAATTTAGGGACATGATAATGAAGAATAGTGCGTGCTACTTCTAGAAGACGATGATTTTTCCTTTATGCCACACCATTTTTTTGTGGTGCATAAGAACAAGAAGTTTGATGAATAGTACCCTTAGAACTACAAAACAAATCCACATATTTTTGTATAAACCCTTAAGACATTATCAATTCTCAAGATTTTAACAGTTGTTTTAAATTGGGTTTGGATCTCAGTAAAAAGATGGTGATGGTTTGCAAAACAATATTGTGATCCTTCAAAGAAATAGCTAAGTTGCCCTCGAATAGTCATCGATAAAGGTAATAAAGTAGCGAAAGCCAGACAAGCTAGTAACATGACAGGGACCCCAGATATCAACATGAACAATATCAAACATATTTTTAGAGCCAATTTCTTTCTTTTTAGGAAAAACAACCTGAGTTTGTTTGCCGAATTGGCAAGATTCAACTTCTCAGAAATATCACGAAATAAACATCATAGCTTTGTAGTAGAAGGATGCCCCAGACGATAGTGCCATTGCAGACCAACCACAAAAGAAGATAGCAGAGTTGTAGCAAATTGTGGCACATCCAGGTAATACAGTCCGTCAGGTCCCTCATGGCCCGAACCAATCCTCGTCCTCGTTCAGAGATCTTGAAAACACAACCATTATGATCAAAAGTGATTGAGCACTTAAGGTTCTTAACAATTTTACTGACAGATAGCAGATTAAGAGAAAATCTTAGAACATATAAAATAGATTTTAAGGGCAGATTCCTAGATAGAGATATAGTTCCAACTCCATGGACAACATACTAAATTCCATTAGCAACAGTTACAGGAGGGACCCGTGTAGTCTTAAATAAAGCAGTAAACAGATCAGAGGATCCAAAAATGTGAGCAGATGTGCCTGAGTCGATGACCGATATTTTTACCATAAGTAGCAGGAGATGCAAGTAAAGCAGAAGAACCTCATCTGGGGAAGGTGTTGGCAAGGATAGACGAGCCTGGAGGAGTTTTTCAAACTCCGAGCGAATCTAGTCAACTGTGGACTGGGTTGAACCAGAGGCAGTGGTAGTCGAATTCTCAAAAGCAACAAAGGAGACCTGGTTTGCTCAGGCATATTCACTATGCTTTTTCCAACAACGATCTTCAATGTGGTTCGTGCGCCCAAAGAAGTTGTAGAAACAATTATGAGTAGGAAGTTGAGGTTGGCTTCATCTAGGGCTAGAAGGAGGACTACGTCCAAGTGTACCAGAATCATGTCCACCACGAGCGCCGCCGCGATCGCGTCTACACCCTTGACCCGAGTTATAGGAGCGAACAACAAGAATCGAGAGATCAGAGGGAGCAGACAGTGAAGACATGGAAGGGAGGCGTTAGACGCGCTTGAGAACATCCCTCAATATGGGTAATGTATCACTAGATAAGATCTGGTCAACCACACCAGAAAACGATGACGGGAGGCCAACCAAGAACAGAACTAGCTAAAGTTCGTTGTTCTGCCGCTGAACTTCTTTGATATCAGAAGAGAGGGGATGGTATATTTTGTATTCATCCTAGAGTGCCAAACATTGGTTGTAATAGTCTTCGACGGATTCATCATTCGAATACTCTTTTTTTGCCAGATGCTTGAAGATCTTGAAGACCTTCAGGTTTTGCTGGTGAGAATAAACATGGGATAGCTGATCCCACATAGCTTTGGCACTCTGTAGGTGAAGGAGATACTGACTAATCTTCGGTTCAATATGATTTTCCATCCATGTCGTAACTCCGAATTCATCTTTAGTTGTGTGTAGGCTTGCTTGGCTTATTCATCTGTGGTAGCATCAGGTGGGATTCGAGCAACAATAGGGTTGATGGAAGGAGGAGGATCATAGCCGTCTGATATCATATAGAATACTTTTATTTGATGTGACTAAAACAAATACAATGAACTTACTTTTATAGGATAAGAGAGTAAGTGAATACAGAGTTAGGCAATATGGGATAAAAGACAAGTTATAGACAAGACAAGTCTAAAGCATACAATAAAACATAAAGCGTAAAATATATATACTAATAGAAGTTGTTGTTGCAAACACCAAATACAAACATAGAATTAGAAAATGGACTCTAGGTTGGCTTTCTTCTCCTTTAAATTGTGGTAAATTTTGAGTCAGAAAGGAAACATCCAATTCTATAATAGAACATCAAGCACCACAAAGCTGTCAATCTGATTCACATTCAATTATATTGAGTTGTGGCTGACTTGCTTTGCTGCAACTAGATACAAATACCTCACACTAGATTTACACGCTACATCGAGGGGAACAATTATTACCCTCCCAAGGATAGAGATAATAGAGTGGACAATTCCCCATAAGTGCTTTTCTCAAATTGTCCTCAACTTTCTTGACATATGCTTAGGTGTTAGTTAGCACACAACTACATGTGATTTAACGATTCCTTTACACTAAACATGGTAGTTGGTTTAAATTTTACCACGAATAATATATGTCAATATCACTCTCTACATTTTTCATTTCCCATTTAGCTTGCCAATGTAACACTCCACTACTAGCGTCGTCCAAGTCTTACTACTTATTTTACAAATCCATAGTTCTTTATATGCCTAAATTTCCTCTCATTTGATTGCTTGTTAACTTGGTCTATTCAATTCCAACAGTTTGATGTTGGAATGCATTAGGAAGTGTGGAGATCAATAGGAAAGTGAAGCAACCCATTTCTCAATATTTTGATTCTACCTGGGACAAACCTCCAAGGCTAGTATTTATAATAAAAGCACAAAACCCTATTTTTGAGACAATTGCATGAATTGCTAAATAAAAACTTAAATTAATATTAAACTTTAAGACACTGCAGTTGAGTACAATAACTGGCAAAATTGGACTTAGGTCCCTGACTATGAATAGAAGACAAAGTCGAATACCAAATACTTCTCCCTCGTCCAAACTTTGTGGCAAAGCTTCACTGATGTCGGCGAAGTTGACTTTTTTGTGTGTATTTTTGTGAAGTTGTCGAAGTTTCCTCGAAGTTGACAAAGTTGAGACAGACCAAAATATTAATCCTAACTAGTGCAGTAATGGCCATATAAGGCATAAGTGTCGCCTCTAACCCTCTTTACAACTTCTAATATAAACTCCTATGTTGCTGCTACTCTTCCATAAAGAGGATGGTGTCGTAACTACTATTGGACTATATATTGTATAGAATACATACGGTGAACTATATCTGTATATGTATATTGCACATGTGACCCTTGCAAGAAAGACATTTTATTATCAACCTAAATAGGGCTAGAGAGTCATAAATTGTGTTTTTGTCTTAAATTAACACATATAAGATAGAGGTATGACATAATTAGAAGTTTACAATCAAAGTTTCCTTCAAATTCACATAATTTTCTTCAAAAAATGACATCGAAGTTTCTTGAAGCTTGCGCCTAAACTTCCTCGAAGTTTCCACAAACTTCCACTTCCACACCTGACAAAGCCGACACAAAGTTGAAGACCTACACCATGCTAAAAACCTCTCAAAGCAGAGACTGACGATTGGAGAATTGAACCGTGCAATGGCGCTTGACTAGGCGCCTGGTGTTTGTCAACCTAATGCAAGTGGCAAGTTCGAGGCAATGATTCTAGTTGTAGCACAAGAGAACCATCAATAGTAGTTGTACAAATATATTTCTTGATGGATCTAAGGTAAAAAATGACGCGGATGTGGTATGATGCCGCCATAATGGTAGCTCAAGGTTGTCCTTATTAGTGCTAAGGGCACTGGCGTCATCATCTTCTAGAAAATGTAGTAAAGTTGTGTTGGCTCGTCCTCGTCAGTACCAAGATCAATGGATAGGAACACTTTGTCATCAACTTCTTTGTTCTTGACTACAGTGGGCATGACTTGTCTTAGGCACAAGGGAGGTTGGAGTTCATAACCTTGCAGTAGAAGCTCAATGCGTTGGAGGGCTGCTGACAATTCAGTCTTCATGGTGGTCTTGAATGTGGTGAACTCTTGATTTTTTATCATTCTTGTGCAGATTTGTGATGGTACAATGACAGGGACTACTGTAAGGTCGGAACGCTACTTGTAGGGGCAAATCAACGACTATTGGTGGAGCAGAGGAAAACGAATGGGTGTGAGTGGGGTTGGAGGAGCAATAGACTGAGGTACGTGCGCATAAGGGCAACGATCCATATTGCCTAAAGAAAATAGAGGTGCATAACTGTGGCTAGGTGGTGTTTTGAGAAACTCAGGTGATAGGTGAACTCGGATAGGGTGATGGGGTCAATGCAAAAGAGGAAGAAGGAAGCAGGTTGGACAACTAGTAGGGGTTAAAGGCGGGTGTTAGGGGAGAGTTGACAAGGGCTCACGTTGGGGGTGGAGTTTAGGGATGGGTGGTATTTCAAGGGGTGGGGACATGACAAATGGAGGGGTGATAAAGTAGGAGTTTTGATTCATTGGGTGGGGTGGATCTGGGTGGGCCTATGGGTTTTGGTAGGTGGACGGGAAGGTGCGTAGGAGCGACGTGGTTTGCTTTAGAATGGGAGGGTGTTTGGATCAACAAGTTCAGGGGACTAGAGGACATCGCGTGCATGCCGGGGGGGGGGAGGCCAGGCACAAGGTAAGGGTGTTGTGTGCCATTAGGGAGAGGAGAGGCAGGGGCTTGCGTGGCAACATGGGTGTGAGTTGGAGTGGAATGTGACGTCAAAAAGCTAGAGAACGACGTGTCGACTACTCAGTATAGCTCGTAGGTAATATGAAAACAACGGGTGGTAGAAGGCTGAGGTTGGTTGCTCAAAGAGGCTTGCTGGTGGCCCTTCGGGTGTTGGACTATAGGCTGGAGGCATTAGGGTTTGTTGTTGGGGTCAAAGTTCTAGGTTGGTACTAGAAGGAAGGCGTTAGGCTATGCACATGTGTGAAGAGAGAGAGTAAGTAAAAAGGTGAGATGTAAGGAGGGAGAGGAACATGGTCATATCCTAATTGAATAGAATTAGGCTTTGGTACCAATTTATGTAGTCCTACACGGAAAGTGTTAGAGATTAAAGGGAATACGAAATTAATCTATTTCTCAATATGAATCATTTGCCTAGGACATGCCTCCATGACTGGTATTTATAATAAAAGACACAAAACCCTAGACATGAGGTGATTCCATAAGTTGTCAAATGAATATATACTAAAAGAATACTATACAAATCTATAACTAAGTACAATAATTGGTAAAATTGCACTTAGGTCCCTGATAATGAATGGAATATAAAACAAAGATAAAATATGGTGCAATATCCTGCATCGGAGTTCTAATTGTATATTTTCATGATTTATATATGAGGAGGATTCGTAAGATGTTTAAAGGATTTGATGGATTTTAAAAAACTAAAATTGAACCTGGCATTTAGATTGTGGAATTTTATATCATCGACTCTGTGAAGGTGGCAATTCAAGTTAAACCTCCACTCCAGAATTTGCATTATATCATCTTCATAAAGTTGTCTACCTTTTGTTGATTTTTGTTTGTCAACTCTAGTTGTCCATCTAGGGAAACTTGAGGTGGTTTTACTTATTTTGTTCATATTATGTGAGGGGCCACACTAAATTCTTGGACAATTACGTATTTGTAATCTTTAGCTTTGCTTATAATCATATTTAGTAAAAAATCCATATATGTATAACTAATTTTATTTATGTTGATGGTAAGATCTACGTGAACAAAATAATTAGGGTGCTGCTATGCAGTGTGTGTGAGAGGAGCAATATGCTACCTCTCCTTTTATAATAACTCAACTGGGAAATTTACATAAGAGTCCAGTAGTAAAGATAAATGACATAATGAAATACTAAGAATGTAAAACAACTATATTAACACTCCCCCTCAAGTTGGAGTGTTTGAAACATTGTTGGATCCAGTGGCTTTGTAAGAACATCAACGAGTTGATCTTCAGATCTAACATGAGTATTCACCACTTTACCATTCTTGATTTGATCTCTGATAAAAACTAACAAGATTAACTTCTATATGTTTAGTACATTCTTGGAAAGATGGATTTTCGGCAAAATAAAAAATGACAAGATTAACTTCTATATGTTTAGTACATTCTTGGAAAGCTGGATTTTTGGCAATATAGATAGTTGTTTGATTATCACTTTTGAGCTCTACAGGAGATATCACATGAATTTGCAATTCAGCAAGCACGGATTGGACCCACTGTAACTCACAACAAGCATGAGCCATTGCTCGGTACTCAACTTCCGTGCTAGAACGAGCCACAACATTTTGCTTCTAGCTCTTCTAGGTGATAAGATGATTTCCTAGAAAAGTACAATACCCGGATGTAGACCTCCTGTCATTTAGATTATCAACCCAATCTGCATCTACATAACCAGTAAGAACTAGAGTAGATGGAGGAGTTTTAGGTCTATAGTATGTGATCCCTTTCCCAAGAGCTCCTTTCAGATACCTCAGAATGTGACAGACTGCCGTCCAATGTGAGTGCTTTTGTGAGCTTATATGTTGACTCACTACTGCTACTTCAAATGAAATGTCACGATGAGTCATTGTCAAATATATCAACTTACCAACAATCTTCCTATAATATCTCGGATCAGAATAATCAGTATCATCAACATTTTCCTTTACATGATAGTCCACAGGAGTAGACACAGGCTTGGATGCACTCATCCTTGTCTCATGAATTAGATCTAATACATATTTTCTTTGAGACAAATTAGTACCTGTATGAGAGCAAAGTACTTCAATGCCTAGAAAATATCTCAAATTCCCTAGATTTTTTGTATAAAAGTGCTTCTGCAATCCATCCTTCACATTAGATATGCCTACAGAATCACTACCAGTGATGACAATATCATTAACATATACTGTAATAATAAGTCCAGCAGAAGAACTAGAATAGAATAAGGAATGATCAGTCACAGAACGTGAGAAGTCCATTTGTAAAACAATAGCACTGAACTTGTCAAACCAAGCTGGAGGAGATTGCTTCAACCCATAAATGGCTTTCTTCAACATTCACACCTTCTGACAGTCCCCCTGAGCAACAAAACCAGGAGGTTTCTCCATGTATACTTCTTCTTGTAGATCACCATGTAGCAAGTATTTCCTAATCACACATGAAGGAGATGTGATTAGGAAATTTCTACTTAGACGTGACTGCTCGACTTGGGCTTCTAGAATTCTGTCGGAGAGATCTGAAGCTAACCGCTTCTTTCGGCCGAAGATTTGGCCTTAGTCAACCTCCCTTTGCTTGAAGGAGGGCTGCCCGACGGCGGCCTGCTGCCCCGCGTGACTTTCTGCCTAGCGACACCCTGCTCCCCGACAGCGGTCGACTGCCTGCTGTTGGTGGTGGCCTACCCTGGTGGCGACGACCTACCCTCATTAGGGTTAGGTCCGACTGCTATGCTTCCCTTAGATCGGGTTGATCTGATACCATGTGAACAAAAGAATTAGGGAGTTGCTATGCAGCGTGTGTGAGAGGAGCAATATACTACCTCTCCTTTTATAATAACTCAACCAGGAAATTTACATCAGAGTCCAACAGTAAAGATAAATGACATAATGAAATACTAAGAATATGAAACAACTATATTAACAATCTATTTTACATGATAGACTTTTCTTCTAATTTTGTAAGCACCAATTCTGTTGTCCGCATGCTCACCGGAAAAGGCAATTGATTGCATATTACCAAAAAGAAATGGAGTGATTACATGGAAGAATCATTTATTGACATATCTGATCCAAACACTCCACATGCATGTGCCTAAATATTTTGAGACGACTCTTTGCTAATAATATGTTACTTCAATTTATTTGTGCCCTTCTGATATTTTTTCATTTCTGATTTATACGCCCACTTATGTCAAAATATGAAGTCGTCAACTATTTATGTGTATGCCAACACAAATGTCTCATCATAACTTGGACTTGACAAATTCTCCCCAACGTGATCAAATGAGTATCCCTCTAATAGACAAAGCCGCTCTTTAGGTTATTGGAGTCATAACCATAGATCTTAACATAAGCAAAGTTGGACAACTCTTCTCTGACTTTTTCAATGTTCACGCTCAACAATAGTCGATATCAAAGATCCTGACAACATCTAAATGTATGACTAATATATATCTCATCAAAGTTGAGTCCATCGAACATTCTCATTTCAAAATGCCAACATCATTTCATTTAAGTTGACATTTTGGGAAAACATTCCTTGATTTCTCATGTGTGCAACACTATAAACTACGAAAAACTACTCAAGGCGCGGACTCGACGATAGGCTGAGGAAGAGGGTGTTTCGTACTACATGAATTCTTGGTTTTCTATCAATTTTAAGTTGCCTCGTTGATTTCTATCTATTTCTTCAATTTTATCTATCTATCTATCTATCTATCTATCTCTCTTTCTCTCTCTCTCTCTCTCTCCCTCTATATATATATATGACTTATTTGGTTGGACTTCTTAAATGCATATTCAATCTTTGACCTCCACTCTCCCTAAACTCATTTTCTTGTCAAGATAGTCACGTTGAATGCTATTCTAACACAAGTTCTACCAAATTAACCACAATATATTGTCAACATGATTTTTTATCCCAAATTGTGGGTAATGTTACTTTTGCTTGAAATTCTTGTAAGCTTACATAATTGATCAAAAGATAGGACATTTTCTAAGTAGATATGTGTATATATGATTTGTTTATTAATGATACATGTAGGAAAAATTATCAAGGAAACTGTTAAACAGTAAATTGAGAAAGCGTAGGGTTACACAATGTGTGTACCCTGATATATATATTAGTGGAACAATTACAGGTAGGTCCTTATAGAAAAATAAAATAACAAGACAATATGTAAAGACATATATTAACACCCCCTCAGGTTGGAGCATAGATATCAATCATGCCCAACTTGTCCACAAGCGAGTTGAAATGTTTCTTGGCCAGCAGCTTTGTAAACATATCAGCAACTTGATCTTCTGAGCGAGTGAAAGGAGTGCAAATCTTGCCAGATAAGATAGTCTCTCCAATGAAGTGACAATCAACTTCAATATGTTTTGTGCGCTCATGATATGATTATTAGCAATGAAGATAGTAGCTTTATTGTCACAATACATAGGTATAGCAGCAGAAGACTTGAACCCCGAAGTCTTTCAAGAGAGATTGTACCCATAGGAGTTCACAAGCAGTGTGGGCCATCGCCCTGTATTAAGCTTCAACACTGGATCTAGCAACAACATTTTGTTTTTTACTTCTCCAAGTGACCAAATTACCTCCAACATAAGTGCAATAGCCTGAAGTAGATTTTCTGTCAATCTTACTTCCAACATAATTAGAGTCAGAGTAGCCTTCCAGAGAACAGTGTCCATGCTTTCTATAGTAGAGGCCTTTGCCAGGTGATTTCTTAAGATATCTCAGAATATTACAAAGAGCATCCCAGTGACAGGCTAATCCAAGTACCTGCTAAGAAGACCAACAACAGTAGATATATCAGCTCTAGTAACAGTCAGATAGATCATCTTACCAATCAGTCTCCTATATTTTTTACTGTCTGGAAACATAGGAGAAGAATCATCATCCCAATTAATATTGGGATCCAGAGGAGTATCAGCTGGACGTGCATCAAGCATCCTGGTATCCTGTAAAAGGTCAAGAACATACTTCCTCTGAGATAATACAAGAGCATTAGAGGTCCTAGATACCTCAATGCCCAGAAAATATCTTAGCCTCCCCAGATCTTTAGTAGCAAAATGTTTGCACAAGTGTGTTTTAGTAGCCTGAATCTCAGAATGATCACTGCCAGATAGAACGATATCATCAACATAAACGATTAGAATCACAATACCAGAAGAAGTCTTTTTTGTAAAGACCGAGTGATCAACCTGTAATCTCAGAAAACCAAAGGTAGTCAGGATTTTACTCAGCTTGTCAATCCATGCCCGAGGATTCTGTTTGAGTCCATAGATAGATTTCTTTAACCTGCAAACTTTATGTGACTCCCCCTGAGCAACAAATCCAGGAGGTTGCTCCATATAAACCTCTTCTTGAAGATCCCCATACAGAAAGACATTTTTAACATCCAATTGAATAAGAGGCCAATCTAAATTAATAGCAACAGAAAGTAGAACTCTGACAGAGTTAAGTCTGGCAACAGGCGAGAACGTCTCAAAATAGTCAATACCATAAGTTTGAGTATACCCTTTTGCTACCAAGCGTGCCTTCAGACGTTCCACTGTTCCATCAGGTTGATACTTCACAGCATAAACCCATATGCAGCCAACAGGTTTGCACTCAGGAGGTGGATCTACCAGCTCCCAAGTTCCTCTATCAGTAAGAGCAGTCATCTCCTCTTTCATGGCAGTCGTCCTGGCTGAACTTTGTAAGGCATCATGTACATTCTTGGGAACAACAATAGCAGATAGGGCAGCCCCAAAGTTACTAGCATGAATACTCAGATGTGTAGTAGAAACATGATTAGCAATATTATGAGAAGTACAAGAACGAGTGTCTTTTCTGAGAGCAATAGGCAGATCTAAGTCAGAGTTTACCTCAGCAGGAGTAGGACCTTCTTGAGGAGAAGATTGGTGTTGCATGGGGGGGTAGGTTGGGACCTGTTCCTGCGTTTATACACAATAAGTGGAGGAGTAGTAGTTTCAACAGATGAAGTTTCAGATATGCAATCACTCGTGACAGGAAATGGTGCTTTTGTTATATCAGAATCCAAGATATCTCCTTTAGCAGAATAAAACGGTGTATCCTCAAAAAAGACTACATCACTACTCGTGAACCATTTTTTCGTAGTAGGACTATAGCACCGATACCCTTTTTGAGTACGAGAATAACCCAAGAAAATACATTTTTCTGCTCTAGGAGATAATTATCATAGTTCGGTCCAAGTAACCGCACAAAACAAGTAGAACCAAATATTCGTGGAGGTACCGAAAACAGAGTTACATTAGGTTGTAGGACCGGTACATGAATCTTGTTGCCAATAACAGAAGACGACATTCTATTAATCAGAAAGCAGGCAGTTAGGATAGCTTCTGGCTAAAAAAATCTAGGTACATTAGAATGCAACATTATAGTTCTAGCAACCTCAAGTAAATGTCTATTTTTCCTTTCTGCAACTCCATTTTGTTGAGGTGTATAGGCACACGATGTCTAATGAATAGTACCAACAGATCGACAAAACAGTCCAACTTCTTTCTGAGCAAACTCCAAAGCATTGTCGGTTCTCAAAATTTTAACAGGCATAGAATATTGAGTTTTTATTTTAGCAAAAAAGAATTTTATTGTAGATAGCACTTGAGACCGATTTTTCAGCAGAAACAACCAAGTGGCACGAGAAAAATCATCAATAAACAGAATAAAGTATTTATTGCCAGACAGACTTGGAACATGACACTGACCCCATACATCAGCATGAACAAGATCAAAAATGTTTTTACTACTAATCTGGGATCGTTTAGGATAGACAGTCCTAGGCTGTTTCCCTAACTGACACGACTCGCACTGAAAACCGTGCATTCCTACACCAGAGATGACATGTTTCAGCTTCTCAGAAGATGGGTGTCCAAGTCTGTAGTGCCACTGCAAAGCTGAAACTGATGAAGATAGTGCTGAAGCTAGCGCCAAGTTGTCAGTCTTTTTCAATTCATCCAGATAGTATAGGTCATCAGGTCCTTCATGCCCCCCACCAATCTTCATCCTCGTGCGAAGATCCTGAAAAGTATAAGTATCATGAATGAATGTGAGACTGCAGTTCAGGCTACGTACAATTTTGCTAACAGATAATAAGTTCAGTGGAAAGCTAGGCACATACAAAGCAGATTTTAACAGAAATTTAGAAACTATGTCTCCAATCCCAGCTACAGCAGTCTTGGAGCCATCAGCAAGCATAACAGAGGAATTAGAGACCGGTCTAGATAAGTTTTTTAAAAAAGACCGATTTCTAGAGATATGAGACGAGGCACCCGAATCAATCACCCATTTTTTATTACCAGTACTAGACGAGGGTGCACTGATGAAAGCGATATCACAACCAGAATATGTAACAGCATGAGCTCCAGTGGCAGCTCCAGAGGATGATCCAGTACGCTCGAGCAGTAGACGCTCCACCTCAGATCGGATAAAGTCAGCAGTAGTGGAACTGGATGCATTAGTGGCAGTAGGCTGTGACGCTACCTCAGAGGTAGCATGGGCATCAGAAGCTGCATTGGCCCAGGCCGGCTTCCCATATTTCTCCCAACATTTTTCTTCAATATGATTAGACCGACCACAAAAACTGCAGAAACATTGATCAGTCTAAGGACGAGCAGCGTTGGCAGGACTAGATGGTGCTCCACGTCCATAAGAACTCCTCCCCCTTCCAGCTCTAAGAGGAGGACGGTTCTCCTGAAAACGACCACGGTCGCGGCCACGACCTCAGACAGACATAGCAGCAAGGGCAGTAGTATCTCCAGTATCAGAAGGTGACTCAGATGAGGATGACGACAACCGCTGATGATGTTGAAAATCTCTCTGTAATGTAGGTAGTGGATCACTGGCAAGAATCTGATCCACAACCCCAACATAGGATTCAGGTAAACCACACAGGAACTGAACCACCTGCAACTCCTGGCGTTGACGTTGCATGGTAGCCAAGTCAGTAGACAAGGGATGGTAGGCCTCCAATTCTCCCCAGAGTCCCTTAAAGGCAGAGAAGTAGTCAGTAAGGTCAGATCCCGAGAAGTGTAGATGGGTCAGTTGCTTGTTGATGTCAAAAACCTTCTTCGGATTTTGGCTGTGAGAGTAAGTACTAGCAAGCTGATCCCACATCTGCTTTGCTGTAGGAAGGTATAGTAAGGTGACACTGATTTTCGTCTCACTGCTATTGAGAATCCAGTTCATCACAGTGGAATCATCTTTGAACCAATCATCATAAGCTTTGACATCCTTGGAGTCGGCATTGGCAGCAGGCATAGGAGGCGGATCACGCGTCAGATGAGAATGTTTCCCTTGTGATTTAACATAAATCTGCATAGAACAGACCCAATGCTGGTAGTTGTGCCCGTCCAGTTTAACAGTAGTAACCTGACGACGCAGATCATCATGTGAAGAGGCCATGACAGGCAGAGCACCGACCCCGAAGGTGAGTATGAACAGGCAGGCACAGGCAGAAGACGACCGCCTAGTTCCTCAACTAGGCGACAATAGGCACAGTAGAGAGACTGGGCGGACCAATTACATACAGGCTACGCCGATGCGCAGCAAAAAACCCGGCGGCTCAAGGGCCTACATGGGCAGGCAGGAGAAAGAGCTGAAAAAACTCAGATCAGTGTCCGAGAGTTGCGGCACGCTCAGAGACGCGCTATGCTTGAAGGACCGGCGGAGCGGAGGAAGACGCCGGCTTGATCACGCCAGGCGTGTGCCTGCGTCGGCCCAGCGGCGGCAGGAGGTCGGATGCGGCTAGCAGCAGCGGCGGCTCCCGGGCTACAGCGGCGGTAGCGGCCGGTGGCCCTGCTGCTGCGACGGCCGACGGGGCTGTTGTGGTCGGCTGTGACGCCCGACGGGGGGGTGAGAGAGAAAGAGAGGGTAAGGGAGGGAGGGGAAGGAGAGGCGGTGCCCCGGATCTAGATCTGCTCTGGTACCATGTTAAACAGTAAATTGAGAAAGCGTAGGGTACACAATGTGTGTACCCTGATATATATATTAGTGGAACAATTACATGTAGGTCCTTATAGAAAAATAAAATAACAGGACAATATGTAAAGACATATATTAACAGAAACGTTAAATGTTTCTCATCGCCTTCCCTTGAAACGATACCATTTTTACACAAATTTACTCTAAGTAATATCTTAGTTTGTGTATGAACTTTTGAACTTCCTCTAAGTTTCCATGAAGTTCCACTTCCAATCCTAACGATGTCAAACATTTTGTACAAGGCCATAACTTCATTGCAAAGTTTCATATTAAGATATGATTATGCTTAATTGTATGCCAATATGTTTTGTTAATGAGACAGATCAAGTAGGCCGGTTATGTAGGACAACTGGACAACCTAATGCCTATAAATCCAACCCATCATCAGAATTGGCAGCCCTTGTGAGGGCTTTTCGATCGATTAGCTTATATTAGGATTATTCAATCAATTTGATTTATGTATTTAGGGACTTGGTTGATATTTTAGGGGCTTAGTTCTCTATTTCATGAATTTGTAAAATCTAGTGTTTTATGTTTTATTTTACATTTTCCAGCCAATTAAGTCATTAACTTGGTATCAAAAATGTCATAATAACTAGAATTTCCAATTGATTGTTGTAAATACCAACTTCATGCTATGCTTCTAGGTAATATTTTGATCATAAAATTTTGTTTTTGGTAATTTGTTCCCCTCTATTTGGTATCTGAGCCCAAAGTCTGAAACCTAGGTCTGGGCATAGTCACAAATTTGGCATCCGGGATACGTACGGTTGAGCTAAAATATTACGGAAGTATGCGGAAAATTCGGATAAAAGTCGGTCCACGTACGGTAAAAGTACGGTCAACTATTCGAGAAACAGTCAGGAAAAAATAGATATACATATATATACATAATATACACATATATATAGGGGGTTCATTCGGTGCTCGCGCGGGTAACTAGGATTTCGCTACCCTTGCATCTAGAATTGTAACTATTTGGTCTGAAAAGTAACTATTCGACTAAAAAGGTAAAACAGACAGAATATACATTAAAAATTATGGAATAAGTATGTAATATTACGTTCATTACAACTGTAATTACTACGCATGTAATGTAACTATTTGGAAGGTAATGTAACTATGCATGCGTGTAAAATAAAAAACTGATTTGAGAGTAACTAAAGTCTGCAGCAGGTTGCTAGCCACACGAGTATTAGAGATAATCCCATGTGTGTGTATATGATTTTCCCGCTTTTTTGCGATTTATATGATTTTTCATGATTCTTCGCGACTTTTCACGATTTTTCTCTTTCAAGTCGTATGCTCTTTTTTTACTAAACCATGTACAAAGAACTCCTGATATACATAAAACCTCCCACCCCAACTCTCCCGACAGTCCATGTTATTATTCAACTATTCTTTAATTATTTTACAACTTTTTTCAATCAATAAGATTGTATGTCTAGTGACCTTTATAGTTACATTTGTATATATGTGTATATATATACATACATATATATGTATATATGTATATATATGTATATAAATAGCCGACTTATTCTCGATTATTTTCGAATAGTTGACCGAACTTTGACCAAAATATATCGATTTTTTCACGATTTTTTTCCGAATTTCAATTTTTTCCGACCAGCCGAAAAATTGCCTAATCCCGAATTTGTCACCATGCACACAGATAGGGAAGTGATCTACTGCAGACCAAAGAACAAGCGGGCTATGCAGACCATATTAATACGTACGACATCCTGCTCACATCTCATTATATTCTGCAGTTTGTATACCGCTAGATATAACATCTTTTCCACTGAGCGTTTCTTTCTCCTTGTGGGACGTAACCTCCGAAGTTACTGATTACAAGCCATCAACCTTAATTTGAGGGAAGGAAGCCTGGTAACCACCGTATCTGCCACCACCCTAGCTACGCCAGCCTGATCACCTTCACCTAGCTGAGTTACAACAGGTAAAAACACCCATCTTTAGCACCACCGTAGCTACAACTTACTTACGGCTTTCAACCAGCCGAGCTACCACCCGTGCCATCTTTGTCAAGGGCTTAGTTGTTCCAAAGAAAAGAGTAGATGGGACTTGCTACCTACTCGGATAGTGTTCAAGTGAGAAGTTGTGGTAATTAAACCACAACTTTGTGTGGCTAAATTAACTTGATCATCCTTGACAAGAGTCATCCTCCCATCTCTTCTATTGATGTATGCATGCATGAGGTGCATATACCACGGTTGGATAGCAGTAACAAAAAAGGATCATGTCTGGTGGTGCCAGCACTATCCACTACCTTAACAAAATGATAAATACATAAATCACTCACTGTAACATCAAAAAAAAAAAATGTCATATTTTCCTCTTCCTGTAGTATTCCACTTAACTTTGGCCTTCTCTAATGCTTGATGACACTACCCCCATAGAACACTTGCGGTCAAGGAGCTGAAAGCATCATGACAGGACGCTGGCTATCGTCATGGATTGAGGATGTTCCTTGGTTAAACCTTATGTGGGACTGTCTAATTAGATTGTTTCTGCATAATAAGGCTAGTGAGCCGTCTGCCCTCTTCTCCAGCATCACATGATAAACCATAAGAAGGTCCATCTCCGTCAGAGCAAGATCGACCATAGCTCTAGAGACTAGAATAGTTTTTTTAGAAACAGATCAAGAGGCCACATAGAGAATTCAGAAGGACCCAGTAGATTGGCCTACCTGTGGCCTCAACGAGCATTCTAAGAAGGGGCAGGTGAGGTGGTTGATGGAGAGCTGCAAACCTGCTAAGCACTAGTGCCTGGATGCCACATTTACACCCAAGCTACCCAAGCCATAATGACAAACAATCACACTGCTGTATCGACTTTGTTGTGACAGATTCGTATAATGTGCTGTATAGTTCCATCCGTCAAGGAGCTAATCATACTCATCGAGGAGCCTTACCGAGAGGTCATCAATGTCTACGATCTTGAAATGTGTTACTACTGTCTCAAGATGTTGGCTTGCAATAATTGCGTATCATTTCCCCTCCCGCTTCCCGTCATGTATAAGAAATTGACCCACGATGTTCCGGGCAACGCGGAATGTGTGAAAGAGCAAGCGTCCGACGAGGTTCTTGTTCACAGGGTCCGCATTTTCAACCGTCCGCAATAGATCATCTCCCTATATATATGTGTGTGTGCGTGTGTTTATACATACACACATGTATATAGACACATATAATGATTGAATTGATGACTAAACATCAAATTGATTATCCTAATATTGAAAGAATGACTAATACATAATTGTCTCATATGTTTAAGAAAAATCACCCGATGGACTAATAACTGATTGCAAATTGCCATTGCAAATAAGAAAAAAAGGAAGAAGGGTTACGTGGTCAGTGGGTGTTTTGGAGGGCTGACAAGCCTATCATTCTTCTTGAGCTTGAATGTTGTGTGATTTGGGTCAAATTTACACGTCCAGTGATCCCAGCTTCCTTGAGCTAAAAAAATGAAAATAAAAAAACAAAAGCTAGGGGAAAACAGGGGATGAAGATGTTGGATGGTGGATGAAGGGGAAGAAGTTGAAGGAGAGGAATGAGAAGAGCGGGAATGAGGGTGTTGGAGGATATGTGGAAACACAAGAAAGGGTGAAATCAGGAGGAAGAGGATATAGAAGAAATGGATAATAGGAGTATGACACAGTGTAAAGGGGAGACATAGTCTAAGTGTCTAACATGAAAGAAGTAGAAGAAAGCAGAGCAATAGAAAAGTTGAGTGAAATGAGAAGAGGAAGCAGGAGGAGAAAAATAGGAAAATACGAGGATGATAAAGAAGAGGGGAGGAAGGAGAAGAGAGGAGGAAGAAGAGGTGGAACATGGAAGTGGAAGAAGCAAGCAACAAGAAGAGGAAAAAATCGTGAGGAAGAGGGGATGATGGAGGAGGAAGAATGGGAAGAAGTAGAAGTTGCTGCAGCAGGAAGAAATGGGGGAGGAAGAGGGGACGATGAAGTGGAAAAAATAAGGGAGGAAGAGGGGATGGCAAAGGAGGAAGAAGGGGAAAAAGTGGAAGCAGCAAGCACAGGGAGAAATCAGGGAGGAAGAGGGGATGATGGAGGAAGAAGGGGAAGAAGTGGGAGCAGCAAGCAAAAGGTACAAATTGGGGAAGAAGGGGGGAGAATGAGAGAGGAAGATGGAGAAGTACCTGTAGAAGAAATCCCATCACCAAGAGAAGCGACCGCCGTCGCCAAGATGGAAGCTCCTGCAACTAAAAAAGTATGTGGAAAAACCAAGTATGAAGCAGACGTACCGAACTGTATAAAATGGTAAAAAAACGTACTGAACGCATTTAAAACACAATTTGGGAATAAACATGTCTAAAACGTATTATTCGGTTTGGATTTAAAACGGCCGTCACATACTACAGGTAAATAAAACACATTCTTTTCCAAAAAGGGAGAATATTGTGAGTATGGGTCTGGGGACCTTATCGTATCCATTGTTGGTCATCTACCCTTAGGCATAGTCACAAATTCGGTATTCAGGACACGTATTGTCGAGCTGAAAAATTCAAAATTTGGGAACTATGTGGAAAATTCAGATAAAAATCAATCAACGTATGGTAAAAGTACAGTCAACTATTTGGGAAGAAGTCCGGAAAAAATAGATCTGTATATGTATACATATAATATGTACACACACACAGTGGCGGAGCCAGATTTTCTGGCTGGGGGGGGGCACTGGATATTTGCTCCATAATTGTAAAGCTGGAAGGGAATATCAGGGAGGGCACAAAAGACTGTTATGATATAATTTTTACTCAAATTAACATGCATTGTTGTAGAGTTTCAAATGTAAGGTAGGGCATGTGTCCCTCCTACTTTGTATGTGGCTACGCCACTGCGCACACACACACACACACATACACAATTACACACACATGTATACAGACACATATAATGATTAAATTGATGACTAAACATAAAATTAATTACCCTAATATTGAAATATCGACTGATGCATAAATGTATCATAGATTTGAGACAAATCACCTGATGAACTGATAATTGATTGCAAATTGCAATTGCAAATAAGAAAAAACGAACTAAAATGGAAGAAGATTTACGTGGTCAGTGGGTGTTGTGGAGGGCTGACAAGCTTATCATTCTTCTTGAGCTTGAATGTTGTGTGACTTGTGTCAAATTTACACATCCGTTGATCCCACTTCCTTAAGCTAAAAAAAGAATGAAAATAAAAAAACAAAAGCTAGGGGAAAATAGGGGATGAAGATGCTGGATGGTGGATGAAGGGGAAGAGGTTGAAGGAGGGGAATGAAAGGAGCGGGAATGAAGGTGATGGCGGATATGTGGAGACAAAATAAAGAGTGAAATCAAGAGGAAGGATGATATAGAAGAAAACGGATATTAGGAGGATGGTATAGTTTAAAGGGGAAACAAACTGATGTTATAGTATAAAGGGGAAACAGAGTCTAAGCGTCTAACAGGGAAGAAGTAAAAGAAAACAAAGCAATAGGAAAATTGAGTGAAATGGGAGGAGGAAGAGAAAAATAGGAAGTAGGAGGATGATAAAGAAGAGAGGAGGAAGGAGAAGAAAGGAGGAAGGAGAAGTGGAACATGGAATTGGAAGCAACAAGTAGCAGGAAGAGGAAATTTTTTTGGAGGAATAGGGGATGATGGAGGAGGAAGAATGGGAAGAAGTAGAAGTTGCTACACTAGGAAGAAATGGGGGAGGAAGATGTGATGCGGAGGAGGAAGAAGGGGAAGAAGTGGAAGCAGCAAGACTGTAGGGAGAAATCAGGGAGGCAGAGGGGATGGGAAGGAAGAAGGGGAAGAAGTGGGAGAAGCAAGCAACATGTACAAATCTGGGAAGAAGGGGGGAGAATGGAAGAGGAAGATGAAGAAGTACCTGTAGAAGAAAGCCATCACCAAGAGGAGCGGCCGCAGTCTTCAAGATGGAAGCTGTTGCAACTAAAAAGGACGTGGAAAATACAAGTATGAAGTAGACATACAAAACTGTATAAAACAGCAAAAAACATACAAAACACGTTTAAAACACATTACGGGAATAAAACATGTTTAAAATGTATTATTCAGTTTGGAGTTTAAAACGGCGTCACATATGGAAGGTGAATAATACACATTCTAAACGCGTTTTTTTTCAAAAAAAAGGCAAATATTGTGACTATGCCCTTAGGTTTGGGAGCCATTCTACCATCCATTATGATCTAAACCCCAGTTTAGATTCATCCAAGCAGGATCACTTTTGTCTGTTCCTCCCAACTCCTCTTCATCTCTCTATAGCATAATGTGTGTTGTAGAGCTTTGACTGAATGTGATATCCATCGGAAAAGACCACAATGAATTTGGAAGGTGTAAGTGTTGGTGTAGCCATCATGTTCTTTTATGCAGTCAAACTGCCACAATTGGCCTAAAATACACGCTTCGTTTTGAGGTATACATCATTCAAGTTAGTGTCGACGTTGACGACATGATATGAGAGTGAGGTAGCATCTTATGTGACATACCAATTGGTATAGTCAATCTAGCACAAGTGATAGTGTGACCGATGGGGTTCTGGACATAACCCTAAAGCCCAGATTATAGATGTAGTAACTACATTAACGCACCACCACCGTCAATTAGGACCATACACGTACATCCCACCAAGGAAGAAAATGTCTGATTTTGATGCCGTTTTGGTGGCCATAGAAACAGAAATTTTGTCAAATTCCGATGAAAATTCAATAGATGCAATCCTAGCGTTTTGATGACCAAATGATTGAATTATTTATTGAAACTTTAACAAACGATCTGCTAGTCTAGATCTACTCAAACATGCAATAATATTTCATATTGGATATGGGGGGGGGTCCTCGTGTGTGAGTGAAGGAAGCTGAACGGTTTTGATGGGGATTTTGAGGTCAAATTTAATAGAGGAACGAATTAAGTCATTATAGTTTGCAAGCACAATATATGGACTTGAAGACACAAATTTATGCAAACATAACATGATCTAGGATGGTAGGACCTTTAGGTAGGATGACAAGACGTAGTACATAATCAATGTTGCAGTGGTCTATGAGTATTGAGGAAGTAGGAGACAACTATGGTTTATGTATCTAGTTGAACCATGATGGTTGTCATCCTCGTTGATTATACCTTTGAAAATCGATATGAGTTGGGAGAACCCCAACATGTAGGTTTTTCTTAGTGCTAGCTAGATAGGAGGCAACCACTCTTTCCTATAAATCGGATGAGGGGGAAGCATACAGTCACATGACAAACGCCAATGGGCCAATAGACAATTGGGCCCATGTTACAAATAGACTAAATAGAACTTATGTAGAAGATTAAAACATTTAAATAAATAGACACTCTAACACTCCCCCTCAAGTTGAAGTTTGGGAGAATCCCAAGTCAACTTGCAAACAGACAGACATACTAAACAAAGTAAAAAGATAACCAATCCCATACAAGAATTTATCCCTCTCAATGTTACAATAAATCACTCACGCACTCAAATGTCGAAGACTCCCCCCTCAAGCAAATACTCCAAAGCAGCAGATATCTAGGCAGACATAGAGGCTTCTTGATCATCATAATGGCATATGGAGCAAAAGAAAGAATAGCGGATAGGCACCAAGATCTTCATCACAGTTGTCGTTGTAGTAGCCAGAGAGTGTTGGATCACAAGTCCTAGAGAGTGGTAGGTCACAAGTAGCAATAGTCGACGTGCACAAAGCATGGACAAGCCAGAGAGTGCTGGCACACAGAAGCAAAAGTCGACGACGTAGGCAGATAAAAGACCAATGTACAAAGTAGTAAACAAGTAAATAGCTCCACTATGCAATGTAGACGAGAAGCTCTATATAAAGTCGCAACAAAAGTTTTCATCATCTTCCCTCTTCATAAAATATTCATCACAGTAGTAGACGTCAAAGTCCAGACAGTGCTGGTTCACAAAGGCCAAAGAGTGTTGGTCCACAATACAAAGTCAACGTGCAAACAAAGCACAGACAACCGATAGTGCAAAAGCACAAGGCAGCAAGTAAAAAGTGCTAGTCATAGCACAAGTAGCAAAAATGACGTCCTAGTATGTAAATTCATAGTAGCAGTCGAGGTAGATGACAAATAAGCAATAATAGCAGCAGAACGCTCCATATAGCAGCAACAAAATCATGAGCAGTCCCCATAACAATAGAAGGATCCAAAAAGGAACACCACATAGTAGCAAAAGGATCCATATATGTAGCACAACACAAAGATCCATAGAACATCAATAAAAAGTGGCACGAAGATCCATATAGCAGCATAACTGAATTCTTCTTCTTCTTCCTTCATCTCTCCTCCGTCTCATCTCTTCCCTTTACTCTTCATCCTCTATTCTCTCCCTCACGCATGGTAGGTATTTTGTCACTGTGAAATAATAAGAGTTGGCTAATTGTTATATTGAATAGAACAAACCCGACTCCTATATATAGAATAGGGAAGCGTACAAACACAACCTAACCCTAATGGGCGGAGACATACTTGGGCCCATATTACAAAAACACTTAATAACATAAATAAACTGACTCTCTAACACTTCCCCTCAAGCTGAAGTTAGGAGAATCCCAAATCAGCTTGCAAATAGAGAGTTGGACTAGAAATAAAGAAGCAAAATAGAAAGATAAACCAAGCCCATACAAGAATTTTCTTCCCCTCAATATTACAATTAAGCACTCAACACTCAGACACTCCCCCTCAAGTAGATAGTCCAAACAAGCAGGTCGCAGCCACAGAAACTTTGTGATCATCTGGAGGGCAAATAAGCAGAAACAACAGTGCTTCATGGTCTTCATCACAGTTGCCAATGTTGCAGTGCGGAGAGTGTTGGGTCAAAACAACAGTAGTAATCAACGTGCAAATAAGTATAGACGGGTCAACATGCGAAACAGAGCACGGACGACCCAGAGAGTTCTAACACACAACAACAGAAAGTCGATGTGCAAACAAGGCACTGACAAGTAAAAAAGTCAACATGCGCAAAGCATGGAAAGCTAGAGAATGTTGGCATACAACAACAAAGTGGACGTAGTCGGATAGAAAACCATCAACACAAACAAGTAGGCAACAAAAATAATTCTCCAAAAACTAATCTCTTCAAGTAGCATGTAGTAATGGCAACAGATATAAACTTCCTCTTCTCTCCTCCTTCAAATCTCTTCCCTCTACACATCTTTTGTTCCTCCTATTCTAATCCTCACACCAAGAACGTAAGGATTAAAAAAGAGTGGTTGGGGCGGAAAGTCAAAAAGAGTGCTAGAGGTTTTTTTTTTAGGTAGATATATGGAGGAGGATAACCGACAACTCGAGTCGAGGTGCAATATGACACAGATTAGGTAGATCCAGGTAGAAAAATTAATAGATATTTATATGACCCGAAAAGGGGATTTGTTTAGCCCGTAGGACAACAATTAAGGATCTGAACAATAATAGGAATAATGTATATGAGGGGCAGCAGAAAATATTGAGTGGGAAAAAAGAAATGTACGAATGTAGATCCAGTGGGCAGGGATTTTTAGCTGTGGGCAGCGATTTTAAACCAGACTTTTTGTGGGAAGCAATATGCAACATGAGAGGTAGTGGTAGATTTTGCGAATGAAGGTGTTGTTGGGATGCAATAGGGGGCAGTTGTTGTGCGACGATGCATGGTGATGGAAGTAGTCAAAAAGGACCATCAACAACAACAAGGCGATCATGAGTAACGTTCATGACAGCTTTTGCGAGGCAAGCAACAACAATAGAGCAGGCGGCCACTGCGACAATGAGAAGGGCTAGCGGCGGACAGGCATTCAAGGTCCAGCGGTTGCCAGAAGAAGTAGTAGGGGTGGCACAGGGTGGCGGCGTGTGGCGTATGAGGTGAACCAAGAAGACAATAGTGGCAACGAGCAGAGGGGCAACATCAACCACAGAGGAGGGGCTTTGACGAGCATGAAGCAGTAGGGAGTGGTTGCTACAGCAGCAAGGGGTTGATGACCGGCGGCGGGTGTAGCAGGGCATATTAGGGTGGCGGCGGTGCATGGAGCGACATGATAAATATGGTGGCAACGCAGGCAGGCAGTAGGCGGGGGTGCAAGATCAGCGGCAGGCTGACTGGAGGAAGTGGCAAAAGATGGTGGCAACAACCAGGGTAGGCAACATGTAGGCAACGACGGCTGCTAGCCAGTTTCCAGCGGCGGGTGTGGCGACGGGAGGAGGATAGGGGCGCATGCAGTATTATGACGAAGGTAGGCAACTGGGTAGCGAGGGAAGTAGCAGTGCTGGCGGATAACAAGTGCGGGTAGAGGGCAGTGGCAGATAGTAGGTGGCGCCGAAAAGGGGTTGTGGCAAGGGCAGACAATGCACCAGAGCGACGATGAGAAGAATAGTTGTTGTGGCGCAGGGTATTGGAGATCACACAAGTAGGGAAGTAACAAGAATGATCAGAATTTTCCCTGCGCGAAGCCAATCTCCGCCAAGGGCCGCGGCCGTCCGAAAAGGGGCGCTCCTTCAATTTTCTCTCTCTCGTGTAGGGTTTTAGGATCTCTGCTCTGATACCATGTAAAATAATAAAAGACAGCTTATTGTGATATTGAATAGAACAAGCTGTGCTCCTATATATGGGAGAACAGGGAAGGGCGTACAAACACAACCTAACACTAATGGGCCAAGACATACTTGGGCCCATTAACAAAAACACTTAATAACATAAATAAACGGACTTTCTAACAGTCACAATAAGTAGGGCAGTATAATTTTTAGTTGATTGTTATAAATAACAACTTTGGTGGTTGATTTTTATTTATTGAATTTGCTTTTTGGGAATTGACTCCTCATCAACTGGGTGGTGAATTCTCTTTACTTGGCCTCAATATGTTTCTGCACCTATATTTATTTCATTATCTCCCTTTTTAGCTCAATTTTGTTTGTGATGTAGAAAATAGCAGGTTTGTCATAGAAGTAGATAGGAAATAGTTCGTTCCCAGTAATGCAAATGAATAGTTGATCCTTCTCCAGGTCCCTCTAAGGTTGCATACTCTGATCTACATTTTCTGTTGCTTAAAGGAACTGTTTCTCTACTTACCGTTCACTATCCTACTCTATTATTTCTCCACTATCTGCTTTGTTCTTTCTTCTTGACATATTTCAGAGCCTATTTCTCTTCCTAATGATGGAGAAATAACTATCACCTATGAAGCACTAATACAAGCATGGACATGATTACAGATACATACATGGGATACAAGAATTTCCAAAATATTGGATATGGATTCGGCATTTCACATGGCAACTTTTTTGTTACTTGTTCTTAAAGGAAATATATAATTCAAGACCCAAGAAATTTAAAATATAATAACTAGAACTAATAGTAACTATAGGATCCATATATAAATTGTAATTTGTATATTACAATTTAGAGCTAACCGTTTGTTACTATAACAGTCACAAATTTGGAACTAATAGTAAGTTACTAGCTGGAAGTAACAATAAGTACATGTCGGTAAAAACTAATGATTAGTTAGTTGAATGTCTGTTTTGTTTATAGAACAATACATGTGCATATCCATAATTACCATACAGATTTATCTCATGGCATTTAAAATATAATAAATATAGAACTTGTTGCAAATAAAAAAGAAGGTTGTGTGATTTATTTGATAAAGGGGAATCCCCCTTGTGAAGCAACCTGTATCTCGGTCGATACTATCGACACTCTGTCGATAGTATCGAGATCTGTCCAGGTTCATGTTGAAGCCAGCTGCATCTCGGTCGATACTATCGACACACATGTCGATAGTATCGAGATTGGTTCAGGCGCAAGAGAATACTCCATCGATACCATCGACACAAGTCGATGGTATCGACACAGGCACAGTGGCGGAACGGCAAACCGGCGGCTGACCTATTTTATTTATGAAATGTTGTTTTTATCCTTTTTCTCTCTTTGTACCTCATGTATTTACCCTAATATATAAATACAAGTGTGTAGGCTCAAGCCCTACTCACGTTTGCTGCACCTAGCAGCCGACATGTGATTGGTGTTCCCATCTTCTTCCTCCTTCATTTCTTCTTACATGGTATCAGAGCGGAGATCGATCTAGGGTTTCTCCTCTCTCTCTCCGGAGGGTCTCTCCTTCCTTGACGACCGACTGCTTCCCACCCGTCTTCTTGGCGTAATCCACCTGCTGCAAAGAACCACCGTTGGCTACTCTGGGTCTGCGGTAGATATCTAATTCTACCGTAGCCACTATCACAGAGCGGTTGAGGATCTCCAAGTGATCCAACGATCATCTAAAAACACCGCCGGAGGACTAGTTTCATCTCAATCATCATCCTAGTCACACCTCCTCCATGTGTGATTAGGAATATTCTTTGGAGGCTGTGAATGCGTCAGTAACGCATTTCTTCTTTTTTTTCGTCTGTGTGTGACGTGTATCTGTCCGTCACCACATCTTCTTTGACGTGTATCAATCCGTCATATATTCCGTTCTACAATGGAGGATATCAAGACACCTATGGTCTACAACGAGGTGTCACCTATCGCCTCCATCAAACTCAACGGGAAAAATTATCTTCTATGGATGAACGCCATCCACACCGTCTTGGAGGCTCGTGACAGAGCAAGGCATGTTGACTCGGGTCCCAAGGCATCTACTGACGAAGGGTATGCTGAATGGAAGCGACATGATAGTCTTGTGAAGACTTGGCTGTGGAATAGTATGGAATCTGCAATTGCCGCAAGGTTTATGTTCTACTCTACGACCAAGGAAATATGGGACGCCGTGAAGCAACATTACTCTCAAGAGAAGAATGCTCTCCGTCAGTTTATGATTTATGATCGTCTGTTTGCTGAAAAACAGGGTGACCGATCTCTTGAGGAGTATTTTGGGGCGATTCAGACTCTTTCTCAAGAGCTAAGTTATTATCATCCTGTGACTATTGCAGAACAGATAAATGACAGAGATGATCTTGTTACGGCCAAATTCCTATCTGGGCTTAACTCGACTTGTAGCTCCGCTCGGAGTGTTATCTTGGCTACTGATAAATTACCTAGTCTTGTGGAGGCTTATTCAAGGATCCAGCAATCACTGTTTGAGTCTGCTTCCTTTGTGCCTGATATACCTTCTGGAGAATCTCATGCTTCTGTTGCCGCTGCCGCTGCAGTACGAGGAGGACGCCCTAGTATGGGTAGAGGGCGTGGGACACGTCCGAAATGTACCTTTTGTGAGAAACCGGGACATACAGTGGAGAGGTGTTGGAAGAAACATGGAAGACCTGCTGCACCACCTGTGGGGGCAACACATTGTGCCACCACTACAGGATCTACATCCTCTACAGATGTGGGTACATCTTCTGGAACCGGCATCACTCTCACTCAAGAAGAATATGATCGGTTCATTCAGGCGACACAGCATATGAGTATGGGTTCATCATCATCTTCTTCATCGGCAAATTTGGCATCTACAGTTGGTAATCAGGCTACATCTTTCATAGCATCTGGCTCATCCTCATCTTGGGTGGTTGACTCTGGCGCCTCACAGCATATGACTGGTATGAGGAGATTGCTCCACACTATCGACTCATCAATTCCTCACCAATCTGTTACATTGGCAGATGGTTCAGTGAAAAGAGTTTTAGCTAGTGGATCTGTCTCCCTAACACCCAAGATTGATCTTAAATCAGTTCACTTTGTGCCTGAATTTCCTTTTAATCTTCTTTCTGTTGCAAAACTGATTGACACTTTAAAATGTTGGGTAATATTTGGACCTTCTTGTTTTATGTTACAGGATCTCAAGAGTATGAAGACGATTGGTGGGGGGCCTAGGAAGGGTGATCTCTACCTTTTCAACGGTGACAGTCTACCTCGCCAAATGCCTGCTCCTGCTCCATCTATCCTGTTGAGTGGTTCCCCCTTACTATGGCATTGCAGATATGGACATCCTTCTTTGGAGAACCTGCGGAAGTTGGAACCAGAGTTATCCCAATTATCCTCCTTAGAGTGTCAGTCATGTCAACTGGGAAAGCACCATAGGTTATCCTATCCCAGTCGGGTCAATAAGCGGGCTTCTTGTCCCTTTGAGTTAGTGCATACTGATGTGTGGGGTCCTGTAAAAGACCAAAGTTATAATGGTTTTCGTTATTTTATCTCTTTTGTTGATGATTTCTCACGCATGACATGGATCTACCTTCTTAAAAGTAGAGAGTCCGTGTTGTCTATTGTGAAACATTTTCATACTGAAATTAAAGTCCATTTTGATTGCAATATAAAAATTCTTCAGTCTGATAATGCCTTGGAGTATGTTCAAAAGGCTATGTCTGATTTTTGTAGCTCGGTTGGTATGATTCACCGCACTTCTTGTCCTCACACACCTCAGCAAAATGGGGTGGCAGAGAGGAAGAATCGCCATCTTCTTGATATTGCTCGATCTATTATGTTTCAATCTAATGTGCCTAAGAAGTTTTGGTCTGAAGCTCTTTTAACTGCTTGTTTCTTGATCAATAGACAACCTTCCTCTGTTCTTCAAGGACAGACTCCCTTTTCTGTTTTGCGTTCCAAGGACTCTCCCTATCCTATTCCTCTTAGAGTGTTTGGTTGCACTTCCTTTGTCCATAACTTTGACCCTAAGACCGACAAGCTGTCTCCTAGGTCCATTAAAACATTGTTCCTAGGTTACTCTACTACGAGCAAAGGATACAAGTGTTACTGCCCTAGTCTTCGCCGCATGTTTGTGTCTAGGGACGTCACTTTTCATGAGACCACTCCATATTTCTCCAATGCTATTAGCAAGGGGGAGCAGTTGAGAGAGGGAGAGCCACCAAAAATACAAAATGAGAGACTGGCACCATCAGTGCAGAGTGAGGGAGTGCCACCTATCATTCCGGATTTTACTTCTATTCCGGATGAACAAGCAGGAGATAGACCTACCATTGAGCATTACACACATGTATATCATAGGCGAGGCAGGCAGGATCCAGAAGAAGTAGCGGCACCAGTCCCTGAGCCCTCATCATCGCCTTCTACTCAAGAGAATCCTACAGAGACATCTGATCTCAACCTTCCTATTGCTGTTCGGAAAGGTACTAGGTCCTGTACTATTAAACACCCTATTACAAATGTATGTTGCCTGTCTCATCTGTCTAAGCAGGCCCGTGCATTCGCTATTGGGATTGATTCTGTGTCGATACCAAGAAACCATTATCATGCAATGAAGAACAGTGGCTGGACACAGGCAATGCAACTTGAAATGTCAGCTCTCTTAAATAATGGTACTTGGGATATGGTTGATCTTCCTGCAGGAAAGAAAGTAGTAGGCTGTAGATGGGTTTTCACTATTAAACACAATCCGGATGGATCAGTTGAACGGTTGAAAGCCCGATTGGTTGCAAAGGGCTACACCTAAACCTATGGTGTTGACTTCTTTGAAACATTTTCTCCTGTTGCTCGCCTGAATTCTGTGCGGATCATTATTTCTCTTGCTACTACCTTTGATTGGCCATTATTTCAGCTGGATGTAAAGAATGCCTTTCTCCATGGTGATCTACAGGAAGAAGTATATATGGAGCAACCTCCTGGGTTTGTTGCTCAGGGGGAGTGTCAGAAAGTATGCAAATTAAAAAAAGGCTATTTATGGGCTGAAACAGTCACCTAGAGCTTGGTTTGACAAGTTCAGTGAAGTCATTCTTCAGATGGGTTTTTCTCGCTCCAAGACTGATCATTCCTTATTTTACTCCAGCTCTTCCCGTGGATCCATTATTCTTATTGTATACGTTGATGACATAGTGATAACTGGCAGTGACACCGTGGGAATATCTCGTGTCAAAGAAGGTTTGCAAAAACATTTCCATACAAAGGATCTGGGCAAACTAAGATACTTTCTAGGCATTGAAGTGCTTAGATCTCATGCAGGTGTCAACTTATCTCAGAGAAAGTATGTGCTTGATTTGTTACAGGAGACAGGCATGGCTGAATCTAAACCGGTAAATACTCTAATGGATTATCACATCAAAGAGGTGGTTGATGATGTTGAGTATCCAGATCCAGAATATTATAGGAGAATAGTGGGTAAGTTGATATATCTAACTGTCACCCGACCGGATATTTCATTTGCTGTGGGCGTAGTCAGCCAATATATGCATTCTCCGCGACAATCACACTGGATAGCAGTCTGCAGAATTCTGAGGTATCTGAAAAGTGCTCCCGGTAAAGGTATCACATATTCTAGACCAAAGGCACCTCCATCTACTCTGTCTCTCACAGGATATTCAGATGCTGACTGGGCTGGTGATCACACTGATAGGAGATCTACATCAGGCTATTGTACCTTTCTGGGTGATCATCTTATCACATGGAAAAGTAAAAAGCAACATGTGGTTGCTAGATCTAGCACTGAGGCTGAGTATCGTGCTATGGCCCATGCATGCTGTGAATTAAAATGGGTCTAATCTGTCTTATCTGAATTACAAATTTCTCTTCTACCTTCTATGGAGCTTAAGTGTGACAATCAATCTGCTATGCACATCGCCAGGAATCCTATCTTTCATGAGCGTACAAAACACATAGAGGTTGATTGCCATTTTATTCGTGATCAAATAAAAGACGGCACTATTGTGACTCCATATGTCAGGTCCGAAGATCAACTAGCAGATATTCTGACAAAGCCCTTGGGTTCAGCAATTTTTCAGAAACTCTGTGGCAAGCTGGGCATACACGATGTGTACTCTCCAGCTTGAGGGGGAGTGTGAAGCAACCTGTATCTCGGTCGATACTATCGACACTCTGTCGATAGTATCGAGATCTGTCCAGGTTCATGTTGAAGCCAGCTGCATCTCGGTCAATACTATCGACACACATGTCGATAGTATCGAGATTGGTTCAGGCGCAAGAGAATACTCCGTCGATACCATCGACACAAGTCGATGGTATCGACACCGGCACAGTAGCGGAACGGCAAACCGGCGGCTGACCTATTTTATTTATGAAATGTTGTTTTTATCTTTTTTCTCTCTTTGTACCTCATGTATTTACCCTAATATATAAATACAAGTGTGTAGGCTCAAGCCCTACTCACGTTTGCTGCACCTAGCAGCCGACATGTGATTGGTGTTCCCATCTTCTTCCTCCTTCATTTCTTCTTACACCCCTCTTATATATAGGAAGAAGCATACAAACTTTAGACTAAACCCTAACGAGCAAAGACACATGTGGGCCCATATACAAAGCGGCTCAAATAACTTTACTAACTACATTAACCAAACTCTCTTTTACTTCCCCTCAAGTTGAAGCTTTGGAGAATCCCAAGACAGATTGCAAACAAACAGACAAACTAAAGATAAAGAAGCAGAATAAAAAGATAAACCAAGCCCATACAAGAATATTTCTCCCCCTCAACATTACAATACATCACTCATCACTCAACTACTCTCCCTCAAGTAGATAACCTAAAGTAGGTATGCAAGAAGGTTGAAAGTATGTCTCAACTCGTAGGTGTAGGTTGCAAACAGGTAGCATAAGCTTCTTGATAAAAAAGATGTGGCATCTGGAGTAGTAGTTAACAATAGGAAGAAGGCGTCAGGGTCTTTATCACAATCGCTATCGTCACAGTCTAGAGAGTGTTGGTTCACAGTAGCAAAGTCCAGAGAGTGTTGGTTCACAAAAGAAAGTTCCAGAGTGTGCTGGTTCACAATACAAAAGTCTAGAGCGTGCTGGTTCATAGTAGAAAAGTCCAGAGAGTGCAGGTTCACAATAGAAAAAGTCCAGAGAGGTTTACAGTAGAAAGTCAACGTGTACAAGGCAGGGACAATGTCAACGTGCAAATAAAGTAGAGACAAAAAGTAGAAAGTAGAATCGACGTAAACGGATAGAAGACCATCAGCTTAAGTAAGCAAGCAGTAGACATGAAGCTCTAGATAGTAAGTTCTCTAAGAAGCATAAATGTCAATAGTAGAAGTCCACAAGTTCTTCAAGAAGTGCATAAAGATCCACAAATATATAAGAACATCATTATATAGTCTTCCTCTCCTCCATCTCATGTCGACTATATTTCTCCCCCTCACACCAACCACGGAAAGAACCAAGAGTGGTTGGGGTGGAAAGTCAGATACAACTATAGAGGAAATAAATATATAGGAAAATATGTGGAGGATGTCAACCGATAACTCGAGTCGTGCAACATGACCCGATTAGACAGATCCGAGTAGAAATATAAATGGATCCTAATGCGACCCATGAGGGGGCGAAGCCCCTTGCGGTATAGACTAGATCCAAAAGTAGATCCGATATGAATCTGATCAACATAGACATATCATGTATATGGAAGCAACACCACTATTAGGGGAGAAAAAATTAGGCTGATGGGTAGAGAAATGTTGCGGTGAGTGTGTGGGCACTAATTGGCGAACAAGATTTCCCTCATATTAGTGAAAGCGCCACTCTATCATCTTTATCTTAATATTCACCCAAGCCATGGCTAGTGCCCTTTGCCTAACTATAGTAACACAAGAGGTAGAGTGCTAGATCATGAACGAAGACAATAAAAGGAAAACATCCAAGATGGTAGGCGGGCGACTGTAGATGTTCCGCTTCGAGTTTTCGCAATCCCACCAATTGAGAGAAAAGTAGTTTTCTATTAAGTGAGTAAAACTGAGTACAATGCATTCTCTTTTATAGGACAAGAGAATAAAACAATAAACACAGTTAAGCAACATGGAATTAATAAACCGACCAAAAAAAAATATTACCGACCAAAAAAAACATGGAATTAATAACACAAGTAACATGTAGAGTACATCATAAGTGAACAGTAAATATAAGCATATCTCTTTACCACCTATCCAAGTAGAATAAAAGACCAGAAGGAGAATCCTACAAGAAGGCAGTGAATAAACAACGGGAGAAACGACCCAAAATAATAGTGGAAGAAGTAGGGGGTGCTTCTCCTTTACTCTCTATTCCTCCAACCCCTGTCTTTCCTTCAATTTAGCATTCACTGATCCAGAGAAAGTAAAGATATGCAACTGGTTGATGCTGGATCCGGAGGTGATGCAGATCGCGTTGGAACAAATGAGCAAGATGTCACTGCAGGGACTCGCCAACATCTAGCAGCAGATGCTCTCCATTCTGGATCAGCATAAAACCGCGTCTAAGGCCATGAAAAACATGCAGCCTGAGGACATCAACACCGCGGCAGAGCTGGTAAAGGACGCTGGCCTAGAGGGGTAATAAACACGCAGACGGTGTCGGTTTGTGGAAAGTGGACAGGATTGGGTAGCATGTGGTTGACAGGTGTTGGTTGGGCAAAACTTGGACAAAGAGGAAGGTTGGAGCGGTGGCAAAGCCAATAGTAGGGAGCGATGACGACAAAGAAAAAGTAATGTTGGAGAGGTTGGAAACGGCCAGCGGGCAGCCAAGCCAAGAAACAATTGTGGCCACCCGCAGGCCGAAGAAAATATTTTTGTCTCTTCTAGGCTAAGGGTTGGATCGTTGCTCTGATACCATGTTGTACAATAAAAGAAGGCTGTGCGATTTATTTGATAAGAGGGATCCCCCTCCTATATATATGAAAAATGGGGAAGTGTATAGACTTTGGACTAAACCCTAATGGGTCAAGACACACTTGGGCTCATATAGAAAGATTCTCAAATAACTTAATTAACTAAATTAACCAAATTCTCTAATAGAACTAATAGTAAATGTATGCACCATATATTCAGCCTGATTTGTATATTACAAATTAGGACCAACACTAAGTTACTATATCAGTCTCACAAATTTGGAACTAATAGTAAAGTAAGTTACTATCAGGAAGTAACAATAAATACATGTTGGTAGAAACTAACGATGGGTTTAGTTGAATGTCTATTTGATTTATAGAACAATACATGTACGGATCCATAATTACCATATAGATTAATCTTATGGCAGTTCCTAAGCATTCAAGATTTATTTGAGAGCCAAAGAAAGTAAGATGAAGTAAATATAGAATCTAAATGAATCATAGGCACATACATAAATATTAAATTTGATTTTGTATATTACTCTTATAATTGGGTTGGGTCGTGTACACATAGTATTTGTGCCGTATCCAAAAAGTATCCAGCCTTTAGAACAAAAAGTTTCTGGATACAACTAGAGAGGCATCCTATGTGTATCCCGGCCTACTAGTATCTAGTATGTGTCCAGTATGAGTACGCGACACTTTTTGGAGTGTCCGTGCTTTATCTCTAGGTTCCGTTGTAAAGTATCAATGAGGTGCCTATGTTGATATGTTAAAACTTGAAACTAGCCAAAAATTGTATACAAAACATAATGGTGATGAACTGATGATTACTCTGAAAATGTTTCTCTACTAGTTGATATTGATAAAAAAAAGTTTTCTTTGCCCACTATCAATTTGATGCCAAGAATATCCTCTAATATGAACTAGTAATAGATAAGTTTGTGTCTACTTGCATGTCAACCCATTTGAAATTTGAAACTGACGTGGTCATTTACAAACCAAACTTTAATTAGCTAAACATCTCTTGGCCCATTTAACTTGTAGTTTACATTGGTGTACACACGAGTACCTGCAGGCGGCCTTCCTAACTTATTAAAATTATGTAAATATAATATCTTTATACACACGAGTAACATTTGTCTGCTTAGTTGCATTTTAGAGTGTATAAAACAACAGTCTGGTGTTCTTTGTTCCATTTTTTGCTTGGATAAAATGATGCATAAAACATGTTTCTGTTGAAAATATTTTAAAAAATAATCATGTAGGTATGTAAGTTTGATATTTAAACAATTACAAAATTCTTACTAGGTAGCCTCTTCAAATGGGCCAATTTGACCTGCTCCTGCTAGACCAACACAAACAAAATTTTATCACACCCAGTTTGACACTTCTATTGAAAGTAGCATTCAAGAAGAAGTTACAGAAATCCCACGTACATGATGTTTGTTTATATTATGCAAGTTGACATACATAAATTTCAATTAAATATAGTGTCAATACAAGTATGGCAATTATTACTTGTTGTATGCAGGTAAAATCTGTATGTGGACATATTCATGAAAGAACTTGCTATTCTCTTTTTACTTTAGCCTTAAATCTTACTTATGAGAATTTCGTACAGAATATTTTCCAACATATACAATTATTAGGTTAGGCTGATTATAGATACATGTTACCAAGACTCATGAAAATATCCTTCAAATGAATGTCCGTAACTGTTAACAAAAATAAAATAATGTCGTTAAATGCTTGTAGTACAGCATTCAACCAAAACAAAGGATAGAAGGGAATCCACAAAAGAGGACAACCTATTTATTGTAGTACATTATTGAAGAATTAGATATATTTTGTAGCATTTTCCAAGGTATAGATACATCTGAAACGTTTATCTATTGCAGATCTAAAGTTTCATCACAAAGTTCACGGCAAACATCAGTCAAAGCCAGGGTCTCAGCATTATCTCAGCCAAAGCTAGTAAAGGAGTCACTAAAGAGTCCTTTGAGTATGTGGAGTCTTTAATCATCTCCTTGCTATTCCAGGCTTTTCGCTTATAAGATTCTGTTCTCATTAACCCATATCCATTTGATTTCATATGGTATTTCTCTTTTATTATTTTTATTTAAAAATAATTAAGCAATACCAAGTATGCATAGAGCTTGTTTTTAGTCTAGTACAATAGCCTATAGATGTCATCTTCACATGACCTGTTCTTTTTACTTTACCAGTGTATTTATACGATTTCCTATTGTTCTTCTGACATAACAACTCCACTTCTTTCAGGTCCAAGAAGAGCTAATGCTAGTCAACAACCAGCGACTACCTCAGTAGCCGCCAGGTCACCCAAACGATGGGCATGAAGATATTCATTCAACAACTTATCATCAATGCCAAAGTAATCTTCCTGATTGCATACTGTCTAGAGTTGTAAAGCATAATACCAGTAGAAAGAGTGGCCGTGAAGCAGAGGCACACTAAGCAGTAAACAACAAACTCAGAAGCACAAAACCGATGATTTTGGTGTTGTAATTTGTCAATGTAGGTTCTTAACACTTAGCTGTAGGACAGAATCTGTGTATATGTCCATATAGATCTCCCAGAGTAGGAAGGTAGAACCAACAGAAATGGAATTGTTTCCTCAGTCAATCTAGTTCTTAGACACTGCTAATTGTACCTTTATATATCTGAATTGTAGCAGTCATACATAGTATTAGGGTTTCTTCAACTATCTTTTGTTCTTTCATTTGATAAACATCTTTTATGTACTGGGGAGAACCATGGAGCGATTGACGGGGGAGGGATTAGGGATTAGAAAAGGCCCTCTTCTCTTGTAACGAACTGTTATCATGTCTTTTATTATATGTTTTATTATTTTTGTTATTTCTCTATTACTGCTGTACCTAGATGTAAATTACCCTTTGATATATAAATAAGAAGAGAGACCCTTTGGCTCTCTAACGCTGCAGTATGCAGCCATCAATCTCCCATCTCCCGTGTCTTCTCGTTTCTGCTTCGACATGGTATCAGAGCGGCTTTGATCCGCCGCCCCGCTTCCTCACCAAGCCGCCACAGCCGTCCCGCCTCCTCTCCCCTTCTTAGCAGGCACTGCCGCCCACCGCCACCCGACTTCTCCAGGCGCCGCTGCCGCCGGGCCGGTAGGAACAACAGCCAGCCGTCGGCGCTGGTGCTGTTGGGCTAGCAACCGCTAGCTGTCTTCATCGTTGGACCGATAGCAGCTTTTCCCTCGCTGTTGCAGGTCTAGCCACCAAGGACCGGAGCCGCCAGCAAGCTTCCAGTTGATTTACAACAATTTTCGGCTAGTTCTTGGGAGCCGGAACTGCTGTTTGGGAGTCTCCGGGTGATCCAACGGCTATCTAAAGCCCAAACCGAGGGACTCGTCTCTTCCAGAGTGTTCTCCTAATCACATCTCCTCCATGTGTGATTAAGAAAAATAGTTTGGAGGTTGTGGATGTGTCAGTAACGCATTCGTCGTCTTTTTCAGATGTGACGTGTATCTCTCCGTCACTTCAGCCTTCATTGTGACGTGTATCAGTCCGTCACAAAGCCACGTTATATCATGGGGGACACCAAGATGTCTACGATCTACAGTGAGATGTCGCCTATCCCCTCCAAGCTAAACGGGAAGAATTATTTCCTATGGATGAATGTTGTCCATACTATTTTGGAGTCTCGCGACAAGGCGAGATATGTTGACTCTGCTCCCCTGGCTGCTGCTGATGAAGGACACGCTGAGTGGAAGCGTCATGACAGTCTTGTGAAGACCTGGTTGTGGGGTAGTATGGAACCGGCGATTACTGTAAGGTTCATGTTTTATTCTACAGCCAAGGAGATATGAGACGTAGTGAAGAAGCATTATTTTCAGGAGAAGAATGCTATTCGCCAGTTCATGATCTATGATCATCTTTTTGCAGAGAGACACGGTGACATGTCACTAGAGGAGTATTTTGGAGCGATTCAGACCATTGCTCAAGGGATGAGTTACTATCATCCTGTGACAGTTGCTGAACAGGTCAAAGACAGAGATGACTTGATTACTGTCAAGTTCTTATCTGGACTCAATTCTTCTTGTAGTTTTGCCCGGAGTGTCATCCTTGCTTCTGATAAACTGCCTAGTTTTGAGGAAGCCTACTCGAGAATTCAACAATCCAATTTTGAGTCTGTTGATCCTATTTCTGTTGTATCTTCTGGGGAGTCTCATGCATCTATAGCTGTTGCAGTGAGAGGAGGACGACCTGGTATGGGCAGAGGACGCGGGACCCGTCCTAAATGCACCTTTTGTGACAAACCAGGACATACAATGGATAAATGTTGGAAGAAACATGGGAGACCTTCTGCACCACTAGTGGGGGCAACACATTATGCCACTACTACTGAGCCATCTCTGTCTTCTGCTGTGGGCTCTAGCTCTTCAGGCATCACTCTTACTCAAGAGGAGTATGATCGGTTCATTCAGGCTACACAGCACATGAGTATGGGATCGTCATCCTCAACAAACATGACATCTACTGCAGGTAATCAGGCTACATCTCTTATAGCTTCTGGCTCTACTTCATCTTGGGTGGTTGACTCTGGCGCATCACAACACATGACTGGTATGAGGAGATTGCTCCACTCTATTGACTCGTATATCCCTCACCAATCTGTTACACTGGCAGATGGTTCAGTGAGGAGAGTGTTAGCTAGTGGATCTGTTTCTCTAACACCCAAGATTGATCTTAAATCTGTACATTTTGTGCCTGAGTTTCCATTTAATCTCTTTTCTGTTGCAAAATTGATTGACACTGTAAAATGTACAGTAACATTTGGGCCTTCTTGTTTTATATTACATGATCTCAAGAGTATGAGGACGATTGGTGGGGGGCCTAGGAAAGGTGCTCTCTACCTTTTCCATGGTGACAGTCTACCTCGCCCAGTACTTGCTCCTGCTCGAGCCGTCTTGTTGAGTGGTTCCCCCTTACTATGGCATTGCAGATATGGACATCCTTCTTTAGAGAGCCTGCGGAAGTTGGAACCAGAGTTGTCCCATGTGTCGTCTTTAGAGTGTCAGTCATGTCAGTTGGAAAAGCATCATAGATTATCTTATCCCAGCCGTGTCAATAAATGGGCATCTTGTCCTTTTGAGTTGGTTCATAGTGATGTATGGGGTCATGTTAAAGACCAGAGTTATAATGGTTTTCGTTATTTTATTTCTTTTGTGGATGATCTTTCCCGTATGGCATGGATCTATTTACTCAAAAGTCGAGAGTCTGTGCTATCTATTGTTAAACATTTTCATAAAGAAATAAAGGTTCAGTTTGACTGCAATATCAAAATTCTTCAATCTGATAATGCTTTAGAGTATGTTCAAAAGGCCATGTTTGATTTTTGCAGTTCTGTGGGCATGATCCATCACACGTCTTGTCCTCACACCCCTCAGCAAAATGGGGTGGCTGAGAGGAAAAATCACCATCTCCTTGATGTTGCTCGGTCTATCATGTTTCAGTCTAATGTGCCTAAGAAATTCTGGTCTGAAGCCCTTTTAACTGTATGCTTCTTAATTAATTGACAACCATCCTCTGTTCTTATAGGGCAGACCCCTTTCTATGTGCTACGTCCCACGGATCATCCATTCTTTGTCCCCCTTAGAGTGTTTGGTTGCACTTCTTTTGTCCATAATTTTGACCCTAAGGCCGACAAACTTTCTCTTAGTTCTATTAAAACCTTGTTCCTTGGGTACTCCAGTACTAGCAAAGGATACAAGTGTTACTACCCTAGTCTTCGTCACATGTTTGTGTCTAGGGATGTTACCTTCCATGAGACCACTCCATATTTTCCCGATGCTATGAGTAAGGGGGAACCGTTGAGAGAGGGAGTGCCACCAGCTTTTCAGAGTGAGAGAGTGGAACCATCTTTGCAGAGTGAGGGAGCACCACCCATCATTCCTGATTATACTTTTATTCAGGAAGAGCAGACAGCAGATGGGCCAGTTATTGAGCACTGCCCACATGTTTATAGTAGGCGAGGCAGACAAGATTTAGAAGAGGTAGCGACACCAGTCTCTGAGCTTTCCTCATTGTCTTCTACTCACGAGATTCCTACAGAAGCATCAGATTTTGATATTCCTATTGCTGTCTGGAAAGGTACTCGTTCTTGTACTATTAGACATCCTATTACAAATGTGTGTTGTCTGTCCCACTTATCTAAACAGGCTCGCTCATTTGCTATTGGGATTGATTCTGTGGTTATTTCGAGAAATCACTATGATGCTATGAAGGACAGTGGCTGGAAACAAGCAATGCAGGTTGAGATGTCGACTTTATTGAATAATGGCACTTGGGATCTTGTTGACTTACCTGCAGAGAAGAAAGCAGTGGGCTGCAGATGGGTTTTCACCATCAAACACAATCCGAATGGGTCAGTTGAAAGGTTGAAGGCCAGATTGGTAGCAAAAGGCTACACACAGACTTACGGTGTTGATTTCTTTGAGACATTTTCTCCAGTTGCTCGTCTGAATTCTGTGCGGATTATTATTTCTCTGGCTACTACTTTTGATTGGCCTCTGTTTCAGCTTGATGTCAAGAATGCATTTCTTCATGGTGACTTGCAAGAAGAGGTGTATATGGAGCAACCTCCTGGTTTTGTTGCTCAGGGGGAGTGTCAGAAGGTGTGTAAACTGAAGAAAGCCATATATGGACTGAAACAGTCTCCTCGAGCTTGGTTTGACAAGTTCAGTGATGTTGTTCTACAGATGGGCTTCTCTCGTTCCATGACTGATCACTCTTACTTCTATTCTAACTCTTCATGTGGTTCAATCATTATTGTTGTATATGTTGACGACATAGTGATTACTGGCAGTGATTCTACAGGCATATCACGTGTGAAGGAAGGTTTGCAGAGACACTTCCACACGAAGGATCTGGGTAAATTGAGATACTTTCTGGGCATTGAGGTACTTAGATCTCATGCAGGTATCAATCTATCTCAGAGGAAATATGTGCTTGACTTACTGAAGGAGACAGGCATGATTGATTCTAAGCCGATATCTACTCCCATGGATTATCACATCAAGGAGACAGTTAATGATGTTGAGTACTCAGATCCGGGATATTACAGGAGGATAGTTGGTAAGCTGATATATCTGACTGTTACACGGCCTGACATTTCTTTTGTTGTAGGCGTAGTGAGTCAGCACATGAACTCACCACGACAGTCACACTGGACAGTAGTTTGCCGAATTCTGAGATATCTGAAAAGTGCTCCTGGAAAAGGGATCACATATTATAAACCTAAGGTGCCCTGTCTATTGTGGCCCTTACAGGTTATGCAGATGCAGACTGGGCTGGTAATCTTATTGATAGGAGGTCTACATCAGGGTACTGCACGTTCATAGGTGATCATTTGATTACTTGGCAAAATAAAAAGCAGCATGTGGTAGCAAGATCCAGCACTGAGGTTGAATATCGTGCTATGACTCATGCATGTTGTGAGCTACAATGGGTTAAATCTGTTCTTACTGAGTTGAAGATTCCTATTTTATTCCATGGAGCTCAAGTGTGACAACCAATCAGCCATACACATTGCTAGGAATCCTGTCTTTCATGAGCGTACAAAGCATATAGAAGTTGATTGCCATTTTATCAGAGATCAGATCAAGAATGGTACTATTGTGACGCCATATGTCAAGTCTGAAGAACAACTGACAGATATCTTAACAAAGCCATTAGGTCCAGCAACATTTCAAAATCTATGTGGCAAAATGGACATACACGTGTACACTCCAACTTGAGGGGGAGTGTTAACATGTCTTTTATTATATGTTTTATTAGTTTTGTTATTTCTCTATTACTTCTGTACCTAGATGTAAATTACCCTTTGATATATAAATAAGAAGAGAGACCCTTTGGCTCTCTAACGCTGCAGTAAGCAGCCGTCAATCTCCCGTCTCCCGTGTCTTCTCGTTTCTGCTTCGACACGAACATTCAAACCATGATGGAAGATTATGAAAAAAGATATCAATAGTAGTGAGATTTATTGTTAATTTTTTGTGTCTGTGAGCTGTAATAAAATTCTGCATTATTTTCTGCATAGTTGTGTTGGTTATTTTGGCACGGCTTCTACGGATCAGTCAGAATGATAATTATTCACGAGTGGAATACTATGTTTTAGAGTTGATTGCATTCGTTGTGCAAACTAGAATATACCTAGTTCAAATTTATACCTTGCTTTCACCAGATCTTGATTGACTTGGGGAAGAAAGTTGGTTAGAGTAGTTAACGGGCACATAAATTAAGATTGTCACAGGGAAGCTCTTAAGATAAACTGTCAAGAGTTCAGTGTCTTCTTTTTCTTCATTAATACTTATTTAAACAAGAATCACAACATTCACTACGTTGGCATATACTTGTACATGATGAAGAAACATTTCAGTAAGATCCCATCCAATGTGTAGAGTGGAACTTCCACTGACTGTATGTGCCATCATACACTGTAGCCACATCTTCCGATTTTAATATAATCAGAGGACATGAAAATAGTCATGATCAGATCCTTTGGCTGTGTTTGGTATACTGCTGTGATAAGTTTAGTTGCCACGGATAAATTAACCAAAGACATGGCAGCCTTGTGTGAGATAATTGTTGTTTGAAGTAATAACAGATAAACCTGATGGTAAGATGTCCTTTGTTGATACACATGTAAGTATTCTTTCTCTATTTGTACAAATTTAGCATGCCTGTGCTTAAATATCATTGCATGTTGAGCAATCTGTTAGAGAGGTTTTGTGGGAAATTAATATCCACGGAAGCTATACCTGTTCTCTGCCCGTGACGATTTCAAGCGACGTGCTATCTGATGATTTTCTGGTTAACTAACTTGTGTGACATCTTATTTATTGTCTAACCAACATAAAAAACGGCTACTAATATGCCGCATTAGGTTTATTTACCGGCGTGGTACCGGTGGAACTAACCCAGCCTTTGTCATTGACGAGGCTATTGTTAGAAGTGCATATCCAAAACATGGCCCAGTTAGTACGTCTTTCCGGTTGAGGTCTGCTTCATTTAAACAGCTAACTTGCTAGAAGTACAGTTAAAAGCTGATTTCCACCAGCTGGACAACCTGCTCTAGATTTAACGTTTGAATTTCCCAATGCATATGGTCAAATCATCTTGTCAACTGCTTGATGCTATTGGAAGTGGTAGTCTTCCATACACCTGCTTTAACTTCATAATAATAAAGATTTAAGTAACTGAGGCGACTGGTTTCCGGTACAGTGGTTCAACTAGCCTGTTGGGAGGAAGAGGAGGATGACGGGGATGAAGAGAAACATGCAAAGAAGAGATGAACAGGACATAGAAGAGGAGGGGGAGGGTAGAGTAGGCATAGCAGGAAGGAGCGACATGAGGCAGCATGCAGATCTGAATTCTGAACCCCTGTTTGTTTGGAAACAGATATTGAGTTTCATAGTCTGGATGGAACTGGTCCGGTTGATGGAATGTATATAGTTTGAATACGAATAAATTGTTGTTTGAGAATTCAGCCTGGTTCTGATCAAAATTGTAAATCACATTACTGCCAAAACAGAGAACTTAATCTAGATTGGACTACATTAGAGTCAAAATAGAAAAGTTAGTCTAAATTGGAGTACGACATCTTTCTCATAGGTAGATTTCATAATCTAAGTTGATTCGCAATCAGAGGACAAACACTCAACTAAGAGATCTTTGTAGTCTAATTTCAACCCAATTTTCTATTTGTATTATCTAACGCCTCGAGTATATATATATATATATATATATATATCAATTCATTTAATAACAAAAGACAAATTCAAATCAAGTCTGGCCTTGGATCTAGTCTCATGCCAAATGTAGTTAGAAGGATCAAGACCAGGTTTCTGTATCACAACAAGTTGGCTGCCTAAACAATCAGCCCAATTAGTGATCGATTCGTCGCAGATCCAGCAGTTGATCCATCACTGTTGGGCTGGTTCAATGATATTGTTGGGGGTTTGAATCTTAACTTAATTGTGCTTGTTTGCAGTTTCCTATTCAATACGTTGAGCACACCAATTTAGTTATGAGAAGCCTTATGGTGGTTGATGCCTCCTTTGTATAGTGTTGGAGATGGTTATAAGATGGACCCATCAATTCCGAACCATCTGGCGGGGTTTCTTGTTAAAACCCATCTAAATCATTTTCGATCATTTGAGGTGTTTAGGTCATATTTGTTGAGGCAGGTGCTTTGTTTTGCATAGGCAAACGACGGTTCGCCAGGCCGACCACTTCATTTAAATGCAAGATATCCGTCGAGGTGAGTGTCTAAGTGTGTGCATGTCATTTTAAAATAATGTTTAGCCTGTGCATATGTTTTTCATGCATTTTTTGACGTCTACTTAACTGTTTTATGATTGTTTGAGGTTAAGATATTCTATATAAGGTAACGAGATATGAAACATTTACAGTGAAAGCACATTTTAATTACTAAAAAATTGGAGTTTGTTCTTAAATCTGAGTTTGTAAATGGGAAGAGACTGAATTGATCAACATCACACATTTTTAATATAAATCTATATATTTGTTTTTATTTATTATATCTGATGGTTTGCCCGTAATTTAATATAGAATTTTGTAAAATATATCATCAATATGGATGATATACAAGTTTGATGTCAGTGAAATTTGATAAATAGGTAGCGACATTGATATGCTTTAATTTTGATGATTTAATGACATGTAATCTAGAATGTGCTCTAATAATCTATATGAGTGAATCTGGTTAACAAACTCTAGCTCACCTGTTTAAGCTTAAGGTATCAGAATCTGATCTAGGTTAGTCCAAAATATGGATTATAGAAGTTTGTTATTTGAGAACTCAATGTATCTTAGATCTAGGTGAATCCTCGTGCATTTGGGTGTGAAGTTGTTAACTGAGATTACATCTAAGCTTCAATCCCAACTATGTTGGGGTCAGTTCTATATATCTTTTTTTTAATCAGGTTTGTTATGGATTATATCCTGATCAAGATGTAAAGATTTAAAATCTTTATTTCTAAGCTCTTCCCAGGTTGATTTAGTTGGTCTACATCTTCTTCTTTTAATTGTACTCCACTCAATTGTTTTGAATAGACATATTGGTCGGTTTGTGTTGTACATGTTCATACCATCTCAAATGACCCTCACGTAACTTGTCCTCGATGCTCATTACCCCAAATGTTTTCGTAATATAGTCATTTCTCAAGCGGTGTCTTCTTGTCTTCCCATGCAACCATCTCAATATATGTACTCTAGACAAATTTATTTTTATAGGACACTATTTCTTCACGTCTTAACATTCACTCCCATACAACATGGCTAGCTAAATAGATGTTCAATAAATTTTACGTTTTAATCTCAGAGGGATCTTTTGATCTCATATTACAACTACACTCTTCCATTTCAGCCAACCGATTTTGATCATATGACAAACATCACCACTCATTTGAATTATGGAACCCAAGTAATGAAACTTGTGTATTTCTACACATCCACTCCATCCAACTCGACCTCACCATCTATGATTCTAGATCCAGTGAAATCACAATGTACATACTCAATTGTTCTTCCGCTGATCTTAAAACCAATTGATTCCATTGCGTTTCTCTAAAGGTCAACTTTATCATTCATACTTTCTTTGGTTTCATTAATCAAAACAATATCATCAACTAGTTACACCCATCGAGGAATGTCATCATGAACATCTTTTTGTCAATTCATCCATAACAAGAATGGATATATGTGGACTTATTGTCGGTCCTTGATGTACCCAACTGTGATAACACAGTATCTCTCCTTCATGGTTCCTAGATAATAAACCTCACTAAAAAGCTGGATGGTAAATAGGTGGATTTGGAGATTCTGTTGGTACTAAGGGAATCATCAATCTTGTTTCAGTAGAACCAAACAACCATGGGCAACATTCAGAGTGAATTCAACGATGTGGCATGAAAAGACGGTATAGAATTAGAAATTAGTCACTATTCAAAAATACGTTATACGTGCCATTTTGTCTGTACATGTAAATTTCATTTTTGGTACCCAACCAAGGCAAGATTAGGAATGACAATGATGTTGTGAAAAAATTATATCGGATAACCACACCACAGTTTACACCGCATAAAGTGGATATGATTTTAAGTTTCTAAAACCGTAGTGGTGTAGTGTGGTTATGGTTTTAGAGATTGAACCATGGATAAAAATTACACCGCAGATAATTCATGTTTATTATATATAAATATATGTATAAATACTATCCTAAATACATTATTTGTTGTCGTTCTTAAATAGATTGTTAGATCTCTATTTTTAAAATGGAATTTAGTGTATAGAGAAGTAAGAATTTTCATTTTTTTCTATAATTACTACACACATGGTTGCCTTCTTTGTACAACTAGTAAACATACATGTTTTTTTTGTCTATGTTGTATTTTTATTTATTATGTAAAATTTCGTAAATTTTATATATAATGTCACCATGTTAATAGATAGTTGTTCACAGTGTGGTGTGATACAATTAAATTGTGATTTTTTGACAGTGCGGATATGGTTTCTCATATTAAAATTTGCAATGGATATGGTGCGAATATGGAGTTTGATTTTTCTATGTGGTGTAGTTATGGTTTTGCTATAAACCGCACCATATCCGGATCACTGCCATCCCTAGATTGGATACCCACCCTTTGGAAGACTGTTTTTTTTTTACCCTCCCTTAGCGCCCAACACAATTTAGACCCACTACCAATACTATAATTAATAACTGACTCTACCAACTGAGCTAGCAGTTAAGTGCAATACTAATCATTCTCGATGTGCATAAATTCAAGATATGAGATTTCTACTCAGCTTGACCCTGGCCCATAAAAGGGTTTCATTGATTGTCAATTGTGGAGTTTTTCATGTTTCGAGTTGAATTAAATCCTAGTCAAGTGTAACAAGCTCCTCGATCTGGGGGGAATAGTTTAGAATGGAAATCTATTCTGGCGTGTCAAATTGAATCCTCTTTTTTATGTGTAAAAAATCATTTCAAACAAGAATGTAAAATCGTATATTAGAGAAATGAAAAGAAAAAAAAGGAAGTTGTCAACGACAAGCTTCATAATACAATGTAGAGTGGGAAGGTACTCTTTATGATTATGTAATAGTTACAAGTTAGGTGTCATTGAATTTGGTAATTGCTACCTAAATGACTTGGTGTAGTGTTGATGTATCGTGGACAGCATGGTCATCACCTCGTTCATGTTGGGCCTCGCCTGAGGAGCCTCGGCAGTGCACCTTACCCCGACTCTCAACAACTCCCCCATCATGAGCATTTCCCCTGCCGCCACCTTGGCAACGGCTGTCGCCGCTTCCCCTTCCTCTTTGACCGCCCAAGTCCTCCTGACTCGCTCGACAAGGCACTCCTCCTCCCCCCCTTCCAATGCCCGCCTCCCCGTTGCGAGCTCCATGGCTAGAACCCCGAAACTGTACACATCCCCCTTGGTGGTGGCCTGCCACGTCTGGCCGTACTCCGGAGCCACGTACCCGACCGTTCCGGCGACCACCGTGCTGACGTGCGTCTCCTCCGGACGCACCACCCGCGCCAACCCAAAGTCCGTCACCCGCGCCCGTCCTGCCCCGTCCAGCAGCACGTTGCTCGCTTTCACGTCCCGGTGGACCACTGCAGGACGGCACTCGTGGTGCAGGAACGCCAGCGCACTGGCGACGCCGAGAGCCGTCTGCAATCTCTGCTCCGGCGGTAGCCTACTCCAGTCAGTGATCAGGTCTTCCAGGCTGCCGCCTTCCATGTACTCGTACACTAGTAGTTTCTCCGACCCGGCCAGGCACCAGCCTAGCATTGGTACTAGGTTAGGATGGGGAATCCACCCTCCTCCTCCACCGTCACTGCCGCTGGGACAATTGCCAAACCTCGTGAGCACCTCCATCTCTGCCCTGAACTCCTTCTCCCCTTCCGGCCCTTCCCGCTGCAGCTGTTTCACAGCCACCTGGCGACCGTCAGGAAGTACCCCTCGGTACACTGTCCCCGAACCGCCCCTCCCGAGCAGAGCATCCTCCGCGAACCCGCCCGTGGCTTTCACTATGTCGGCGTACGTGAGTGCAACGTTCTTGTCAAGTCGAAACACCATGATCATCGACGACCCGACCGAACCGTACGCAGAGTTTGTCGAGGACGCGGCGATGTCGGATGTGGCAGTGGCATTGGAGACCGTGGAGGGCGACGAACTGAGGCTGATTGCCTGCTCTCGCTGAGACAATAAATCCTCCATCGTCAGCTTCCCGCTCTGTTTGCAGTCATGGTGTTTTGACGAGCACCGGTAACACGTGTCCTCATAATCCTGTGGTTGGCTGGTCACCGGCGGCGGCCGGATCCGGATACAGATGAAGATCGCAATACAACCCAGAGCCAGGAACGCGCACGAGAACCCCAGGAAGACATAGAATGCTACCGGCCTGCGCCGCATCGACACCCTCCGAGGTCTCCTCCCTAGGTCGTCACCGGCGCCCGTGGTATTCTTCTGCAACCGTCGGACCAGGTAGGGATTGCCGAGGAAGGAGTCATCACTGAAGGTTGTCATCTGGCCCGTTTGGGGTACTTCGCCGGTCAAGAACTCATTGTAAGAGACGTTGAATTGGCTGAGCGCGGATAAATTGTTCAAAGAACTCCCGGGGAATTCCCCCGAGAAGTTGTTGGTGGAGAGATCTAGGTTCTGCAGACATGTCATCCGCCCAATCTCTCTTGGAATGGGTCCGGAGAGTGCGTTCTTTGACACATTGAGGACACCCAGAGTGAGCCTTGCGATCTCAACTGGAAGCCGCCCTGTGAAATTATTCCGGTCCAAGTGAAGCAAGCTGAAGTTGCGCAACCGGCCTATCTCCGGCGGGATGGCTCCCGACAGCTGGTTGCCAGTGACCTGGAGGTAACCCGAGATAGTGAGCGAACGGTACGGCGAGGATCTGTTGGCGCAGACAGGGATGATGCCGTATCCCTTGAGTAGCCGATCCCACAGAGTTCGGCAGTTCTTGCGGTTGAGGAGCACGAATGAGAACTTGAACGGCGGGTAACTCGCGGGGATCCAGCGACGCATAGCGAGGCACTCCCCAGAAGCTGGGAGGACGCGGTCTTCTTTCTTATTCTTCTCAAACGTCGGTCTTGGATCGCTGCCTATGTCAAATAAGGCCGGCGGGATTGGTCCCGTTAACTGGTTGTTGGCGAGGTTGACCCAAAGTAAGCTTCGGCAATTTCCCATCTCCTTGGGTATCTCACCTGTAAGGAAGTTGTCCCCTAACATTAGCCAGAGCAGTGACGTCATGTTCCCGATGGACGGCGGGATGGAGCCGTTCAGTTTATTGTACGAAAGATCGAGCGCCTGGAGTTCCGCCATGTTGCCGAACTCCGGCGGGATTCTGCCGGAGAAGTTGTTGTATGCGAGGATGAGGTACTTGAGCTTCGGCATGGAAACGAGCCCAAGAGGGAGTTGGCCGGTGAAATTGTTGTAGCTCAGGTCGAGCCTCTCTAATTTGGTGAGCCCGAGGATCCCTGATGTTTCTATCCCGCCCGTATAGTTGTTGCTGTGGAGTACGAGGAACCGGACGTGGATGAATTTACCCAGCACGGGCTGGATGTCGCCGGCGAACCCAAGCTTGCTTAGGTCGAGGAAGTTGAGCTTGGAGCAGTTGAGGAGCTCGGTTGGGATTTCACGATCGAAGCGGTTGTTTCCGAGGTAGAGTCCCTCTAGCGCCGAGAGCTGGCCGATGGTTGACGGGATGCGGCCGACGAACTCGTTGTCCCAGATGTGGAGTACCCGGAGATCCTTGCAATTGGAGACTGTGGCTGGGAATACGCCGATGAACTGGTTCTGGGACAAGTCAAGCGCCTGCAGCACGCACCCGGAGCCGGCGGCGGTGGCCTGCTGATCGATATCCTCTGGTGTGGATGGCAGGAATGTATCCGACGGGATGGTACCGCTGAGGTTGTTCTCACTGGCGTAGAACTCCTGAAACCTAGCGACACCTGGCCACACTTTCCCAGTGAACCGATTCGTGCTGATGTCCACGTACTTGAGCTTGGGGCAGTCTGGGAACATCCTGGTGATATCACCAGTGAAGTTGTTTATAGACACGTTGAGCAACTCGAGCTGTTCGCAGGCTGCAGGGAAGTTAATTCCCAAGTCACCTTCGAAACGATTGGCCGTGAGGTCGAGCGCCGTGAGCTGTATGAGACCAGGCAGGAGCTGGAGCTCCCCGCAGAGGAGGTTGTGGGAGAGGTTGAGGTGTCGTAGCCCCCTGATCTCGTACAGGTCCGTCGGGATGACACCGCCCAGGGTGTTCTGTGATAGGTCGAGCCGGGTGAGCGCCGTGAGGCGCTGGAGGTCGGAGGAGAAGACGGACAGGTTGCTGGATATAAGCGAGTTGCTCAAATCGAGCTCTGTGACGCGGCCGGATTGGCATGTTATTCCTGGCCACGAACAGGGGTCCTGGTCGGAGGGATGCCATTGGGTGTAGTTGCCCTGGTGGAACGGGTTGGCGCTCTGCAGCTTGGCCTTGATGTCGAGCAGGACCAGCTTGTCGGATTCGAATGGAGTTTCGGCGGACACGAGACCTGAAACAGAGGGAAACTTGTGAAAAGGAAGCCAATGATCGCTTCGGTAGTGAATACTGATGGTTTGCTTATGTAAACTGGGTGGGCGATTAAAAACGGATGAATTTGATCTCTGATCAAGAATTACTTGTAGTCACCGCGATAAAATCTGAATCTTTGATGGAATATTAAAAACGTGAAGATTTATACTGGGATTATCAAGCCATCATGTTGATACTGGTAGAGGAGTTGAATTACTAGTGACTAGGCCTCTGTTTTTGAGGATTTAAAAACCGGAATTGCAACAATTTCATGCTATCGGTTTGATGGACGACTGTTTGATGAGCAGCACGCTGTTGATTGCATTTTAGACCTGACAAGGTGATCGATCTATTGGAGGCTGAGGTGGTTGTGGGCAGGTGGGTAGTGAAGGAGAAGAGGTAAGAACCTGTCCAAGCGACGGCGAGCACGAGCAATAGCAGCAGTTCATGGAGTAGACTTCTGGGATGATGAAGAACCTGTATGGTGACGTGATTCTGTACTCCCAGCATGTCTCCCCTAACATGGCAACGATGAGATGCAATCTTGTCGGGAAGCTACGGTCACCAAGGCAGCAGCCAACTATCCGTTCTTCCTCGATTCTGGGTATTTACTCGAACGAACTGAGATTTCGCTATACGCCAATCTGCCGGCCGTATACGATCCAAGGAAAAAGATGCTCAATTTCTGCAGCCAACCACGGATGGATCCTTCACCTTCTTCGGACTAGCTCGATGAATTCGAGTTTCTCTGTACCACGACAAGGAGCCGTCGCCGTAGACGACCAAAGGCAAGCAAAAGGGTCTGATATCCTTTTGCTAGCAGTGCTTGTTCCTTCACGCGCAGCCGTCGTGAGGAAGGAAGACCAGACGATAGAGGATGATGACGATGAAAGTGCGCCGAAGCAGGTGGGCGGGGCAGCAACTAGCAAAGCAAGAAAAGCACAAAGCACTTGGTGGGATGGGTGGGAGGGAGGAAGAGAGGGAGACGCCAAGGTAGCACTAGCTGACCAGTAAGCACTACTACTTTTCCATTCCCCGACTAAAACAATTATGAAAAGATTTCCAGCAAAAATCGCAGGCGTCAAATGGGGAGACTCGTGTTTGTTCGTCACCAAACAAAAACCAGGCTGTTTCGATGGTGGGCAAGGATTAGGATCGCGGGGGAGTGGGGCGACAACCGGCCAATTTAGTCCAAATCCTACGGCTACGATGCTGTTGATGATGATGATTCTGAAAAATATATGTCATGGTCGTCCGTTTTCGTTTGTTCCAACACGCAAGTGATTGCTTTGACTGAGTTGTTGGGGGTTGGTCATTGTGAACTAAGCGCCCGTGTGCGGTGACCGAAAAAACGGACAAGACAACAAGCAGGAGAAGGAACCGGTTGCGTCAGGAGCCGGCATCCTCATCTTACGTTGTAGATGTTAGGCCCGGAGGAGGGGGATGGGTTGATGAATGTATAATTTCATGGACGGGTTTGATTCTTTTTAGATAGTGGGGAGTTTTCCAAGGTATCAAGAGAGAGAATAACTAATAGCTAACACCAAAGGCTTTTAGATGTGTTGAGATTCGATTCCGCAACATGTGCTTCACAAGCAACAAACTTGACAAGCTGAACTAGCTAGCAAGTGCATAGACGGGTTTGATGTAGGTCTTTCAACCTAGTATTCTAAATTCCAATCAGACAAAGGAGATTTCGATCCTACAAATTCCAACTAATGTTAAAATAGAACATCCTATTCATATGCTTTTTTTAAAAAAAATTCATACAAATTATTTGATCCAATTGAAAACAAATAAAATTCATATTAATACATAGATAAAAACATATCCTAATACATAGATAATATCCTTCTATTTTTAATACAACATCATTTGAATTTTGTTTAGAATTTTCTGGATATTCGAATCTGATTGAGTGATGGGCTCTAGCTATGTGATGAGATAATTGGATTACCTACCGTTGGAATTGGGTTAGAGTCAATTCTTCATGAGCTCGGGTGAAGTTAATGCACCCATTAGATGCATGTTGTTGCCTCTTTCCCCTCCCCCCCCCCCCCATAATGGAAAAGAGATGCATTGTCTCGACGGGGTTGTTGCTACAAGGTCGGGTATTATCATTTACTGGCCCCACCACACAATTCAACTTCATATAGGTCACTAAGATGAGAAGTTGGATTCTCACATGACTTCATTGTTAATTGACTAGGCATTCTGCTAGACAAGCTTTTTTGGACGGAATTGTGTTTTGGACACGGTCACTCTTTGTGTAGGGTACCTCCTGAAGGCTCTTCCACTATTGTACTTTAGCCTACAACCACTCTATTGAAGTCTTCTAAGAGAATATTATATATAGTTGAATGTAGATAACTAGAAATAATCCTTAATGGTGATACTTTATTATGTACTCCAAGTAACTAATTAGTACTAAACTAAGTGTATTCAATAGAAATGGATATCATAACAATCATGAACTAGGACATTCTAGTGGAGTTGTGTACATTGTCATATGAAAACATGTGTCATATTATGGCATGGTTCTATGACACTTTATGAATTCTTATTTCCATCATTTTGTCGCATGGGGTTCATCACCCACTCAACCATTCAACCAAAGTTAATACGATTGATTGGGTATACATGCAACTAGCATGAGTTTAGGAGATTATCGTGGTTGCATTATGAGCAAGTAGTATGTAGGGTCACACACATATTATGAACAAAGAAGATGAGTCATATATAATGATTATGTTAATTATTAAAATTTTAAGTAATCTACTAGATCATTGATAGACTATTTAAAAGCCTACTTGACTAACTACAAAGTCCAATCATCCGAATGAATAGACTAGTCGATCAACCGACAAGTCCACTTGGTTGACTGAGCTGAAAATAACCCAAATGGTCGACTAGACAGTCCAATTGGCTGACTTGACAAGATCAACCCTATTGTTCGACTAGCCATTCCAGTCGGCTGACTAGACTAGATCAATAAGTTCTGATGACTTATTTAATAATACTATATTACAATGTAGTCACCCGACTGGACTAGCCATTCAGTCAACTAGTTGTCTGTAAGAGGGTTGTCTGAAAGTAGACACTGCCTTTTGTTTGACTTGAGTTATCAAAAATCCATCTTCCTTACTTATCCTATAAAAGGGACATGAAATTCATGTTTTTGGTTACACCTTTTAACATGTTAACCCTAACTGTCATTACCTACAAGGAGAAAGAGAAGGAGAGATAGTGAAACACTAGCACATTGCATTATGATATATCTACATCGTGCTTTATATCTGTTTAGGTTGACCCAGATGCTACACACTCTTTTAATTATCCAACAGGTGATTGATAGTTGTTCTTTGCCTATTAATCATGGACATGGGAGCTTGAGGAATAGATACGTAGGAAGTACCCGTCTCTTTTCACTTGGGATTTCGAGGGCAGAATCTTTGTTAGGTTTTATGGCTTGTAAGACCCTTGACTTGTGTTTTGGGCTAACCCTATTTTTTGTCTTGGTTAAGTTATTAAAACCTTGATATAATCCTTTTAGATGTTTTTAGATCTTGTGGAGATATTAAGTCTTCAGTTTGAGATTGTTTGGATGATGTTTGTGCTTTACATGCTTGTTTTGGGTCAAATTGCAATTTACCCATTTATGAGGGTTATCTTGCAATTTGACATACCTAGTGTGTACCTTCCCTTCCTTGGCATCATGAGAGAGAGCATGATGCTTTGGGGTGCCTTGATTGGGCGCTGTTAGAGTGGTGACACCCCTAGAGGTAATTAGGGTTTCTAGGGTTTGCTTGGATTCAGCCTTGTTATGCTTTGTTGAGTGCCTTGACCCTTGTCTCGACCTTGAGGGGGTGCCTTGTGAGTGTCTCAACCAAGACACCTACCTTGGCTTGGTATTGTCTCAATTATGATGGTTTTGATGGGTTTCAGGTCGAGACTGTTTGTCCTTTTATGGTGTGTATCGACCTTGGTGTCTTGGTGACCTTTTGTCTCGACCAAGATGTATATGATGCTCTTATTTTGACCCCTTTGGAGTGTCTCGATCAAAACCAATATGTTGGGGACCTAAGTTGTCAAGACTCAACATTGGTTGTATCACCATCTCGTGCATGCATGGTTTAAGTGGTTGCATGTGTGTTTCTTGGGTGGACAAGTGTCCCTTTGGTGCCTTTAGGTGTTGACACCTCATCTACACCTTACATCCCTCCTCCTCAAGTATATAAACCATCTTCTCTCCATTAAAGTGAACCTTTCATCCTTCCTTCTTCCTCCTTCTATTTTGCTCATCCTTGGAGCCTTGAGGAGCTAGAAGTATTGATCCTTGGAGCTTTGGTGACCGAGATCCCTTGCATGTGGTGACTTTTGGTCATCTTCAACCTAGGTAAGTGTATGCCTTCCTTTGATGATGTTTTCCTTTGATCTTATACCCCATCTTCTTCTCTTTTCTCGGTCATAGATTGTGGACTATCCATGGTGGTCATTTTGGAGAGAAATTCCTCATCACAAGGGTCATAGACCATGTGTTGACAAGGTGGTACCCAAGTGAGAGGAAGTTTCTTGCCTCTTTTCTCCTTTCTTCTTTTGGTTTGGCCTAGGGTTTCTTGATCTTGTGGCCGAGAGTTGAGATTTTAGTGGCGCTTCATCATCATCCTTGATAACAGTCTGCTTGGAGTTGATCTTCCTTAAGGCAGGTTATATAACTCTCTACCTTCTTCTATTACTTACACCATAATATTGTTTGTAATGCTACTATTTTGATGTCTAGACTTGATGATAAATTGCTAGATGAAGTTGCTATGATCTAATGTTTAATATTTTGTAGTATTCGCATGTAGATTACTCTCTTTCTTAAACCCTTTTTCCATGAATTAGGTTTCTAAGTGAGGGTTGAGGTGTTGATCATACATGCAACATGTTTCTTGGTGTTACCACCATGATTTGGTTCGGCCTTGGTGTTTTCTTGAGGGTATTGAGTTGGTTTCTCGGAGGTCATGTTGAAGTTTAGATTTTAGGGTTTTGGTGCTCCACTGTATGGAGTTCTCCCTTGTTGTTGATGATGATTTTCCTTAGTTTAATCTTCTCTTATGGCCAAAGTTTACTTCTATTTTGCTAATAGTTCATCCTTGGTTTGAAGATAGTTTCATGCCTTGGTGGTAGCATGACCTTGGTGGTCACTATCCCTTTGTCTTCCTCTTGGTCGAGACACTTTGCTTTTGGGTGTTCGCTCGAGATGCTTGGTGTGTGTTGGTCGTGATGCTTTGTCTTGATTCTGATCGAGAAACTTTGTTTATGTGTTGATGGTCATGCTATTTGTTGGGTCTTGGTCGAGACATGTAACTTGATGTCCTTGGGTCGCGACCTAGTTGTGGTTTTGGGTTGAGACAAGTAGGTGTCACGGCCGAGACACCTTGTTTTTTTGTTGGTCGAGATGTTGCTTTGTGCATGGTCGTGATGCCTATTTCATGTTAGTCAAACGTTGCATTGTGCATGGTCGTAACACATATTTCACGCTAGACGAGACATTGCTTGGTGCAGGGTCAAGACGTCATTTTCATGGATTTTCGAAACAGGTGTTGTTGTCATGGTCGAGATGCTTGTCTTTCTTGTAGTCGAGACACTATCTTTGGTGGATGGTCATGACTATGAGGAAGTGTCTCGGTCATGAAACTAGTTGTGTGAGAGGTTGAGACACCTATGTTGTGGTGGTCGAGACATATGTGTGATGGTTGGGGGTGACCCATGTTGATGGTATAGGTCGATATACATACATGACTATACGATCACTACATGTGTTTATTTCTCTCCCCTAGAATGGCTATCATGTTATTTTGCTTTATCTCTCTTGATTATAAAACCCTAACTTTACAGGTGATATGGACTTGAACATTATAGTTATTGAATGCTATCGTGAAAGTGATGTGACACAGGATGATGACTATGAGCCTTATGAGGCATGGTGAGACACGTGTGATACATGAATGATGTGATATGGTCTGATGACCTGGCAGAATCCCCGTGCCTAGTGTGAGGAGTATCCTCCAATAATATGATTGAGGGATTGATATCCCATAGTGATGTGACACCAGTAATGGCCTTGTGAATGGCTGTGCTATAAGTATCATGTGATGATGATGTGACCAGTTCACACCTTATACGTTTTATATCTTTTGAAGTTGTACTATGCCCTTATTCTCGTAGAGCTTGGTTAGGGTTTGCACATTGTAACTTGATTGTTGCTAAAAGATACTTAATTAGCATAATTAATCTAGTGAAACCTAATCATGTATTGCCCTGTTCCATAGATCCATCTTCAACATGGATCTCATTCTCCTCCCACTGCTTGGGAGCTCACGGTTTCATGTTCTATTTCACTCCCCGATGGGGGCTGAATTGAATTATAGAGCTATGACACAATCAAACCCAAATGAACAAAATGTTGAATTGAATCATACCAGTTTATATTGGGGGTTATTGCTCATTGTTTTATTTTCAAATTATTTCTTCAATTGATAATTAAGAGAATAAAAGAAAATAGTGTAAATTTCTCTTATTCCATTTGGAAGGATACCGTCCTTATAACTATCTATGACTGTTTTTGTTCCTAGCATGACCACTTGACGAAATGTGGAAGAAAGTGAAGTAAATGGCTGGTATATATAATTGTATTTTTGTTATAGTTGTTGCGAAATGTAACTATCTATGCATGAAAAGTAATTGTTTGCAAGGTAAAGTAACCCACTACATGCCAAAAGTAAGAAACACCAGAAAAAGTAACCAAAATAGGGGGCGTGTAGCTACCCGTGCGGGTATTGAATATGTGCCCATATATATATATATGTGTGTATCCCCTCAAGTAAAATATCAAGTCTAGGATGCTTTCCAATGTGCAACATACATGCCTTGATGAAATAGTGCACACATGCCAAAGTTTGGTGCAATGTCTATCTTCGGGAAGTGTGATGATAAATATCTGAGTCTGCCAAAGAAAGGGTGGACATTCTATTCTTTTGGTATTTGGATTAGACTTAACAAGGTAATAATAATATTATTAAGAAAAATGGATGTATATAGATAGTTATTGCAAAGGATTGTGTGTCCATCTATAAAGAGTTGCATTAGATGCATTTGGAAATTGTTTCCTACCTAAATAGTCAAGTTGTGGGTGATCAATAAAAGCTGACTCAAGACTTGATAAAATATAGATCTTGTCTCGTAAGAAGGTTTTTTGATGCTATCTTTAAATTAATAGTGAGGGATATAAATTTGAAACCAAATATTGGGAGCTTTAAATAACAAATTAATATCAATAGAACTATTTATAATCAAATTTTTATCTCATGATTTTTTTGTATCAAATGGAAAACAAAACAAAAAATTTCACCGTGATTGGTCTTTGAGAAGGAAAAACTTAATGAAAAAAACTTCCATAACTAGAACATGACACCACAAATTTTTCTCATATGAGCGTAAGATCTATGTCATAAATAATCCAATATGAGATGAACCAGCTCCAAATGCACCTAAGGCACAAAGGAATGCTTATCATAAGCACTATGTTGACGTAAGGGACATCAAATTCCTTATGATATGCTCTAGGAATCATGAAATTCATAAGCAGCATGAGAACATGGGAGTTCTTGAAAGGATAAAACATCTTAGGAACATGTACCAAGAATAAGAAAACCAAGAGAGGTATGATGTCATCAATACAATATTTGAGTACAATATGACTGAAGGTGATCTAGTTGAGGCCCACACACCAAAGTTAATTGGTTATCTGGAAAGTTTAGAGAGATTGACATTTCCTTTAGGACTAGAGTTTGTCCACATATGTGTTTCTGCACTGATTTCCAAATTCATATAAACATTCCACCATGAATTAGAACATGAACAATTTTTTTGATATTGTTATCAGTGCTGTGTGGCATGTTAACATCTAAGGGGGACACAAATAAAGACAAACCCAAATCTATGCTGATGGTCAACATAGGGAAAGAAAAGTCCAAGGGAAAAGGAAAATATGAGAAAAGTTTTAGGCTCATCAAAAGTCTAAGTCTTGTACGCTTAAGTAAAAAAGAGGAGTCAGTAAAGAAGGCAATCATCACCATTGTCATTAGGATGGGCATTGGAAGAGAAAGTGTCCACTTTAGGTATATATTATATAGACATAAACATATATATATGTCTTCATCATGGGTATTACAAGATGTGGATCTCACATATGTTAAAAAAATGCATGATCTAGAAAGAAGTAGACCCTTGAAGAAAGTGAAGGTGGAGCTACACATGGAAAATGGAGCAATAATTGTTTCTACTACTGTAGGAACCTACTATTTATCTATCCCAGTGGGCTTGTAACAGAGTTAGAGAATGATGTTACGTACCTACCCTAAATAGGAACAACATTTCTATTTCATTATTGGACAAGAATGGTATTGAATGCCATATGAAAAATTGGTTGACGTTCTATTTCTGGAGATGATATTTTTCATGATAGTGCCCCTGTGTCTTATGGTCTATATTTGTAAAAATCTTGAGACACATATCTACAACATAAATACTAAGAATATTAAACTTGTTGATTCAAACAAAACTCATATGTGGCATTTTCGTTGAGGCTAAATAAATGAGAAGTGCATTCTAGACTCCATAAAGATGGATATCTAGTCTCATTTGATTTGGGATCAATTGAGACATGAGAATCTTATTTATGATGCAAGATGAGAAAAGATCCTTTTATTGGTATCAATGGAAGGACATATGACTTATTAGGACTCATACATACTAGTGTATCTAGACCGTTACAACAAATGTCATAGGTGGGTTCAATACTTCATCACATTTACTGGCGATCGAAATAGCTATGTCTATGTGTACTAATGAAGCAAAATCCATAACCCATTGAAACATTCAAGGAATTCATGATTGATGTACCCAAATAAACTTGGACAAAGTATTAAAGAAATTTGATCAGATGGAGGTGATGAATACTTAAGCCAAGAGTTTGAGGCCCTTTTGATCAATTGCGGTATTGTATCACAATGGGTCCACCTGAAACACCACAACATAATGGTCTGTCAGAAAGAAAGAATCACATAATGTTGGACCTGATACAATTAATGATGAGTTTTTCTATTCTTCCAACTTGCTTTTGGGGATATGACCTAGAAACTACAATGTTTGCACTTAGTGCATACATTCTAAATCGACACAAAGAGCACCATATTATGAATGAATTGAGAAATGTCCCAATATGACTTTTATGAAATTTTGGGACGTAAATATTATGGAAAGAAACAATTTTATGCAATGCATGGATCCAAATTTAAAAAATGCCATTTTTATGGATATCCTAAGGAAACCAAACGATATTACTTCTATTCTCCATAACACAACAAAGTGTTTGTTTCCAGAATTGTTGTATTTCTTAATATTTTTTTATTTCCAAAATAACTAATGGTCTGAAAGTAGAATCAAAGGAGTGCTAGACCAACAAGATAATATTGAACGTATGGAGGTCATTAAGGAACAAGAGGAATAAAAAATTATTGTGGAATCTCAAGTTCCTCATGTAACACAATAACGTCAAAGATCTATTTAGGCACATCTTGATCCAAAGAGATTTGCTTTTCACATGACTTAACAAGATGATGTGTCAGTCATTGATGATGTAACAACAACCTACAATGAGTCTATTATGGGAGAAAATATGAGAAATGGCTTGCATCTATGAGATTTGATATTGAATCCATGTATAATAATAAGGAATGAACTTTAGTGGATCCACCTAAAGTGGTAAAACCCATAGCATTCAAATGGGTCTTCAAAAAGAAGATTGACATGGATGGTAGTGTGAAAACCTATAAAGGGCGATTGGTTGCAAAAGGTTTCAAACGTGTTCAAGGTGTTGAATATGATGAAACTTTTTTACCAATTGTCATGGTTAAATTCATCAAGATCATATTGTCCATTATAGAGTATCATGGCTTCTAGAAAATGGACGTTTACACTAGATTCCTCAACAAAAATATCATTGAGTATGTGTACATGAGCTAGCTCAAGGGTTTATCTCTCTATATGAAGCCTAAAAATTATGTAAGATAGAAAGGTCAATATATGGGTTGAACCAATCCCTAAAATATGGAATCTTCATTTTTATGAGTCTGTTAAACAATTTGGCTTTATAAAAAATGAAGAAAGAACTTGTATTTACAAGAAGGTCAGTGGGAGCATAATTGTATCACTCATATTGTATGTAGATGACATACTATTGATTAGGAATAACAAAGCTACTCTAAAATTGGTTACAACATGGTTGGGAAACACATTCTCCATGGAGTACTTAGAAGAAGGATCCTATACACTAGGAATAAATATCTATATAGGTAGATCTAGAAGGGTTCTTGTTCTAAGTCAAAGTACACACATTGGCAAAGTTCTAAAAAGGTTCAACATGTAATATCCTAAGAGAGGAAACTTACCCATGTCTCATGGAATAAGTCTGTTATGAAAAGGTTCAACATGTAATAGCCTAAGAGAGGAAAATTACCCATGTCTCATGGAATAAGTCTCTTTAAACCTTAGTGTCCCATCTCTACTGAAGAGAGGGCATACATGAATAAGATTCCATATGCATCTACAATAGGATCTATCATGTATGTGATGTTATATACACATATTGACATCTTGTGAAATTTGAGCATGATGAGGTACCAGTCAAATCTCGGTGAAGGTCAATGAGCTGCTATAAAGAACATTCATTAGTACTTGAGAAGAATTAAAACCAATACCTTATTTATGGTAGCTAGGAAGAGTTGGTTATAAGGGATTACAATGATGCAAGATTCACAATATGAGGATTACCAATCACAATAATGTTCTGTACTTTGCCTCAATGATAGAGTTGTGAGATAGAAATTCCAAGCAAGAGATAATGACTGATTCTACAATAGAGGACAAACACATTGTTTCCTCCACTACAACAAAGAAAGTTGTATGGATCAAGAAGTTCATGGGTGAACTAGGGGTGGTTACATCCATTAATGATGTACTAGAGCTATACTGGAACACAAATGGACTCATTGTACAAGCTTTACAGCATGTATCACATCACTATTCCAAGCATAACTTCAACTCTATCATCTCATACGAGAGATCATACAACAAGGAGATGTGCAGATTTGTAGGGTACCAAAAATGCAATTTGATGGTCCTCTGACAAAAACACTTTCACACAAAAAAGCATGATGGTCATGTTAGATCCCTTAGAATTAGATTTTTAAGTAAATAACTCTAGTGCAAGTGAAAGATTGTTAGTATTATGCCCTGAGATCTAGTAATATGATGATTGTAATGGTACAATTTGATATTGAATTGATTATTGATAAATGCAATTATAACGAATTATGTTTCCTTTAAAATTAAATAATGAATGAATATGGTAATGCCCTAAGAATGTATGACTCAATGATGTGTGGTTTCGAGTTCAGGATCTGAACATGAGATCATGAGTGTGTAAATAGTATTCATTGTTTTATAGATCCCTAGTCAGATATTATTATGAAATTTAGGATGACAATAATATATTAAGACTAGTATATGCATTGATTGATGAATACATCTATATTAGATATCAAGTCAAAAATATAGGTACTTTCATGGACAAGTGTACTGGACACACCCAACATGAGCATGATACATGGAAGCCATAAATGGTAGTTACAATCATATTTTGATGTGACATTGATGATTGTGGTCCTTAGAGTTGGTCACTAAAATGATCATATGTTGTTCAATGTGTCTTGAAACTACTCAACGTGACTTGAATAAGGTTTGACTTATAAGTAGTACTTGGGTACAATGTGACAAATGTGAATTATTGTGAGTGATGTAGATGGAATTTGTTTCTTCTATTGGAGTGATATATTGGCCACATGATGAGTGAGACTATGAAATACTTGGCCATGCTCATGTGAGTTAGTATATGATATTGATCTCACATGTATCTCAAATAGTCTACTCTAGATCAGGGAATGCATACTGAACAATAAGAGGATGGCATTTTCATGCCTCCTAATTTGTATATCAGAGGCAAAGGTATTTTACAATTACTATAACATTCCTCATAACACAAGGTTCCACTAGGTTGAAGTTCTTCTCCAACTTATCCAATTACTTGAACTGGAAATAAAGTCTTGCTAGGTACCAGTCATTTTCTGTGAAATCATAATATGATTATCAACATCACTATCAACATAATATGGAGCCTATAGGGTCAACCATAAAGGATGCACATGGAAGACGAGTATAATCATGGACACAAGATTGTATTGGTTATTGAAAGATTTAGATAAACTAGTTGATCAATTGGGAAGTCCACTTGGTTGAGTGAGCTAAAATTAGCCCAATTGGTCGATTGGATGGTCCAATTGTCGGTTTGAAAAGATCATGCCAATAATTTGACTAACAAGTCTATTCCACCAATTGTACTGGATTACTAAGTCTTTGGACATATTCTACAATGTCCTGTTATAGTCTAGTCGCTTAATTGGACTAGTGAGTCACTTGACTAGTTGTCTATGAGTAGGCAACATGAAAGCAACCACTGACTTTTCATTTCCCAGGGTTACTAGAAACCTACTACCTTTCCTCTCGCATAAAAGGGGCCATGATGGTTAGGATTTTGATTAAACCTTACAAAATATGAACCCTATCAATTATTACTCACAAGGAGAGATAGTCTGACACTAGCACATTACGAATGAAAAGCATGCTCCTTCCCCACTGACTCTTGTAGTGCGATGTGGAGTTCCTATCATCGGCGTGGATGATATATAGATAAAATGATTCTGTGACTACATTAGGAGAATGTCTTAGACATAATCTATTTGTCTCATATCCCTTATATGAAAAGTTGTAAGATCTCTCTGTGACAAGGTATACCTCATATTCCTCATGTATTATTATTGATGAGATCTGCTCACAAGAAGATGGATAATTATTGTTGCTTCTATTGTACATATTACCACCATGATGGCAAAAAAAGTACACTCTTCCTAAGTAAGATTCCTAAAAGTTACGTTGATATATTTATGCCACTAGAATCTAATATGATAGGGTTTTGGGGAAAGGGGCACAATGTAAGTACACAAATTTCCCTAACACTTAGCCAATGGATCCTTCATAGCCATTATAAGTCAATATAAAAATATATAGAAGGGATACATAATATACCTTTGGGCACACTAGTTGTCATACAACTGGACACATCTTATTTGGTGTAGAACTTGCACTTATGGATCTGGATCCAAAGTGGTTGTTGTTTATATTGCTACAAACAAATAAGGATAATGAGAACATCCACAAGTATAAAGTGGGATCAGATGATCCAGTCTATCACATAATGTGCCATATAAACATCCACTACCAAGGTAGGCAAAGAAGCACACATCATCAATTAAGTCCAACATGCACAAAGCATAAGAGAGAGTCTAAAAGAATATCCATGATCACAAGATCAATGTCAAATAAGGTAGTTCACATGAACCATGATTTTCAAAAGAACAAGATAATGTGTAGGCTAATGTCCATAGGACCAACAGAAAGAGAATATAGGTGAATTACTCAAAATAGAATAATAGGAGATGCAAACATACCTTTCTACAGAGTCTAACAGTCCAAGGTCACTTCTAGATCCAAATCTAGGCCTCCAAAGCACCTATTATCATATATGTGAAATTAGGGTTAGATTACATTGATTTCACAGCCCTAAAAGCCACTTTTTTATTATTAGTGAATTAGGTTATCAAAACATGCCATGTTTTAGGTTATATTTTCTGAGTTCAAAACATATTTTATTATATTTTTATGACTTATATGTATTTAGTTATGAATTTTACAAGTTATTAATTATTTAGACTAATCTATTAAAATCACTATTTTCAACATTGGATTTAGGTGACAAAACCAACACCATAGCATAGCTCTTATTTTTTTGAATCCAATGACTATTTATTTGTAATTTTTGGATAAGTAGATAATTAGTTATGATTTTTTAAAGCTCACCCAATCAGAAAATTCCATGTAAGCGACAAATTCGTGAGAAGGCGAGAGAGAGAGAGAGAGAGAGAGAGAGAGAGAGAGTTCCGCATGTGACCTAGCCCAATCTGATGCGTCCAGATCATCCAGTTAAAGGTTAGACTGACTTGTGAGATAACTAAAGGAAAACACGGTGAAAAGACGAATATGCCCCTAGCAAAAAATTAAAATGAACTAGAAAGCAAGGGATAGAACCGGGAAAGCATAGGGAACTTCATCCCCTTCCTTGGCCAAGCCATGAACAGTGAGCAACATGCTGTTGTTGACGCATGGATTTGGGTGAATCCATACTCGTTGATAAATTGAGAAACTAGAAGCGTAGGAAGGAAGAGAAGAAGATGGCAAACTTACTGCTAGGTGGGATTGAGCCGGGAAGATGAGAAGAAGAAGTAATGCTCTCCACAAACCTAAGATGAAATCTTGATCACCGGTGGCAACACATGCTATGTGTAGAGGAATTGAGATGAGAGGAGAGCTGTAGAGGAGCCGAGGAAGGTTGGGGTAGAGCTATTTAGGTGGGGGTTCGATTTATGGTTCATAGATGGGGAGGTTTGAGAAACTTTAGATGAGATTTGGGAAAATCCTTAATTTGGCAACAACAATACATGAGTAAGATATGGTTTGGTGTGGAATAAGATAAGGAAAGTGTAAGAGAAGGATTTTTGATCGGAGATGAAGTAGAGAGCAAGAAAATCTGGATTTACCAGCTATACAAAAGAAACTGGTTTCCCTTTCTCAGTTTGGCTAGGAGAATACTCCTGAGTTGTACGATCAAGGGGAAAGTGAATCTCGACCATACAATCATGTAAAAAAAGGAAATAATAGCGAGTGACAGATTAAATCGGGAAAGCCTTGTTCAAATCAAATTTGAATAAAGTGGATATTGGCATATTATTTCCTTTTTCTCTTTCTTTATTTAAGGGTTCAAACTTTACCCAATTTAAGTGAAGCAAAGAGACTAATGTAAATTCAGATTATCCAATTATATTTGCCTTTTAAGAACACTTAGTGTGTTAAATAAATCAAATCCTATTTTCTCTTTCCTCACACATTAATGACTTTAAGATTCTCCAAATTTCATGAAACTTCACCCACAAGTCATATTTAATGTGTTGGATATGCATTTTCCATTAATTTTACATTGGAGTTGTTTGTATATTAATTTAATATTTTGAAGGTTCTACACACTTTCTCTCTCCTGATTTCATCTTTTAATCAATCATCTCCCAAATTGGATGAAAATTCAGCCAAATGCTATATTTATTATGCAGATTATGAATCCAAGATTATTTTCCTCTTTTGGAGTCATTTAATATTTTTTTTGATATTTTGGAGAAATCTAAGATCTTCTCCTTCCAAATTGACTTACATTAATTATTAATATGTGAATAATGTGAAACTTGACTCCCAAGACAATTGGGACCCAAGGAACATGATTTTTAACTTAGATTCCACTTTTGGGTTTCCTTTTAATGAATTATGTTATAATTAATATTTGTAGTCATTTTTTTGGTAAACCAAGAGACCCCTAAGGCTTGCGTCGAGCCCAACCTGGGGGGATCCGCTCATCCCGTAAGAAACGGAGTCCCAATTAGTCGCATAGAGGCCGACTGCGCTACGAGAAATACAATTACAAACAACACCACTAGGGGGATTCGAACTTGGGACCCTTCGTTAGGGGCCCCGTGCTGCAACCACCCAAGCTACCAACAATATTTGTAGCCATTAATATCACATTATTACTTAGGTTATCATATCATTTCACTACTATTATTATTTCTCATCCAATTATGTTAACATTATCTCTAAGAGAATTATGTATGATTATTTACCTCATGTGACATATTTTATGTGTCCATTATTGGCCTTAGATTAATGTGAGAACATTAGGTTGCATTAGGGTCATTTATACATGCATTAGCTCATTAAGGTTATATTAAAATCATCTAGATCTATCCTCAACCTTGTTTGGCTAAGTCCAAAAGGTCAAACTTCCAGGGTAAGGTTTGAGATCTAGTATGTTACAACACACCACCCCTTAAAGGGATTTCATCCTAAAAATCAAAACATCCATGTATAAGAAAACAACTTATTCACCACCCCTTAACAGATTCATCTTATTAAGTCAAAACTATTCTTTAGGTACAAAGGGTTCCACTATACTTCCATACATCCATACATCCATACATAAAAGCATCATGCAAAAAGGGAAACATAACTTGTAAAGCCTAACTATAGAACTATAGATTACCCTGATCTTGTTCATCCTCATGAACTTCTTCACCATCCAAAGCAAAAACTCTTACAACTCTTCTTTCCACAGGTCTTCTACGATAATTGTTTCCATTATTTTGATGATGTACTTGAGGTTCTTGTTGTTGAGCTAGAACTTGCCCATTATGAAGCTTGGGGCACCTAGGTAGGATGTGTCCAGATTCATTGCAGTAATGACATAACGATAATCTATCATTTCCTCGAGCAACAGAGTCCTATAAGATCGACGATCAACTTCAGGGTGCTTCCTTTTATGATTATTCTCCTTGTGTGACTAGAAACCAGGACATGATTCCACAACTAAGGCCTTACCCACCATTTGTTGAAAGGCCAATGGTAGTTGCGGGATATGAGCATGACCCACATTGTAGCTAGGTCCTTGAAGTAATAGGTCATCCCTACGCTCTTTACTCAAACCAACTGCATAACATTCCAATAGCAGAAACTTTTATATAAAAGCAAAAAAAGATAGGGAACCTTGCTTCAAACTGTAGAACCCAGCTTCCTTCTTCTTTGGAGAAACAATACAGATGTACTTCCCATGAAAGAGAATCAAGAACTACTCCCAGGTCAAGGTAGAGATATCGAGTGTCCTTGCAATTCCATTCCACCACACTCTAGCTAGTCCATCAAGTACATAAGTAGCAAATTTGACCTTCTGGTGTGGAGGACATGCCATACCATCAAAAGTCCTCTCAAGAGCTAACACCCAATCATATTATACATCCACCATATCTAGCTATCCTTCACCTTTGAAGTAGGGTGGTTGCATTTTCATGAACTCCATGATTGAGTACTCCTTAGGTTCATCGAACAGGTGGGTTGTTTAACTTCCCTGCCATGGCCGTGGAGAGAATTTGCCTCAACATCGTCAACTCTTGTTCAGGAGTAAAGACTGTTCCCATATTAGCAGCATCAAAGGCTAGGGTTTCCTATCCTACTGATGTTCCACTTCCGGTTGGAGGAGTTCCTTATGTCATTGTAGTGGTAAAGGGTGGATCATTCCTTGGCATCTCAAACCTAAGGGTGTGGGGTGCCTCATAGATGGACATGTTATCAACAGTTGAGTTATCTCCCACCATGAGGGTTTTGCCTGGACAAGGCAAGGGTACTAGGCATTAGCAACCTAAGATAAAGGTAAACATCCTAAGGGAGACAAGATTGAAATAGTTAGATAACCAACTGCTAGTGCCTATGATACCATGCTATAAGGAGTGGGCTCCCAGAGGGGAACCACTCCCTACTAGAAATAAAAAGGAAACATCCCTTGAACCAAACACCACAAAATTTTTCACGAAAGGGATAATAACCAATTCATTCTACATGTATGTATCATAACATAAAAAGTAGCAGCAGAAGATAAATTTATCTAACTATTACAAAGCTTGATATCATTATACATCACTACACCACCAAGGGTGAGTCAAAGCAAAACTATCTTAAACAAACAATGATCTAGATGAGGATCATCTAACCAACTCTATCAAGTCTCCCAAAAGCTCAGCTACAAAAGTTGTTATCCAAGTCCACCTTGCCTATCCTCTCCTTGATTTAAACCTAGAGATGTAAGCATAACCCACAAAAGGAAAAGAAAAGAGTATACATCAACAAAAGTTGGTATGTGCATACTAAATAGGAAAATTGAGCAATATATGAAATTAATGACAACAAATATAAAGGCTTCCCATAAAAGAGAAAAGTACTACCCAATTCGGCATAAAAGAAAAGAATATCAAATAAAGAGATAAATAAGAGCAAAGTATAACAATAAGGCATCCATGTGTTTCACCTGTGACGATACTAGACAATATAAACATGTAGGTAGGAAATAACACATCTACCAAAAATATTAGATGAGTGGGAACTGTATACATCTGCTCTAAATATGGAGTGGGTAGGAACTGTATACATCCACCCGAGTAGGACATAATACACATCTGCTCAAATTATGCAAGAATTATCACCTCTGCACTCATATGTTGGAATGTTCACATCCACATAAAATAACATGTAAAATTATACTAGCAATCACCACATGATGCAAAACAAAAGAATAAGAAAATACAAACAAATAAGGATAATGAGAACATCCACAAGTATAAAGTGGGATCAGATGATCCAGGCTATCGCATAATGTGCCATATAAACATCCACTAACAAGGCAGACAAAGAAGCACACATCATCAATTAAGTCCAACATGCACAAAGCATAAGAGAGAGTCCAAAAGAATATCCATGATCACAAGATCAATATCAAACAAGGTAGTTTACATGAACCATGATTTTCAAAAGAACAAGATAATGTGTAGGCTAATGTCCATAGGACCAAGAGAAGGAGTATATAGGTGAATTTCTCAACATAGAATAATAGGAGATGCAAACATACCTTTCTACAGAGTCTAATAATCCAAGGTGACTTCTGGATCCAAATTTAGGCCTCCAAATTACCAAATATCATATATGTGAAATCAGGGTTAGAATTACATTGGTTTCACAACCCTAAAAGTCAATTTTTTATTATTAGTGAATTAGGTTATCAAAACCAAGCCACATTTTAGGTTACATTCTTCTGAGTTCAAAACATATTTTATTATTTTTATATGACATATATATTTAGTTATGAATTTTACAAGTTATTACTTATTGAGACTAATCCATTAAAATCACATGTTTTCAACATTATATTTAGGCAACAAAACCAACACAATAAGATAGCTCTTAATTTTTTTTATCCAATGACTATTTATTTGTAATTTTTGGATAAGTAGATAATTAGTTATGATTTTTTAAAGCTCGCCCAATCAGAAAATTCCATGTAAGCGACAAATTTGCGAGAAGTCGAGAGAGAGAGAGAGAGAGAGAGTACCACATGTAACCTGGCCCATTCTGATGCATCCAAATCACCCAACCAAAGGTCAGGCTGACTTGTGAGATAGCTAAAGGAAACACGATGAAAAGACAAATATGCCCCTGCTAAAAAATGAAAATGAACTAGGAAGCGAGGGATAGAACCAAGAAAGCACATGGTACTTCATCCCCTTCATTGGATAAGCCATGAACAAGGAGAAATAGGCTGCTATTCACGCATGGATTTGGGCAAATCTGCGCTCATTGATAACTCGAGAAACTAGAAGCGTAGGAAGGAAGAGACGAATATGGCAAACTTACTGCAAGGTGGGATTGAGCCGAGAAGATGAGAAGAAGAAGCACTGCTCACTGCAAACCCAAGCCAAAATCTTGATCACCGACGGTAACACATGCTATGTGCAGAGGAATTGAGATGAGAGGAGAGTTGTGGAGGAGCCGAGGAAGGCCGGGGTAGAGCTATATATAGGGGGCTCAATTTAGGGTTCATAGGTGGGGAGGTTCGAGAAGCTTTAGATGATATTTGGGTAAATCCTAAATTAGCAATAGCAAGACACGAGTAAGGTATGGTTTGGTGCAGAATCAGATAAGGAATATATGTAGGAGAAGGAATTTTGATCGGAGATGAAGTAGAGAGTGAGAAAATATGGATTTACCAGTTGTCCCAAAAGCAGCTGGTTTCCCTTTCTCGGTTTGGCTAGGAGATGACTCTTGAGCTGTACGATCAAGGGGCGAGTGAATCTCGTCTGTATAATCACATGAAAAAAGGAAATAATAGCACGTGCTAGATTAAATCTGAAAAACCTTGTTCAAATCGAATTCGAATAAAGCGGATATTGACATCTTATTTCCTTTTTATCTTTCTTTATTAGGGTTCAGATCTTAACTAAAATAAGTGAAATTTTGCACAAAGGCTAATTAAGGCATGTAGATTCCAAAGGCTAATTAAGGCATGTAGATTCCAATTATCCAATTAGATTTGCCTTTTGGGAATGTTTAATGTGTTACATAAACCAAATCCTATTTTCTCTTTCCTCACACATTAATGACTTTAAGATTCTCCAAATCTCATGAAACTTCACCCACAAGTCATATTTAATGTGTTAGATACGAATTTACCATTAAGTTTATATGTTGGAGTTGTTTGTAAATTTATTTAATATTTTGAAGGTTCTACACACTTTCTCTCTCTTGATTTCATCTTTTAATCAAACATTTCCCAAATTGGATGAAAATTCATCCAAAGACTGTATTTATTATGTAGATTATGAATCCAAGATTATTTTCCTCTTTTGGAGTCATTTAATATTTTATTTGATATTTTAGGGAAATCTAAGATCTTATCCTTCCAAATTGAATTAAATTAGTTATTATTATGTGAATAATGTGAAACTTGACTCCCAAGGCTTGGGGCCCAAGGAACACGATTCTTAACTTAGATTACACTTTTGGGATTCCTTTTAATGAATTATGTCATAATTAATATTTGTATCCATTAATATCACATTATTACTTAGGTTATCATATCATTTCACAATTATTATTTCTCTTCCAATTATGTTAACATTATCTCCAAAAGAATTATGTATGATTATTTGCATGCAATTTATATTACGTCATGTGACATATTTTATGTGTTCATTATTGGCCTAAGATTAATGTGAGAACATTAGGTTAGATTAGGGTGATTTATACATACATTAACTCATTAAGGTTATATTAAACATCATCTAGATCTATCCTCAACCTTGTTTGACCAAGTCCAAAAGGTCAAACTTCCAGGGTAGGGTTTGAGATCTAGTATGTTACATCAAACCTCTATGTAATACGAATGCATAAACTCTTTATGCACCACCATGGTCGCCAAGAGTCATCGACGTAATAGTGTTGCCTTTTCTCCTTCTCCTTCTAATGTAGGTTGTTGTCCTTGGGGTGAGTTTCTTTCTCTCCAAGAGGAAAAACTCTTAGAAAACTCGTCTCACAAAGTTTGTCTCATCACCTTGGACACCCCTTATATACTAGAGAGTTTGGGGCTTTGTTTTCCAAAAACCCAATCGTGTTCCTACTCACAACTCACAGTTGGAATCAAAATGGAAAACTCAAACAAACTTCCCAACCGACGAGTTCATTAATGAAATGGCCGACTCATTGACCAAATAAGCTGACTAGACCATCCAGTTACTCACTCCATTTATTATCAAGTCATGTCTCAATTTTATTTTTATAACTCAATTCCAAATAATTGAGTCTTTCCAATACTTGTTCAACCCTGATTTCACCCAATCTCCTGACTAAACTATCATGCCACTCGAATGGTCACTTTACCCATTGTTGATCAGTTGACTATTTGACATTCAACTGAACCAGCTAGAATAAACCATCCAGTCATCCATACGGCTTGCTGAGTTTCCCAATTGTGTAGAAATCAACATATACATGATTCAGAAACATTCCAATCAAATGTGTCATTTCAAAATTCAATTCCTTTAAACATCTTATATGTGTGACCCAAAAAGTTTCTTGTTATGTTGGTAGTGATGTATCTACGAACATATCATTTCTACCTAAGTAATAGAAATAAGTTGAAGAACAACCTCAACATTAAGGTGACTAATGTTACCGTGACCATATAATCCCTTTGTCACATATATTCAGATTGAAATCAAGATAAAGAGTTTTCATCCTCTTAACATTCGATATATCTTTCTTGAAATATAGGAAATTGTTGAGACTATGTGATCACAATATGAAATATTGACTCACATGAACATGGCCATGTATTTCATAGTCTGACTTATCACTGGTCAGGATGTCCCTCAATGGAAGGAACAAATCCCATATACATCACCCACAATAGTCCATAAGTGCCACAATGCACCCAATCACTACTTATATGGCAACCCTTATTCAGAGTCTCATTGGGAAATGTTGAATTACGCAAAACAATACATGATCATCGTAGCCACTTCCAGTATAAGGATTACAATCACCATTTTAACATTGAGATACAACTTTGACTTCCATGGCATGGGTCCCATGTTTCATTCTCAAGGCCAGTCTAACCAATACAACTTGTTCTCTAAAAAATAAATATATGAATTTATATCCAATATCATTACTAAAGAACCATAATCATCATTCAATATACACACTAGTCTTATGTATTATTATTTTCCTAATAACAACTAACTAGGACCATAAGTAGTAAATACTTTAACTATAAGAAAGATCTAATGTTCAAGCCCTCAACCCAAACTATATGTCACTGAGTCAATAAATTCTTAGGATATTAGTACACTTATTCATTATATTGATAATGATAAAAACATAATAAGTGGAGTTTCCTTTGTTAACAATCAAATCATATACAAAGTATGACTATTACAATCATCACATGATGGCTCTCATGGCATAACCAAAAGTCCCCCACTGACAATAACTCATAAAATAAGTTTCAAGTGATCTAACATGGCCATCATGCTTCTATTGTAAAGTGCTTTTGTCAAGAGATCAACAACTTTGCTTTTAGTTGGTACTGCACAAATCTTTACATCTCGTTTCTATACAATTTCTTATGTGAGATGATATTCCTGTAGTATGTTCTTGAAACACTAATGATATTATATTTCCATAGTATGTTCTTGGAGACTAATGAAATTTGGGTTCCTTAGCCTATGAAATGGCTCTATTGTTGTCTCAAGAAATCTCTATGGCATCCTCAATTACTGGAACTAACCCCAAGTTCACTACTGAACTTCTTGATTTATATTGCTTCCTTTGTTGTGTTGGATGTGAAAATATGGTTATCGTATATTTGACCACTATCTCTTCCTTCAAACTCTTCCAATTTACTGCTCTACCGTTCAAGTAAAAAAAATCCTGATTGTGATTGGTAGCCATCATTTTTGGTTTGCAAGACTAAAACAATAAAACCCTTTATAGCTAACTCTTATACACCATCATATATCAAGAATTTATATTTTGTTCTTCTCAAGTACTTTAAGATATTCTTAATGGAATCCAACGACTTTCATTGGTATCTGCTCATCATGCTCAACACATACATGACATTTGGGTTGTACATACCATCGCATATATGATAAATCTGATTGCAAATGCATATGGAATCTTACCCATCTATGACCAGTCTTCCAAAGAGTTGGGACATTGGGGTTTAGAGATACTTAATCCACAAGACATGGGTAAGTTACCTCTCTTAGAATCCTACATGTTGATCCTTTTCATCACCTTGCCAATGTATGTGCTTGAGATTAGGCCAAAATCTTTCTATATCTATCTCTATGGATCTTTATTCCTAAAGTATATGACACTTCATCTATATCCTTCATGAATCAAATTGAAGTGCTTCAATAATCTTGCCAACTTAGTTTTGTACTTCATAAATATATTCCTTGAGTTTTTCAAGAGATTTTGATTTGTGTTTCTAAGATACCCATATCCATATCTACTGAAGTCACTAGTAAATGTGATGAATTACTATTTACCACATACAGATATATTGCTAAAAGTTCCACACATATCAATACATACAAGTCCTAATAAGTAACTTTACCTATCCCTATTACCAGTGAAGGATCATTTTATCTTCTAGCCTAATACACAAGATTCACACATCACTACTAACTCAAAATCAAATGAGTCCAGATAACCATCTTTATGGATTCTAGAGATGAGTTTGTAATTTATGTGCCCTAGATGACAATGCCTTTAGTAAGTTTTGTTTGAGTTAGTGAGTTTTAACTTATTGGTATCTAATATATATATATATATATATATATATATATATATATATATATATATATATATATATGTGTGTGTGTGTGTGTGTGTGTGTGTGTGTGTAAAGTTCCATTAAATAAATACCATAAGACATCAAGAAACTTCCTTAAAATATCTCATATCATGAAATAAAAATATGATCATTCTTTATTAGAAATTCAAAAAAAATGTCCAAATATTATATAGAATTAATGCTTCTATTTATGACATGTGCATAATAACAATTCTCTACTCTATTATAAGCCCACTAGGAAGCATAGACTATAGGTGCCTATATTTGTGGCAATAACTCTTTCCCCATTAGCAATTTTTAGATCCATCTCTCCCCTTCAAAAGAGTCTACTTCGTTTAAGATCCTACATATTGAGAATTTTGAGACCCACATTCAATATCTGATACCCAATATGAATAAGTAGATAAGTTTTTATCTATAACACATATACCTAAAATGGTGATCTATATCCCCTCCTTCTTCTTCTTTAGTTCCTCATGGTAAAGAGGGAAACTTGTTTTCCAATATCCAACCCAGTGATAATGGTGATAATTTCCTTCCTTGCATATTCATCCTTTAGGTTTTAGCTTAGTTATCAAGGCACCTGCCTAGGCGCCCCAAGCGCTAGGCAAGGTGCCTTAAACTAGGCGCCCAACCTATTAAGTATTTAAGTGGGCATCTAAGGCCTTTTAGGCTGAAATTAAGCCATTTAAAGGCTGAATTAGCATGAACTGGGTCTAGATTTTGTCAGGTTAGATCACCGTGACTCATTAAAATAGGTCTGATTTAGGCAAAATTAGGTCAAATTATTGGCATATTAGGTCTGATTTGGGAAAATTTGGTCTTATTTGGGGAAACACGGGCTGATTTAGCCAAATTGGGCCTCACTTAAGTCTGTATAGGATAAATTAGGGGAAGTAAGGTTTGACTTGGAGATGTTAGGCAAAATTATGTTTAATTTAGGCCAAATCAGGTCAAAGTTTGTGAAGACTAGGTCTGATTTGTGGGAAATATAATTCATTTGGGGAAATTACTGAAGATCTGGCCAAACTTGGATTTTATTTCGATCAGTATAGGATAAAATATGACAAACTTGTGTCTCATTTAGAAGTTCTATTTGCATATATTATTCTTTCTTTAACCTTTTCTTTCTCTTACATCTGCAACACCTACTATTATTTGCATGTATGCATTAAAATATCAAGATCTCTTTTGACACTTCTTGCACTGCTGTTTGTAAAAAATTATTTCTAACTTCTTCATCCTACTTCATATATCCTCTCATGCTATTATGTTTATTCCTTTTTACTTCTTGCATGTCATTTGCAATTTTATTTTTCCTTTTTCCTATTTTCTTTCACCTACAATTCCTAGTTACCTTCTCCTCCTACTTCTTTTCTTCTTCTCTTGATTCTCCTTCTCTTGATCCTCTAAATAGTTATTAATGCAAATAAGACATATTATACAATTTAATGAACATATAGTTACAAATATCATGTAGTGTCATATGTACACATATACAAATATGCAACTAAAAATAAGTAAAAAAGACTCTCCTCTGGTAGCCGATTACTGATAGGTGTGTTCTTTATTAGGTGACACAATTCATCCGGGAAAATCTGTTGTATAGCCTCGACATCCCAGGACTTTGTTCGAGGGTCGATCAATTCCAGTACCATGGACGTATCATCACGATATTCCTCCAGGACCCCATCATATCCACATACCCATCTGTCGTCCCAAATGTTTATCATAAAAACTATGCCCACCCATCCATTGTGTACTTTCCAAGATAAAAAATTTCACCACCCAAAGGGTCCTCCATTGTAGCTCGGGTTGTACCCCCTGGCTACTTCTAGAATAAAAGTGTAAGGAAAATATCTTTCTTTGAAAATTCTATACGCCAATGAGTCTGTCTTTGTCACTAATCTTCACACCTATTTTGCAAGGAGGGCTTGGTTGAAAGTTTACATGTCTTGAAAACCCACCCCACCCACTTTCTTTGGCTTACATAGAGATGCCCAATACAACCATGAAACTTTCCGTTCCTTGTCCTTTGCTCCCCACTAAAACTTAGAAATACAGCTCTGAATATTCTCCAGTATCCCCACCGGGAGTTGGAAAATGCTCATAATATAAGAGGGTATAACTTGTGCGATAGATTTAATCAGTACTTCTTTCCTGGGTTTTGAAAATAGAATTTCCTTCCATCCCTAAAATTTTCTCCATATCTTCTCTTTTATAAAACTGAACACATGTTTCTTTGACCTTCCTATGACAGTAGGAAGTCCCAAATATTTTGTATGTTTCTCCATCTTGTTAACCCCCAACATTTTTTCTAGGACACCTTTCATATCATATGATTTTCCTTTGCTAAATGCCACCTTAGTCTTGTGTAAATTTAATCTTTGGCCCGATGCCTGCTCATACTAGCTAATCACATTAGCTAGATTCAAACATTCCTATTGAGATGCTATAACAAATAGAATACTATCATTTGTGAAGAAAACATGAGAAACATAGGGTGCATGCCTACTTGCCTCTATGCCGTGGAGCATATTGGCATTGGCAACATACTATAGAGATGTAGAGAAAGTTTCAACACAAATAATAAATAAATGAGGAGAAAGAGAGTCACCCTGTCGCAGTCTACAAGAAGGCTTGATTCTTTGAGTCTTATCACCATTGATAGCAAAAGCATGGTCAACAAATGATATGCATTCCATCACTTTCCTTCTCCCAAGTATCCAACCTATCCCCAAATCCACGTATTTTGGATGACAAGCCCTCATTGCACTTCTCCATACAAGCACTTTTAACAATCTCCTCACATTCTTCCTCTCCAAGCCACATCAGCTCAAAATAGTAAAACATACTTTTTTTAACCTTCATGCAGTCTTGGACCTTAGTAGATATAACAATAGGTGCATGATCTGAGCTGTATAACAGTAGGTGAAAAACCTTGCGTTATGAGAACAATTGTTGCCATTCATAGGTAGAAAACCCTCTGTCAAGTTGTTCTTTAACCCGAGTCTGCATAGTAGGCATGTTGCCAAGTAAATGGACTCCCAGTGAAGCCCAATTCCATCAGATTGTAGTTATCAACAACATCCCTGGAATCATGTATCCATCTCTCCGGTTTAGGTGGACCCCCATTTTTCCTTGTTAGATAAAATTTCATTAAAATCACCAAAAAGATGAAAATTAGATCTGACTCATTCTTTATATGTGCCATAAACTCCCAAGTATAGTTCTTCTCGTGTTGATTAGGCCACCTTAATATGGCCACTGCCCTCCACTCTGGACTCGCATGCCTTGCCTTAATCACAATCCACATGATGCTGCGAATAGCTCTGAAAGTCTATGTGAACATTTCTCCACCACCACCCTATACCATCGGATAGATAAGGATATTCCTTCTAGAAAACCACGACTTCTTTTAACCATATCCAATTTGTTTCTAGCTATCTTAGTCTTTGACACGAAGAATAAACTTGGGCGTTCCCTCCAACACCACGTCCGGAGGGCCTTCTGCCTATCGAGTTTGCTCAGGCCTCGACAATTCCAGCTAAAGATCTTCATTGTCCTTCATGGGCCTGGTCACACCCAGGACCTACTACTTGAAGCTCAACACTCCTTTTTTCCCCTTTTCCATTGTCATCCATACCCCGTTGCTTTTTTACTGGAAATATCTCACTCAAACATGTGTCTACTTCCATTTCCCATTTCTCAAATCTTCATCCTCTTTTATCAATACATGGCTCATCCTCAGTATCAGAACAAACAATAGGTTCGCTCTCATCCAGAGGGCCTTTTCTTCTTAAAAATTTTGTCCTTTGATAGCGGTTTGTTGCTGGATGTTTTTCTACATTACCAACCTGCACAATTTTGCTTGCCCTTTTTTTCTTCTGGCCTATGATTTGAACTCTAACCTTCTCCCATACCTGCTCGAACGTCAACTTCACCATCTCTTGTTGTTCACATTCCCTTGTCCCCTGGTTATTCTCGAATAGGTTCGTTTGTAGTCTACCATAAATCATTACAGTAGCTAGTGTCGTCTCAGCCGATGCTTTGCCTTCCTTTAGCAGGTATGATATCTGACTCTCAGAGCAAGTTTTTCCATTGGGTTGTTCATTCTCATCAACACCACCAAGCTAGCACTCACAACATCCTTCTCTTTTCCTACTGCCTGGTTCATCAGATTACCCATATGTGAATAGCCTGGCTCCTTCGTTTCCAGATTTCTTGCTTTTGTAAACAGTCCGCCCTTTGGCCGTTCCTCATTACCATCTCTTCCTACTAAACCATGTCTGTCAAACTCGATTGTGCGACCCCCGGCCTGCATGCCTGGTAAACTCCCAATCACCAAGGTGTTGTTTGTAAAGTTACCTCTGCCCTTCATTCCGGACGTTGGTCTCCCTATCCTGCCCCCATCCGCTTCTCCCAGAGTCCTTGCTCTGTAGTTCTTCATATGGAAAGAACCTTTTTCGTGGTAGCACCCTCCTCATACACCTCCTCCACTATTGTTGAGCATGGTTTCCTTGGCGATGCCTTCAAATAGGCCCCCTAACCTTGGTGTTGCTCCTCCTAATCATCTACATCATCAGAATCTCTATCAACATGCCCTAGCTATCAACACAAGAAACATAAATTGGGCAATCTCTTATATTTTATTTCTAGTGTGATAATATTCCCGTCTTTATCCTTCATCTTTGGTGTTCTTTTTAGTGGATGATTGATGTCTAATCCGATCTGAACTGTAGATGATGAGTCCCACTAAAGGTCATCTCTATTGACTTGCACCACCCTTCCCAATCTTATGGAAACCATACTAATTGCTTCCTCTGAGTGGTACCCAAGCAGCAGGCCATAGATACATACCTAGAAAAGCTATTCATTAAAGATTATCCATCCTGTTAGGTCATTATCTTCCACTTCCTTCAAAAATAGTATCCAATTCTCAAAATTCCATGGGCCCCCTTCAATCACCTTCTTCTTGTCTCTCCAATGCAGGAATTCGATGATGAATACCTCTGGATCAATTTGCTTGAAGATCACTTTGTTCGGTAGAGACCATGCTTGTGATAGTGTGCATTTCAGTGCCCAAAAATTATGCGGTCTATTGGTGAGTAGTCTCACCAACAGGGCCAACGAGACATGCTCCTCCCATTTGCCCACAGCTTCATCAACCAACTTGACCATGTCCTCCTCATCTTCATCCTGTAACCCTAGCTGTGCACACATGTTATCCAACTCCTCTCCCATTTTCTACAATCGTGACTCAAAGAAGTAGCCACCTTAAACCTACAATAGGGATTAGAACCAATCGGAAGATGTGGGAACCACAAGGGAGATTTAGACATCCACCGTCTCCCACTTATCGCCAGCACGTTAGGGTTGCATCGAGGATGAGATGAGTGTTGTTTGTTTTTGTTTCTTGTTTGTTGATTTAGTTAATCATTCATCAAGTTGATCTATCTTGTGAATCATTTTTTCTTAATTATACGAAGAATCTAAAATTTTTCTTACAAATGTTATCCTTTGGGTTCGATCCTAACACTATACTAGAGAAGACCTATCCGATTGTCGGTGGTGATTATTTCACACTAGATTAGGTAAAGCCTTAGGGACCTTTCCCTAGGTGAATTTTTTAGTACAATAATATACCACATCAAATTTTGGCTTCATTAATGGGGACAATGAGACATTTTAGGTTGTTTTAATCTATTAAATTAATTTAATTTTTTTTCTTTTATAGTTTGATTTTGTAATTTTACTCTGGTCCCGTAATTTTAAATTTTGTTTTATAATTTCTTAGTTTGTTTTGTAATTTTTAGTTTTGTTAACTCCTTAGTTTCTTTTTGTAATTGTTAGATTGTTTTTATAATTCTTAGTTTGGTTCTATAATTTATTTTAAATTAGATTTTTTATTTCTATCATACATTTTAGTAATTTATTGTTTTTAATCCTTTGTAGATATTTTTATGGATCTTCATTCATTGGACAACTTTTGTCTCAAGCTAGATACTCAAATTCTATTTTTTGGTTATTCAATTTTAAATAGAGTCACCAATACCACAAATTATACAATGTGGGAAATGTGGCTCCTTCAATTGTGATATGTGGGGCTGCCAGGAATATACTTTAAAAGATAAAGTACTTATGTGTAGGATCGCCGCCACACAAAATGCTAGGATCAACACCGAGTGCATATGCTATTTTGAATTGTCTGCACAAGTCAAAGAAGCCATTCTTAAGATCAACATATATCATAATGTTAGAATCCTTAAAGAGAGATATAAAGTAGACTGTAATCAATAATATTTCAAAGATACTATGAGGAGATGATCTATGAAGATGATTTTCCTAAAGAGGTAGCTTACAAGCAACAATGTTTGGGATATTCATATTTTTACTCACCTGACAAAGATGAAAGGATGGATGCCCTCCTAAAGATGTTAGATGACCAATAAGAAATTCAAAAAAAGCAACAAGCCATGCTATCTGATGGAGAAGCATGTGAAACAATATTGAAGGTACAATTTGCCCACCTGATAGCAAAACTCTCCCAACCAATCACATAACTCCAAGGTCAATCTGAGAGCTCCCCAAGGAATATTAAGCTACCCACATTCATGATCGATGATAAGCATGATATTTGTATCATTTTTGAGATGATGATGCAGAGTGACCATAACATGACAACCGATGATGAGGTGCAGCCGCAACAAGAGGTATACATGCCACCACCGATTGATTTTTCTATCTGCTGTCTAGTTCTAGTTCCTACTGAACTCATAGTTGAGTTGGATGTATTCCATGTGGAGGAGACATATCCACATATTTAAATATTGAAATATCCCACCTCCTTTATTAGTTTTGATTTTATAGGGCACAAGACTAGGAGGATATACAACCACATAAAAATATTTGTCATGCTGATGTTGTATATGAGATAATTTCTCCTATGCAATATCACATATTTTTCATGCAGATTTAGGTGATGAAATAAGTTAGCGCCAGAACATCCACCTGATTTAGCACAACTACCAAAAAAAGTGATGATTTTGTACATACTACCTTAGCCACATAAGAAGGTAGTCTTCTAACACTCACATATGAGTATACCTTGAGGCCACTAGACTTGCACTACTCCTACATTGTGCCAATTGTTCCTGATCCGCACACAACTACTATACTTCATGTACTGATGGAGGAGTATTGGCAGATCATGTTGGACAGATTTCAAGGTGAAAGACTAAATTACTTCATACATCCAAACAGTGCCTTTGAGCTACCACGATCACCTTATCACATTCTTCACCATGGAGTTCACATGTTCTAGGTACTGACCTTTTTCCATATTCCCTCCAGTTGGGCCTTCTTCTAGTTTCTAGGACCTCTCAGATGAGCATTGAAAATTTCTTCCCTTCCATCTTGGGTTTAGCATTTTCTTAGAGACAAAACAAATTTCTAAACTCAATGTGGAGGGTGGGCGGTACAAGCTCCTTTCCACCTACAATTATCTATTTCTATATTTTTATTTTGATTTAACATGTTAGATTTGCATTTAGTTTACTTACATTACATGTAGAAAAAATATTTTTATTTTAGTTCTTGGTTCTTACAATGTTAGTTGAAGCCATTATCTAGTCAACTTAGTTTACATTCATGTTGCACTGTATAGATAATTTATCATACAACCCTCCTTGCTAGAAGTCAGTTCTTATTGTTAATGATATTTCTAAAAACATGCTAATGTTTATAAATTGCCCTTTTCATCTAATGATATAAGCATCACGTTCCTTGGAAATGATGGAAAGTTGTATGGGATTGAACATGACCAAATGCAATGTATCTGTTTACTGATTAATATAACATACTAGTAGAAATGTCTTAATCTTGTTTATGACTTGATGTGATTTAACTATTGTGTAAGATTGCCACTATTTTCTGAACTCTAATATAAAAGATGCATAAGTTCAACCCCTTCTACATTTTTTCTATCACCATCTTAGTCCATAGTTTGCCAAATAACAAAAACCATGAAGTGTGTCAAATTCTAAGCTAAGAGCGGGTTATCCATCTTCTCCCTCTATAATTACTTCTTCCATACCCCTCTATATGAAATAGGGGCATATTATAAAAAACAAAGAAAAACGTCATTATAAACACACAAATTGGCAATATCTATTCACTCTATTTTCCACCAACAGAAAGAAAAATAGCCCCAAAACAACCTTTCCCAGTCAAATATTCTTCTTGTGCAAAATTCTCATAGGAAGGATACTTACATTTTATTTACATTTTGTTTTTTGGAATTGGATTAATTGTGGGAAGTAAAGTCAGAATAGAAAACATGGGAAGTTGTATTATATGATTTATAGAAATCCAGGTTGCTTGGACATCCTTTGTGACAAAGATTTAAACACAAAGAGAATATGAAGCATGTACATTGGTTGAAAGTATTTATTTGGAGAGTGTTTTAGATTTTTTGTTACTTGAGGATGAGCAACATTCAAGTTCAAAGTTGTGATAAATGTCTATTCATCATGATTTTGGTTGCATGTTAGATTTACTTTTACATATACTATTTGCATTCTACTCAATATTTCACTCATATTAATTTTGACTACTTTATGCAACTTGTTTAGAATTTAATATATTTTTGGCATTGTATTTTTTGGTTGATATAATAAAAAGAGAAACATATATCCCTTCATAAAAGTCCCAATAGAATGATCAAGGATTGCACATCCTCCTCACTCTCTAACTCTGACAATTAGAGTGAGAATCACTAAAATATAGATGGTAACTCAAATAGACATAACTTTCACATATAATTGGATTATTTAAAATCCATTCAATGCATAATTCAATTATATTGAAAATAAGCACATATTTGATACAATTTGATTGGGTGATATAACCTTGAATTACATTTTGGATTGTGTGAAATGTCTGTAAGAAGAGGAATGGGCCAAAAAGTGATTGACCAATCAATGCTATTAAATGTTCGATCATAATTAATCTTCAATTGGTCAATAACCACATGACATTTTATGTAGTAATGATTGGATGATCACCTTTGTGGATTAAATGATCCACATGTAGGGGGGAAAATCCTATCAGTTAGCGGGTTTTCCAATCACAAAGTGGGTCACCCAATCAACAAGTATATCCTGACATGAAAAAAAGATCTAGATTCCACATCCTATGTCAGAATTTTATAGTTCAAGTTGGGTCGAAATGCTAATTCAATTATCTACACAATGAATATATTTATTGACTACTATGTATTGACATATCATCCTTATAATCTCCCTAAACTCTTATGATATATGACTACTGTTGGATTAACTCAGATTGATCTAATATTTTATAGACATATACAATAACATTGGAGAGGCGTCCTGGACAAAAATTCAAACCTATTCTTTCCCATCCACAACCCTATCCATCACTAAGAAAGGCCAAAGATAAAAGATGTCAATTTGATGTGAAGATGCGCCCTGCTATATATTTGAGTAGGAGACTGAAGATATCATAAGGAGTTGTGACGACACCAGAAATCTTCAACTCCATGATAATAATTTTTCATAAGATTCTTCTTATCCTTCTGTTTCGTATAATGAATAATATTGGGGAATATATCTTTTACCAAAATGTGGAAATCAGTCCCATTTTCCTGTATTCTGTACTCTCATGTTATAAATTGCTATTCATATGGGTTTTTGGATTGATTATTGATTCATAGATTGAAACATTTTATAGATTAACTACCTATATTGCATGATTGTTATAATTCTAAACAAAAGATTTTAAAATTTGGGATTAGAATACCAATGTTGAATCCTAATGAGACCACATAAGCAGTTTCTTGAGGATGATGGATTAAGGATCTAAGAAGACCTCAAGCCCACAAAAAATTGTCTTTGTGTATTTCATACTCTTAAAGGTTATGAAATTCCTTAGTTCTAATATGGAAATATCTTCATGAATGAAAGAAGTAACATGAGAAAGTGGATATGTAGGTAATAGTTGTGAAGCATGTCATCATGGTAATTTTATTATAGTGTAATTCTTTTTCTTAACTTAATTTAATTTCTTGCTTTTTAATTTATTTAACCATACTTCAACTTCATCTAGCCTTATTAATCACTTTTCCTTAATTATACTAACAATTTGAAATTGTTCTAAAAACATTGTCTTTTGGGTTCGTTCCTAAAATTGTACTGTGATAAAATCTGTCTTCTTACGGGTGGTGATTATTTCATGTTAGATTAGGTAAAAACATAGGGAACAATTCCATAAGTGAAATTGTTAGTGTGATAATCTACCAATTTAATGTTTTACACAATTGTCGAGTACAATAAGACACTTTGTTTTTTTAGAATATTGAGATAAATCTAGATTTTTTCTTTGCAAGTTTGTTTTTATAAATCCAAGTTGGTTTTCTAATTTCTTATTTTTTATAATATATTAGTTCATTTATGTAAATTTTTAGTTTTATTAACTCCCTTGTTTGTTTTTATAAATTTTAGATAGTTGTAATAACTCCTTTATTTGTTTTTATAAATTTTAGATATTTTTATATTTTTTAGTTTGGATCTATAATTTATTTGAGCTTATATGTTTTTATCCTTTTTTTAATTTATTGTTTCTACTCATTTGTAAAGAATATTTGCGCGTCTTAATTCATTGTAAAATTTGTCTGTCAAGCCTAATACCCAAAATTTCTATTTTTATGAGGCATTCATTCTAAATGATACTATATAATGTAGAAAATGTGGTTCCTTGAATCATGATATGTGGAGCTGTCATGAAAAGACTCTAAAAGATAAAGTACTAACATGTAGTATTATCACCACACAAAATGCTAGGTTCAACACTAAGCACAGGGGATGTCCTAAATTGACTACACAAGCCAAAGCTATAATGTGGAGGATAAACCTTGAGCATAATGTTAGACTCCTTAAAGACAAACATCAGTCAGACTGCAATAAACAATATTTTAAGGGATACTTTGAGGAGCCATTCTATAAAGATGATTTTCCTGATGAGGCAAGATATAAGCAATACAGTTCTATGGTTTATAGTGAAGAGCCTCACTATTCATATTCTTATCCACCTGACAAATATTGGAGGATGGGTGTCCTCCAAAAGATGTTAGCTGACCAATTAGCAACTCTAGATAACTAACAAGCAATGCTAGCTGATGGAAAAGCACGTGATAGAAATTGGAGGCACAAATAGCTCACCTAATAGCACAACTCTCCCAACCAGTCATGTCACTATCGGGTCAATCAGAGAGATCCCTAATGAAGATGGATAAGACCACATTCATGATCGATGATGAGGATGATATTTATTTCATTCTTGAGACGACGATGTAGAATGACCGTGACATGAAAACTGATGATGAGGTGATTCTGCAGCAAGAGGTATACATGCCACCATTGGTTGATTTTTCTATTTTGTCTCTGGTTCTAGTTTCTACTGAACCCATGAATGAGTTGGTTGTATTTCATATAGAGGAGCTAGATCCACATATTTATATAGTGAAAGATCTCACTCCCTCTATTAATTTGATTTTGATTAGGAAAATGACCAGGAGGATATATAACTGCATAAAAACAATTACCAAGCTGAATTTATAGATGAGACAATTCCTCCCATGCCAATACTACATACTCTTCATGCAAATTTAGGTGATGAAATGAGGCTAGTGCTACATCATCCACCTGATTTAGCACAATTGACAACACAAGTTATACATTTTTTACATACTACCTTAGCTAGAGATGGAGTAGTTCGCCTCTAGAATTTTACATATGGGAAGAGCTTGAGGTCACTAGACAAACACACTGCTGCACTGTGTCAATTGTTCCCGATCCACATAGTACTATGACACTTCCTATACTACTAGATAAGTATTGATGGATTATGTTGTATGGATTGTAGGGTGAAAGAAGAAATTACTTCAAGTATCCAAACAATACCTTTGAGCTACCACGACCACCTTATCACATTTTACACCATATAGCTCACATGTTCAAGGCACCAATCCTTGTCCATATTCCCTTCAGCTGAGCCTTCTTCAAGTTAGTAGGACCTCTTGGATGAGTATTGCAAATTTCTTTCCCTCCCACTTGACTTTAGTATTTACTTGGGGATGAGCAAATTTCTAAGCTCGAGGTGGAGGTTGGGTGGTATAGACTCCTTTCCACCTACACTTATCTATTTCTATATTCTTGTTTTGAACTCATCATATTAGATGTGCATGTAGTTTACTAGCATTGCATGTAACTTAAAACTATTTTTACTTTAATTCTTAGTTCTTACAATATTAGTTGAAGCCATTATCTAGCTAGTTTAGTTTATATTCATGTTGCACCACATAGAGAATTTATCATATAATCCCCATTATTTGAAGTAAGTTCTTGATGTTAAGTATATTTTTTTAAAAACACACTAATGGTTAAAAAGAACCCTTTGCAGCCAATGAATATAAGCATTGTGTACCCTAGAAACGATGTAAAGACATATGGGAATGAACATAATCAAATACAATGTGTCTCTTTACTAATTAGCTTGAAATACTTATACATATGTATTAATCTTGAATGTGTTGTGATGCGATCGAAATTTTGTGTAAGATTGTCCTTATACTCTGAATTCTAATGTATGAGATTTACAAGTTCAACCCTCTTCTATATTTCTTCTATCACAACATTAACCCACCATTAACTAAATAAAAAAATCATAAAGTATGCCAAACTCTAAGGACATGGTGGCACACCCTCCTTCTCTCTCTATAATTACTTTTTCCATACCCCTATCTATGTAATAGTGGTGTATTACCAAAAGTAAAGAAAACATGCCGATGTACACACACAAAAATGTGCAATATATGTATTTACACAAATATAAAATAATATCAAGTCAAATAGAGGATAGATTTGCAATTATTCTTTTATACCCCCATTCACTCTATTTTCCATTCAGAGGGAAGCAAATACGCCCAAAATAATCTTTCATAGCCAAACATTTTCTTATGCAAAAATCCCATAAGAATACCCAGGATCATTTAAAACATCAAGAATATTGCGTCTCATTTACATTTTATCTTTTTGACACGAAAGCAATCGACAAAGCAAAGTTTGGAAAAAGAATAAGGGAAGTTTCATTATGTGATTTTAGAAAATCTCGGTAATTGGCCATGCTTTGTGGTAGGAATTCAAACACAATACAAATATGAGGCATTTACATTGGTTGAAAGTGTTTATTTAGATTTTTTTTGGATTTTATGTTACTTGAGGATAAGCTACACTCATGCTTGAGGTTGTGATGCATGTTTATTTATCATGTTTTATTTGCATTTTAGATTTCACTTTACATATTTTGTTTGCATTCTACTCAACATTTCAATTGTTTTAAGATTTGAGTAATTTATGAAACTGTTTAAAAGGTAATATATTTTTGGTTTTATATTTGTAGAGTGATACAAGAAGAAGAGAGAAAAAATACCCCTCCATGAAAGGTATAAGATCATGATCAAAGATTGAATATACTCACTCCACAACTCTGAGAATTTGAGCGAGAATCATTAAGTATAGATGGTGACAAAAATGGACATAACATTCATAGAAACACTCTTAATTGGATGATTTCAAAACAACTAAATGCAAAATTCAATTACCTTAGAAATAAGTATATATGTGATACATGCAATATGACATTGAATAACCTTGATCGGGGTGATATGTCTGTAAGTAGAAGAATGGGTAGAAAAGTAGATCAACCAATCAATGCTTTTGATTGTTTGATCATAACATATTTTCATTTTTTTGCCAACCACATGATTTTTTAGGAACTTGTGATCAACTAATCACTTTTGTGGACTGATTTTGATTGATTGTAGGTAAAATCCTTATCAGTTAGCGAGTCTCCTGATCACAAAGTAGGTTGCCGGATGAACAAGTATACCATGAAAAAATAGCTCTAGAATACATATCTGATGTTAGAATTGAGTGATTCAAGTTGGGTTCAAATGATAATTCAATTAACTACACAATGTATACATTTGTGGGCTACTTTGGATTGGATGATAAACCACATGGTCATCCAAAACTCCTTCACTGAAAATATGTAGATGACAATCATTGGATTAGCTCAGATCGATTTGATTTTTTATGGGTGGAAACAAATAGACTGGAGGGACATCTAGGTCAAGAGTGCATACCTATTCTTTTTTCCATTCACAATCCTAGACATCACCAAGGAAGTCTGGAGACTAAAGCTATCGATTTGACATGAAGACACATTGCGTTGTTGATATGGATCGGAGACTACAACTATCATTCTAGAATTGTGATGAGACTACTGAACTTCTCCTCGACAATGCTACTTTCTCCATGAGATCTTATTCACTTTCTATTTTTGTATCATGAATAAGACTAGAGAGTAGATATTTTATTGGGCAATGTGGATTGATGACGTTGCATGTATCTTATACTTTCATGTTATACATTTCTATTCATATGGATTTTTGGATTGATTGTTGATTGATTGATTGGATGCTCTATAGATCAACTACCTATATTGTAGGATTTTTACAATCCTAGACGTAAATACCTTGAAATGTATGATTAGAATACCTGTGTTGAGTCTTGAATGAGAATATAATAAATATTTCTCTAGGGCAATGGATTAAATATCAATAGGTAATGAGACCTCAAATCTACATGAAAATCTGTCTTTGTGAATTTGATACTCTGAAAGGATATGAAATATCTTGGCCTTAGTCTATAAATATATGTAGGAATGACTGATGTAACTTGGTAGCATGGATACATAGGTAGTGGTGCTGAAACCTTTCATTTGGTAATTTTATCATAGTGTAAAATACATTTCTTTCTTAGTTTGATTTTATTTCTTTCTTTTTAGTTTAGTTATAATCCATCAATTCAATCTATCTTTGTTAATATATTTTTCAAAATTAGACTAAACACATGAAAAATAATCCTTAAAAGTGTTGTTCTTTGGGTTTGATCCTAAAATAACTGTGAAAATACCCATCTACCTGCATGTGGTGATTATTGCACATTAGAATAGGTAAATATTTAGGGACTTTTCCATATGCGAACTTTTTAGTGTGATAATCTACCAAATTAGAAATCATATTAGAGAACAACTTGAATCTAATAAATCCTATCTTAGGGAGTCAATGCTGTGACACTGGTTAACATTGGGTGATGACATGTTAGAGTATGTTGTGGTATTGGATGTGGTGATTTTTAAGGAAATATAACACAAGAACCAAGAAGACTTATGGCTACATGGCACTCACCATCACATTATCCTATCCTACAAAAACCACAATCATCTAATCATTTTGAATATCACATAAAATTATGAGCTCGCTCCCTCGCCTACCAGTCCCACATAGCACATTGTTTGGAAATACATGGCACTAGTGACTTATGATATGAATACTAACTACAAGTGGATGGTCATTCTGGGTGTCTACTGTCATAGCGGACATTTGATGACACATCAAGGAAGCTTGGTATCCTCCAATACCTAGACAAAAGTGCACTTCTTCATTTTCTCCTTCTATGTTTGCCTAATCTACAAAGAACTCACCCTAAAGTTCATGTCTACATTTTAAGGTTATAGGGAGACAAAAACTCTCTCAAATTACATTTTTAGATGTTTGGTTAGGAGCAACATTGAAAGACAAAGACCTCTCTTCCATATTACTTGATGTATACGATGAATGGTTGGAGTAGTACAATGATAATGAGCACAATAATGAGCATCTAGAGTATGTTGATGGATAGTTTTGGGTAAATTTCCTAGAATATTTCCCTAATTCAATAATTGTGCCAAAAAAAGTTGCATCCACAATCCTGTGGCGTGTAACATTTATCGCATTCTTTCCTATACCATTGTGACTAGGAGCTCAACACTCAATGTGCTAAGTGGTTACATACTCTAGTAGTTGTGGTGTATTGAGTGCCACAAGCGTGATTTTGTAGAGACAAGTTGATATATTAGGTCCACACCACCATCTTTTGCACTTCACAAGGTGGCTTGGTTTCTTCCATTGCCACTCACCAACTATAGTCATGCTTTGTTTGAATCTTTGATGTCCAGTGCAACGATCAACATTCAATATATTTAGGGCACGAGTTCCTTCATAAATCAATGGAAGGATATCTATTTTCTACCTTTCAAGGATAGTTTAGCCACACTAAACCTTCCTCCTCACATTTGCATTGCATTGGACATCCTGACGTATGATCTTAGTGTCCTGTCAATGCACATAATGTGCTACCAGTTTGAGTGTACACCTTCTATGGGTGAGGTATAGGATGGTCCAGTCAATGGGAGATGTAGTGCCTCTATGGAGTCCAATGATAACACTCTAGATCTATATATAGCACCACCTACTTTTAACGACACAAGGTGTATGTCTTGCAGTACATTTCCATGGACTCCTCCTAGAGCCTTCTCTTTTGGCTTCAAAACCATGGAGGCTCATCTTGTTTGAATTTATGATTCACAAAAGTGGACGGAGAACAAGAATCAAAACTGGGGTCATTTGATAAACCATGTGTATTACATGAAGTATGTTGAACACCAATGCATTGAGCACTACCAAGACTGCCATGCTAGTTACCTACCAAATCATTGGATTGAAGGCCAATATCCTCCTCTAGAGTGTACCCATGAGCCTTCTTGTGATAGACCATCCACTTCACTAACTCCTTGGGATGCTTGAGACTCAAGTCATTAGGATTTATAGGATGACCAAACCCCACAGGGGGTGACCATGCATCATGGTACTAATGGTGCATTTCTTCCCCTCCATCTTGGTTTCAATGTTGGATTAAGGATAATAAGATTTCAAAGCTATAGGTGGTGGGTGGGTGGTACATCTCTTTCCTCACCACAAACTCATGGTTCTGTACCATTCTAATGGTGAATTGGACTATTAGTTTTAGGATACAAATTGCATCTCAATATCATTTCATACATGCATTGCATTCAACTTTTAAAAATAATATGTTTTAGTCATTGCTTAGGGTAAATAAGTGATTACATACCTTGTTTAGTTTCTTTGTTCTACATCTGCATTCATGCAATTGTAATTGTAGTATTTCCTTATAAACCCCTTGAGTGAAGTGAAACCTTGTTGTAACAACTTTTATGAAACATGGTGTGAATGGTTAGAAATCACCCCATGCAGTCTAGGAACCCAGTCATCATGTTCCTTGAAAAAAATGGAAGTCATAGAAAACTCATATGGATCAAACACGACATTACTACTACTAATTAGTAAATCATATCAATTAAATTACCATGTATATTTATATCATGTCATTATTTGGTCCTCTGATGTGTATTTGAGGGAAAGATGATATAATTTCTCAAGGAATTTGTTCTAAAGTTGTTCCCATTTGGTGATGAGATCAACTCACAAGGCATTGTACCAACTCCTTGCTCTTTCTACAAGTGAATATTTGAAGAGATGGCATCTAATAGATTCATAATAAACTCCATTTTGCTTGGTCATAGCACATAGGTCTAGCAATTTTAGAATGTACTCTTGAAAATACTCTCCTTGTTTGCCTAAGAAGAAACTACTATGTAGCAACATGATCTAATGCATCCTAATTTCAAAGTTAGGGGCATCATTAGGAGGTGGTTGTACTGGATGTCAAACATCAACAGCCTTAGGAATTGTGAACCCCTAAGATCCTTCTATCTCTCAGCCTCTTGTTCTCTAGCTTGGGAAGTACAAATTTCCTATTGAACAACAACCCATGCTTCTTGTGTAAGCCTCTCTTTGTGCTACAATGGCCATGTTCACCCTTCACGTGATTTCCTCCTTGACTATTTTGGTTTGGTTCTCTTTGTTCCGATGGTGAAAAGTTTGGTATCATGACCAAAGCTTGATGCAAGGCCGATGCTGGTGGAGCATTTGCATGCACTAGATTGTGGTATATGAAATGGAAAGATCTTCCACAAGATAGCGAAATGTACAAAAGTTTAAGTTCAAGTGAATATGAAATAATGCCAATAGTAAAAGTAAAACCCTAAACTAATCTTAATAGAATTGGACTAACTAGACAATTCTGTTGTCCTTGGAAATGAAGCCAAAATGATGTGGCCTATTATATCACATTAGAAAATTCACTAAAGAAATAACTCCCTAGTTTTTACCCAAACAATGTGCAATAATATCATATCAAATGACATGGTCGTAAACCCCTAAACCATTATAGTGCGCTCTCCTAGGGTTTGGTGGCAGTGACCAAGAGGGTGACTCTCCCAGCTTTGTGGATGGGAGGATCTCCTCCCCTCTCGAGGCCATGGCGACCACTTCAGAAGGTAAGGCAATGGATGGAGGAAGGCAAACTGGTCTCAGGTGCTTGGAGGTGCTAACTCCTTCAAGGAACACGACTTCGTTCCCTCAGAGAAGATAGATGGGAAAAGGTTTGTGACCATTGACGACCACACATATGAGGAAATGGAAAAGTCCTGCTAACATACAACCATCCTGTGTGTGATGGGTAAGCATCCATATTACCATCATCTGCTCACCTGGATTAAACAAGTTTGGAAACCGAAGGGGGGATTCAATCTTTTCTCTAAACCGGATCAGTTCTTCCTTCTTCACTTCAATTCGGTAGAGGACAAGCATGCAATCATTCAAGGTGGACCTAGATGGTTTGATGGGAGGCTAGTAGTGGACAAAGACTATAACACTGGTGACAATCTCTAGAAAGATCTCTTGTGCACCCTCCCAATATGGATTAACATACCTAGCATGGGGAGAAATTGGTCTCCACGTGCTGTTGGTATTGTTGCCATTGGTTTAGCAAACTATCAAGGATTTATTTCAGATTGATAGGGCAAGAATCCCTTGGTGAAGCCCATGAATTGGTTGAGATTGATGCTGATGAGGACCCTCTTGCAGAGTTTTGGGTCAATATGCCAAAATGTGAAGCCTTGACTGTGTCAATCAAATACAATCATATTCCAGAGAGATGTCCAGACTGTAAGGTTTTCAAACATAGCGTCGATGATTGCCCATTGAAGAAGACGACTGAAGAATTAAAACCAATAGAAAAGCAAGACAAATAGGTTTGGAAAGTCATTTGCAGAATAAAGAAGATGAGGAAGGACACCCGTGATGGATTCAATGCTGTTGAAAATACGCCAGTTCTAGTTAGTAATAGATTTGATAATTTTAACTCAGAGGATCAGATTACTGAGCATAATGTTTCCACTGCTGAAACCAATGTTGATACTATCATTGTATCAGACGAGACTATCTTGGTAGCAGATGAGATCATAGCTGATGATAGCCAAAACCCTGAGCCAGAACCTAAGGTGTTAGAAGAAGAAGAGATCCGTAGAACACCTAGCTCGAAGAAGAAGGACAAGAATGCTAGAGTGGACGGGCCACGTAGAACCCGATCCTCTAGCAAGGGTCATAGATGAACTTCTTATGACGAATGCACATGGTTTTGGGAAAACACATAAGAAGAGGGAGGTCAAGAAGTCTATCACGAAATCACAAGCTTCCATAGCTATTCTTGTTGAGACAAAGATCAAAACTCATATGAAACATCTATCTGAAAAGCTCATTCCCATAGGTTGGAAATGGCTAACAAAATTTTGGCTTTGATGACAATGGGCGTATTTGTGTTGGATGGAATCCAAAAAGTTGAGACATCACCAGCTATGACATGGATGATCAGTAGATCACCATGAAATGCACGAACAAGGGAGGTCTAGAAATTGTACTCACATATGTCTATGCAAGGAAACTTTCTCAACAATGATCTGACTTATGGGAATCCCTAGTGAGAATCAGTAGATCTATTAATGTCCCTTGGTTAGTCATTGACAATTTTAACATAAGGAAGAAGGAGAAAACAGTCGGTGGTAGAGAGGTCCCTACCTAGGTACCCAACTGATTCAACACTATAGTAGATAATGCTAATCTCACTGAACTTCTCACTGTTGGTAATGAAGTTTTCACTTGGCATAACAAGCAAGGTACAAAAAAGAGAATTACTTGTAAGATAGACCGGGCTCTAGTAAATGATGATTGGATTAGTAGATTTCCAGGTTCAAAAGTGAAACTTAAAACTGTCACCTTCTTTGACCATTCTGCTATCAATGTTAATCTCAAGGAATTGTCAAAGAAGTGGAGACCCTTCCATTTTATGAACTTCTGGATGGATTGGCTAGGTTGTAGGGATATTATTAACTCTACTTGGAATCAACAATGCATTGGTAACCCACTTTATAGGTTCATGTAGAAGCTAAAATATGTCAAATTGGATTTGAAGTTATGGTCAAAGAAGTATGTTTATATGAAAAACTTGATCAGTAGGGAAACAATGGAGATGAATGACATTTATTCTGTCTTGAGGAGAAATCCCTTGGATGATGATCTTATCAGTGCTGAGAAAGTAACCTTCGATAGGCTGGAGAAGCTCTCCAAAGTTGAAGAGAAATACTTTTGGAAACACAATAGACTTGAGTGGGTAGCTAATGGTGACAAACACACCAATCTATATCACACCATAATCAAGCGACGTGATGCTATTAACACCATAACTGAGTTGTTTGATTATGTAGGTAATTGCCTCGAGGAAGAAAGAAACATTACTAATGAAACTTTGAACTTCTTTGAAGGTCTTTACCATCACCCTAAAAACATGGATCCAATCCCTGAATGTCACTGGATCAATCGAGTCTCAAATGATGACAATGTAGCCCTCTACAAGGTGTCAGACATCCAAGAAATCAAGGATTCACTTTGGAGCATTGGTGCTAACAAGCTCCCTAGTCCTGATGGCTTCAATGGGTTCTTAAAAAGAGCCAATTGGGATGTGATAAATGAGGATCTAAGTCAAGATATAAAATGGTTCTTTAAAGGAGGTAATATGGTCTTCCAGGTTAATCATGTTTTTCTTGCATTGATTCCTAAGAAGGATATGATCGCTACACCAACTGATTTTCACCAATTTCTTACTACTCTATGTTATACAAAATCATCATAAAGATCATATCTAAAAGATTGGTTGCTATCTTATCTAAGCTGATATCTAAGGATCATGGGGCCTTTGTCAATGGACGTCGCATTGAGGACTTCTCAATGCTTGCTTCTGAGTTTACTCTCAACTTCAATACCAAGAATAGCTCGCCTTCAATGTGTGTTAAGCTCGAAATCACTAAGGCTTTTGACTCCATTAACTGGTCATACCTATGGAACTCACTCAAGGAACTTATCTTCTATGATAGATGGATTTCCATGATACAACAGTGCGTGGAGACCCCCTCCTTTTCACGACTACTTAACGGTAGCTCAATTGGATTCTTTAAGAACTCCAATGGTCTCCATCAGGGTGATCCACTATCACCCCTTCTTTTTTCTATAGCAGTGGAAGGTCTAAGTAGGCATATTGATAAGGCTCATGATCTGGGCAAGCTGAAGTCTTATACTATTAGAAGAACTAGCATCTTCAGCCATCTTCTCTTTGTAGATGATGTTCTCATTTTTGTTGAAGGAAGGATCAGAAGTCTTAAGAACCTTAGAAACCTTCTCTTGGAGTTTGGGAAGGTATCTGGCATGAAATATAATCCATCCAAACCCACACATACATGTATATGTCTTGCAGAGATATACAGGCCCTTACCAACACCATTGGTATTCAAAAGGGTGAATGACCAACCAAGTAAATTTGTTTTCCTCAACAGGTGGGAATCTTCATCAGAAAACCTTCCATGATTGTCTTGATAAGCTAAAGGATATGATATATAAATGTCCTGGTTCAAATATTTCTATGGCAAGTAGATTGATACTTATTGACCACTATGCTATGGGTCTGATTAACTACTAGCTTAGACAAGGGGAGGTGCCTATGCTATCTTACATCAGATGGAGATCATGTGAAATGATTTCATCTGGCGCAATGCATCTCATCCAACAAGTTGGGACAAATTAACTTACCCTCGTGAGGAAGGTGGTTTAAATTTTAAGCTTCTTTTGGACCTTGCAAATTTCCACACCCTTAAAATAATCAAGAAATTCCTTTATAGGAATTCAACATGGAGTGTGTGGATGAGGAACAGATATGGCTCGAATCTTACATCCATTCACTCCTAGGGTTTCTCTTCTACATGGAGGAGGATGACAAAACTTTGGCCTAAATTTAGTTAGGCAGATGACAATGAGATATGGGAGCAGTGCAGACAGAAGCTAGTAGCTAACGATTCTTTCAAACTCTTATGGTCAAAATCTATCAACCAAGATGGAGCCTCACAACCTTTAGAGATATTAAGAATCTCCTACCTACCATGGACAAGATCCATAGATGGAACCCTACTGTGGATACTACTTGTTGTCTTTGCATTTTTGAGTCAGAATTATCTCTTCACTTGTTCAAGGATTGTTCTTATTGGAGACATGTTTGGGGTTGAGCACAACATAAACTTAATATCAAGAAGTCATATGACTTGTCCACCTGTCTTTGTGAGCCTAACAAGAGAGGACCAGTTCATAATATAGTGGAGCTATGGGCTATCATGACATGTGTTCATACTATCTAGCAAGAACACAACAAAAGGAAGTATGATGCCTCAACTATTGATTCATTCAACCTTTTCAAGTCAATTGAGAAGGATATGAAGTTCCTTTGTAGCTTATTTAAGCCTAAACTCTTAGACCTTCATGCTATTATTTGTAGAAATTGGGACTTCGTTTGAAGCCCAATTCTATCCTTCCTTTTATGTAAGTCCTCTTACTTATCTTTTTCTGTATTCAAAGCTACAAGTCCTGTTTGTAGCTGGTAACTTTGCCCCTTTCAAGCGTTGGAATATACTTACCAAGATTTTCCAAAAACAATGTGCAATAATATCACCCGCAAGAAGATAGGTCTTCTCAAAGTACTTTTAAGGATCAAATCCAATGGGAAAACCTTTTTAAGAAACTTGCTAGCTTGTATCTAGTTAAACTAAGTAATATTTAAAACCAAGAGTTGATTGGATTAGGCTTAACTAATTGCAATGTAAAGTAAAAGTGTGGGATTAAAATTAAGTCTAGGTTAATGATGGAAGCCACTGGGATGGAGTCAAGTTTCACGACCGCTACATGCACTAACACATCTATTATACATCTAGGCTTACTAGAACCATGCAATTGGAGAAAATCAAGTTACAATCTATTAGTTATGGGTAACTACATAGATATCTCCTCGAACATGATGTCTCATTACTCCCAAATCATGTATCTAATGCCTGAAGACATCCCTTTAGAAGTTCTCATATGAGCATCAACCATATTAATCAATATCCATTACTTAAGCATTGAAATTCTCATAGCCTATGATTGTAATAGATCATGCTAAATGAAATATCAAGACTATAAATATGCAATCAAATGATTAACATTGAAATAGAAGAGTTGTGTGCAAGCCATGGAATATAAAAAATGGACATGTAGGTACAAGTAGCGGGGCCAATCCCCACACACTAGTGGAATGAACTACTCATACTTCATGGTGAGATCAGAGTAGACATGGTACAAGGAGGAGAAGGCTATCATTATAACAAGTAGAAGTGATGCAGATTGGTGTGAACAATAACACCTTTGTGAACAATGTAATAGCTAGATCCAATCAAAGGAGGTGGAGAGAAATGGTGGCAGGAGTCGTATGCACTTGGTTCCTTCCTCAATTGTTTTGTCGTTGAACTTTAATTTGGCAGGGAAGGAGAAACCAGTGGAAGGATGGTGGTGGCATCGTAGATCTAACCCCATTCTTGGCTAGAAGGTGGAACTTGGAGGAGCGGATGCAAAGTGAAGAGACCACATGGGCATTCGATGGAGAAGGCTCAAAGGTAGTCATCTCCTTATCTCGCTAGTGCGGCAACCTTGCGATGTGCTAGAGAAGAAGCCACACCTTTTCTTTGGAGGTGAAACCTTCTATTTATAGGTTGTAGTAGAGTAAGAAGAGTCCTCATTGATCGTTGAAGCAGGAGGCTCATCGCCCAACAAAGAAGAGTTTCCATCTGTGTGATATGCTATCAGTTAATGAAGATTTTATTTTTGTTAGAGCTTGGTGCAAGGATTTGGTTGGGGTCGGTTTAAGGGGTGCCATCGGTCTTGATTTTCTCAGTCATAGGGGACCAAAAGAGTTTTTCTTCTGGTCCACCATCATGGCACAAAGTAGAATCTTCATCGATTAGTGGGGTGGAAGCTTTGGGATTTCTTGGGTGTAGGATGATGGTTAGTTGCAGAGGCATCATCAACCTATGGAATGCAAGGTCACTGTTGTGGGGTGATCTACATGTTCTTCGGCCAGAATTCCCGTTAGGGGTAGCTTATAGAAGTGTCTTTTTGATAGAGGGGTCTTCTTGACCATCAAGATTGGGTTTGCCCACTCAATGGGAAGAATTCCTATTAGGGGCTCTCCAATGGAGGGTTAAAGGGAGGCCAGGCTTGGCTGTCGGGTGATGACTAACATGTTATCTGAGCTTGTGTGCCACTTGTTAATGACAGTTTTGCTTTAGAGTAAACCCATCCCCCCTCTACTATTATATTGCCATCGAAGGTCAGCATTGATTAATGGATGGTCCAATGGGGATGTAGACAGATGAATGGATTGACTATCAAGAACCATGTCTAAATTGTCAAAAGTTTCTTGGACCCTCTAGTCAATTAGTGAGACCACCATACTTAGGCTGACTTGCATCTGTTTAAGTTCAATCCTACCATAGAAAATTATATATTTGATCAAAATACTACATATTCATGAAAACTAAGAAAATTATATAGAGGAAAAATCAAAGGTAAATAGAGAAATCTAAAGAAACATTGAACTAATAATGTGACTAAAATTAAGAAGAATATGCAAATCATCATTTCAGACAAAAAAAAAGAATATGCATTCATCAGGAGTATACAAGATGCATACATCCTGGTCAATGAAGCAATACACACTTGCCATTATAAGAAGATTCCTATCCTCACCTTCAAATTAGATTTTGAGAAGGCATTAAAAAATATCACCTGACAACTCCTTCTTGTTGTTTTAAAAGAGATAAATTTCCTCCTAGTTGGAACAATTAGACTAAATCATGAATTTCTTCATGTCACTTTTCCACCATCACAAACAGTAGTTCCTTCGACTACTTTAGAAGCAAAAATGGATTGATACAAGGGGATCCACTTTCCCCTTACGTTTACATTATGGTTACATCATTTTTATCCAAAATGATCAAAATAGCTACAAAAAATAGCATAATATAATCTCTTTAAATGGACTCTAAATAGATCATTCAATGTGTTGATGAAATCATACTCTTTCTCAAACCAAATGATTTCAACACTATCAACACCATCCAAATCCTAGGTATTTTTTCCTATCTCTCAGGCCATAAACTTACTTTCCACAAATCTTCCATAATTGGTACACACATCATCTAATCTGACTTAGACAGACATGTGCACACGCTATAATGTAAGGAAGAAAAATTCCCCATGCAATATCACATTTTTTCCTTGTCTTCACTGCCTTTGCCTGCTTCTTGTTGGAACCCTATTATCACATCATTTAAACAGAAACTTTCACTATGGAAGGCACATACACTGAGTCTTGCGGGACATCTCACACTCCTCAATACATATCTTACTCCAAAGATCATAGACTACCTCAGTTGTATACCTATCCAATCTACGGTATACGTATAACAAACATTCTACTTAAGATTCACTTTGGGGTGAGACAATAGATACAAAGAAAGTATATTTAGTCAAATGGGAGATATTGTGCATACCTAAACAACTAGGTGGATGGAGCATCCTCAATCTCAAACTACATGCATAATGTTCATACATAAAATCATGACCGCCTCATGCTCCAATAAATACACCATATGGAAATCACATATCATCAACAAATATTACAAAAACAAAAACCCTTGGCAGCCATCTGCAAGAAGGACTCATCTCCTATATGGCACTGCATAGTCATCTCCATACGCATCATCTAGGAAGGTATCATAGTGCCACCACACTCATTCATACACGACAATTTCTGACACGACCCTTGGCTAAATGGGTGCAAGATAATTAGCATGAAAATCCACACTGACTAAAAGAGGTTTCCTTGGTCCCACCATATGTCAACTACGTTGCCTAGAACAAAAAAATATTGAACACATTTTTATCCTATGTACATTAGCAAAAATTATATGGAATACATGTATGTATTCTCCTCGATATATACTTTTCATAGACTTGAACAACATCAGAAAGATTTTCAAAGCTAAATCCAAAATCCAAAATATTACCTACCCAAGCATCTTGGCCGTCTCCATTTTTTGGTCTATATATAGAGAAAGAAATAACATAATTTCAAAAAACAAAGAAAGAAATATTACTAAATTTAAATATAATCTATTAGTATATATGGCTACTTTAACTCTTCATGCAACTGATTTATACATTAGAGAAATCAATGGAGAAGCTAAGGCTATAGAGATGATACAATTATGCGATTTGGATACCTTTTACGTCACATATATGGTGGATAAAACTCTTGAATAACACAACGAAGATTGATGAAATGACTCCTTCATTGCTGCCATAGTCCATTACTTAATTTTTAATTTTATACATAGATTTCTAAGGCTTGTCTAAGGATGCCTCCCCCACAAACTCATCTTTGTCTTTAATCTATTAATTGTATTCATATGTACTGGCAAGGATAAACTTAATGCTATCTACTATGTAATCTGGAGTCGCGGATGTTCATTTGGATATATTTTCCAAAAGAAAACCAATTTATATTACTCAGAAGGGGAATACATGTATGCCCTATTTGTATGTGAGAATTTGCACAATATTTCCTCAGTTTTCATTTAGTTGTTCCAACTTTCTACTTGCAGCTGGAATAAGAAAAACTTTCTTCGTGTGGATTCAAATTTAAGAATTCGCACCGTAAGATCAGAATATGATGTTGTCATATTTTAAGCCAACATAACACTACATTCTTGTTGATTATTTTTCCTATTCAAATTGAGGAATGCATTTAGTCCATCCCCTTAGCTAGAGTAGAACTCATTACCTCTTCGTTTATAACCCACACATTTACCAAACCCACTTTGGACTCACCTGTACCCAATGTCTGTACCCGTCTCTATACTCACAACATCTAATCCGTTAACTTATGGGACCCATCACAAAGTATATGGTCAAGATATATCGCGTACATGTCTCGGGCAGAGAAGATGTCAACCACCCCACTTTTACCGACTCGGATGCACCTTCGCTTCGAGCTCAATGCTTATTCCTGGGATTGTAAGCAATGAGTTTGCATGGTCCACTGGAATATGTCTGTGCGACCGCCTAATTAACATGCGGTAGAGTTGAATCAGCAAATTCTTCGAGCGTTCCGGGAAGATGATCAGCAACATCTAGTTCAACATTAGAATGGTCGTATGGTACATCATACTTGGAGAAACTAACAGTCTCCTTCCAATTCCAATTCTACTTCGTATTTTTTTTTGATAATTTTTTCATAGTAAGGAAGAGAAATCCAACCCTATTGCAACAGTATTTTATAATATTCTTGATCCTCCTTTCTGTTTCCTCGTAATTCTTCACCGATACGTTCAATGCAAACAACTCGTCGGTACTGGTCACCAATCTTCTAGGCAAACCAAATCCCCATACAAACTACAAATTAGAAAGGGAGAGAGGACAGCGAAAGGCTCTCAGTTATCCGACCCTCCATTCAACTAATTGACTCCCTTTTTGAGGACGATGGCCGCAAGTGGGCGGGGACGAATTTAAAGAGAACAATGTCTCCATCCCATGTCTTCTTCACTCCTGCCCGCAGGTTGATCTCCTCGAGCCCAAAAGAAACCCAATTATAAATCCAAACCGTCATTCTTCCATGGGCCCAACAATCCAACGGATGACAAATCTCGGTCACACATATGGGCATAGCGGATTTGGACCCTATATAAACGACATTTAGATGAGCCAAGCACAGACTAGTCAAGATGATCATTGTCGTAAAGACCTGCACGATTGACGGTCCGCCTTCCTGATTTCATCACCTCCCAAACACATGTTGGTAGCTCAATTGACCCTTGTATATTATTGCCTCGGAATTTTTTCTAAGGAAACTGGAACACACAACAGTTGGAGCAAGGAAATTATAAATAAAAAGCTCGAGTTAGTACGCATGTAACTATTGTTAGTTTTATTAGTTTCTGCTAATCAAGGCTAGCACGGATCACATTGAAAGTTAGTGTGGCTAGTACATTTGGGTTACGTTCAAAGTTGGTATGGCTTGTACATTTATGTAATAGATAAAAATAATTTTTTATTTGTGTATGTATGAATGAGAAGTTCAATCCCACATTGTCTAAGTTTAGATTTGAGAACTAATTATATAGTAAGTGCATATGACACTAGTGTACAAAAGATATAGAAGGAGCTAATGCTCATCTTTGTGGTGAGTATGGTCATTATAACTGTCGCATATTGCCTTGTGTCTGCTGCCTTCATCCTTCTCCCATGTTGCTTCTTGCAGAGACCTACTTCTCATGTGGTGAGTGCCGCAACTTTGTCTTTTGTTCAACTGTAGGGTGGCAGTACGTTCATTAAGGCACACCGGTAAAACTTCATGTTCCTTGAAGCGTTGGACTTGTACCTGCGAAATACTTGTGGCTGGAGCTATAGAAGACAACACACTTCCTATGCGTAGCTGCGTAGCAGACCGCTAATTTCTCTAAGTATCAAATGCTTCTTCATACAGCGGGCGATATGGTTTGCTTGATCTAATTCTGTTTTATATTCTATTGCACTCTTTATTCTTGTTGATTTCTTATCTAGACTTGCTAATTCACCTATTAAACTATGTTAATCAATGTGCAATCATCTACTATTACCTGTAACGGCAACATCATTCCAATAATATTAGAGAAATTAATATTGTTGTCATTAGTTAACATGGTTGGCTATAAGTATCACTGATGGGGGCGGCTAGGGTTTCTGGGGGCGCAGGCGAACGAGGGGGGCGACGGGGAGAAGACGACGACACCTCGAAGGGAGGAGGTATGGTAGATAGTGAAGCACACCGAGATGATCAGGAAAACCAGCCGAACCCATCGAACAACAAAGATGGAGAGCACGGAGTGAAGGTGGCGATCCCTAACACTGGTATTGAGTTCCAGTATGCTGAGATGCGAGGTCCGGTAAATCAGTAAGGAGACAACACGACTGAGAAGATCGTTATCCAGAAGGAGAGTTATGTTGAAGCTTTCCCACCGCTGGGCGGAAAAGATGCCAGAACGCCGCAGATGGAAAATCACACCATCCAGACAGAAAGGAGGAATGAACAACCGAAGACAACGTCCTTTGAAGGGAATCCTGAACATACTACACAACAACCTGACTACTTCATGGGAGGCGAGAACGAAGATGAAGAGGATCACTTCCTAGAGAAACTATTCGAACATAGGCTTGCTACGACGAATGTCTCGCTGAAACTTCTGGATGGAAGACCGAATCTAGAACTCAACCCGATCGCAGAAGAGGAGTTAACCAAGCCTTGGCGATATACCGTGATCACTAGACTGATTGGATCCAACGTAGGCTTCATGACTATGCGGGATTGTCTAAAATCTTTATGAAATCCCATTGGAAGGTTTAACACTTATGAGGTGGATTTGGGTCATTATGTGGTACAATTCTCCTGTTGACGAGATTTTGAAACAACTCTCTTCGGAGGTCCATGGAAATTGTTCGGTAAATGCATAGCAGTTTGGCAATGGAGTTCCACTTTCCGCCCATCCAGTGAATTACCTAAATACTTGGTGACTTGGGTCTGCATACTAGACCTACCCCTTCATCTTTACGTACCCACCATGTTGGACTATATAGGACTGGCATTGGGAACCCCAGTGAAGGTTGACAGCCACACGATGGCCAGGATAAGGAGCAAATTTGCTAGATTGGCTATTGAGGTCGATACCACAAAACCGCTGATAAATACCATCTCCATCAACAATGTGATCTACCAAGTCGAATACGAGGCGTTTCCCGAATCATGCGATTTCTGTGGTAAATTAGGTCATATGGATAATAAGTGCTTACTCAACCCGAAAGCGGGTAGTCAGAAAGAGAACATGGAAGGTGGAGGTAAAGAACAAGGAGTCCCTATTACGGTACAGGAGGATAACAGAAGCAACAAATGGCAGACACAAAAGAGAAGAACTACGACATACAAGCAGAGGCAAAGGAGCCAAACAACTGAACAAAATACTGAGGCAAACAACCAGAATAAATTTGCTAAGTTGGCAGAGATATAGGAACAGGAAGATGAGCAGTACCAAAACCAAACCACTGACAAAGGGAAGATGGTTGCTGACGAACAGAAGAACACAACACGACCTAAAGTGCCCCCAAAGACATGGAGAAAGAAAACTATGGAGACTGCTGAAGATAAATGAGAAGTCCTAAAGGATATCAACAAGATGAAGGACAGTGAAACTACCCATTCTGATGTCCACATGGTTGTCAATCCGGATGTTGATGAAATTATATATATTGAGGCCCTAGAAGCAAACAAAGACAATGGAAATCTCACTGATAATGTTGAGAAGATTACAAAGGAGATTAATAACACCACGCATTAGGAGGAACCAAAGGGGAATATTGAATCAAATACAGATACACTGCTGAATCTGGAGCACAAAGAGGGCGAGGAGATGGAGGAAAGATTTCCTCTAAAAGACGTTGACCCTAACGCCTTCAGACTACCCCCAGGAAGAAAGGTGAAAGGATCGAGATCAAAGATGAAAGCTGTTAGATTAAAACCAGCTTACAAACACATAAGGAAGAGCCCACGCATCCAGGTGGATGTGGATGAGAATGCAGCTGAGAAGACTGATGAGAAAGAAGAGGAAGTAGAAACATCTATGGCAGACTAAGGAGTGGGTACGTTTGCCCCTATCCAGCCTCATCTATCTTTGTTCTTTATGTTAAATACAATTGTCTGGAATGTTAGAGGAATCGGCAATAAAGATACTTGCTGTGTCCTCAGAGATTTAATCTCACTGAAGAAGGCACGATTGGTTGGAATTCTGGAACCTCGCATTAGCGGAAATAAGGCTGAAAACACAATCAAGAAACTGGGCTTCAATAGATCTTTTCGGTGTGAAGCTAGAGGTTTCTCCAGAGGAATCTGAGTCTGCTGGAAGGATGAGGAATGCACTGTCCAAATTATCAACTGCCACCGATAGTTCATAACATGTAAAATTAATAACAAGGTTCTGATCACCTTCGTGTATGCACATCCACACATTGCTGTTAGAAACCTGCTCTGGAAACATCTGGTCTCGATGGGGCGAAGCTTTAACATGCCTTGGATTGCCATTGGCGATTTCAACACAACGCTGCTTCCAGAAGAGAAAAGTGGAAGCAGACATTATAACTTGAACGAAGCTCGTATCTTCAGCAACACTCTGATGGAGGCAGGCCTGACGGACCTCAGATTCAATGGTCAGAAGTTTACGTATATTCATGGAGGGTTGCAAGAAAAGCTTGATCGTGTTGTAGCCAACACTGAATTCATAAATATCTACCCAACCTATATGGTCGAGCACCTTCCAAAGGCTTATTCTGATCACTGCTCCATTGCAGTAGGGAATACACAGAGTGTTTATAGACCCAACCGATTCTTTATCAAAGAATCCTGGTCTGCTTCTGAGGATTTTCAAAATATGGTGAAAGCCAGCTGGAACTCCAACTTAAACTTCAATGATACTTTAAAAAGCTCACACGATAATATCAACAAATGGGCGGCAAACAACATGAAGAGTACTTTACAAGATAAGAAGAGACTCCTGAGGAATATCGACCTGCTGCAGAAAAATCTTGCTGAACAGTTTGACGAGATCACTGCCAACATGATTGTTGATATGGAAGCACAATACGGTGAGATTTTGAAAAAGGAGGAGGAAGACGTGAGACAAAAAAGCCATATCAATTGGCTGATTGATGGATATCTCAACACAAAGTCTTACAACACTTATGTAAAACAAAGAAGGCGACATAATACCATTACCATGCTCAGATATGATAATGGTGCATGGACCAGAAGTGAAGAGGAAATACGAGAGCTTATTATGAGGTACTTCAAGAGTCTGTTTACTGAATCGTTCACCACTTATGCTACAGACATCAAGGAATACGCTGGACATTTTAACAAACTGAACAAACAAGAACAACAGATGTTGTGTTCAAAGTCTACTCTAGAGGAAATCCATATTATATCCAAACTTAATCCACATAAGGCGCCTGGGCCTGATGGTGCGGATGGCAGTTTCATAAGGAAAAATTGTCATACTGTTAAACGCTCTCTGTTGTTGACTATTAACGATGCTCTACAAGGTGGTGACCTTAACGAAGACATGTGCAAATCGAGCATTGTTCTGATCCCAAAGGTTCCAAAGCCTGAACTATGTGAACAATTTCACCCTATATCTCTTAACAACCTCAGTCTGAAAATCACTTCTAAAATTATAGTGGAGAGGATCAAATCCCATCTAACTCACTAGATCTCCCCAGCGCAAAGCGCGTTTGTCCCTGGCAGAAGAATATCGGATAACATAGTTATCACCCAAGAAATTATTCATATTATGAGGAACAGGAAAGTAGGAAAAGGGATGATGGCAATCAAGATCGATCTATCCAAAGCATATGATAAAATGACTTGGCCTTTCATAAAGGATACCCTTGAAAAAATTGGCATACCCAACACCATCTATAACTATATAATAAAGTCTATCTCAACTGGTGAAAGCTCTATTATCTGGAATGGTAGACAAGTGGGAACTTTCAAATCAACTAGAGGTTTGAGGCAGGGTAACCCATTGTCGCCTTATCTTTTTGTTTTGTGCCTAGAACGGCTAAGACAAGCTATTGATAGACTTGTCTTGGAAAAGCAATGGACTCCCTTCAAACTCTACAACTCTGGGCCCAAAGTTTCTCATCTTTGTTTTGCAGACGATATGGTCCTATTTGCCAAGGCAGATACTAGAGAAATGCGAGCTATTCTCAGATGCTTCAAGCAGTTCGGCAGGGTTTCTGGTCAAGCTATATCTATAAAGAAGTCTTCCATCTTCTTCTCCAGGAACGTGAGCCAAAATATGAAATCCAGAATTGGTAGGATCAGTGGCTTTACTGTAACAAACAACCTTGGTAGATATTTGGGAGTTCCCCTCATACATGGAAGGGTTAACAAGGATACCTATAACTCTACATTGAAGAGAGTAGAATCTGCTATAGCAGCATGGTCAGCTAGATGTTTAAATCTGGTTGGAAGAGTGTGCTTGGCTAAGTCGACTCTCACTGCAATACCCAACTATGTGATGCAGACGGATCTGATTCCAACCAAAGTGTGTGAACGCATTGACATCACGGTCCGTAGCTTTATATGGGGAGGCAACCATAAAAGTCACACTCTTTCTATGGTTGCATGGAATAAACTCACCTGCAGTAAGGAACATGGGGGTGTAGGAATTTGTAGTATGAAGGACCTCAATGCTTCTCACATCGCTAAGCATGCCTGGGACATCGCTACAAAGAGGAATTCTAGCTGGTGTAAAAGCCTTGCACGCAAGTACATCAATCATACTGAAGGTAAAGGAAGCAACTTATCCAGACTGGGACGCTCAACTTTCCACTATAAGGATTTCATTTCTAATAACTCGACTTGGATACCGGTTAATGGGTAGAATATTAATGTCTGGTATGACAAATGGTGTGGTATCGAAGGCAGGTTACATCAGTACAGTCGTCGACCCATCCCTGATGTAACATCCCTGACCTGGGTTATGAACTAACCCTAGATGTTTTTCTTAAAATATGATTAGAGGCTTGTGATTACCCCTTGATATGTCATTAAGCTTTAGAAGAATCTATAATTTCATTTCTGTCCTTTTAAAACAATGTTGTTGTAACATCCCTGACCTGGGTTATGAACTAACCCTAGGTGTTTTTCTTAATTATTTAATTAGATACTTGTGATTATCTTTTGGTATGTAATTAAATCTCCTAAGGAACATACATTTCCATTTCTGTCCCTTTTGAACAATGTTGTAATATTGTTTTGTAATACAGGGACCTATGTGCAAATTACCAAATTTAAGGGGTTAACTTACAAATTGCACATGTTAAGATGTTCCTTTGGTGTTGAGACATCATAAGAATGAATATGATAAAGTATGATGGATTCTCCAAGCTTGGGCACCAAGATGCATCTTGTGGAGCAATCCTTGTACTTAAAACTCTAGTTTTGGTGTAAAGTGCAATTTACCCAAAATATGGCGTGCAACTTGTAAAATACACCTTCTAGAGTATCTTTTATGACTCTTGGCATCATTAAGAGTAAGAATGATGAAGAGGTCACTTCAATTGAATAATTAAATAAGAATGATAACCCTTATAAATTAAATGATCAAGTTATAAGTCTAATAACCCTTCTATATGTGCAACTTAGTAAGAAGTTGGCTTTCTTCACCTTTAGACCTTGGGTTTAAGATGAGTTTTGCTTAAGTATGGAAGGGAGAAACGTGGTTTATAATAAGGGAAGGACCTAGAGGAGAAATGGAGAAACAAGTTGTCCTTATGTTGAAATTTCACCTAAAGTATATATACACCTTTTCTCACTTAGCAAGGATCATTTCCTTCACTTCCTTTCTTATCCCCTTGCTTAGACTGACTTAGGACAGAGCTCTGGAGAAGAGGAGAACGGCCAAGCAGTTCTAGGTAAGCTTTGATCATCATCTTGCTCGAATTCATGGAGGAATTCATGGTGCAAGGTTGGTTTTATGGTCTTCCTTACTTGTTTCTTCTTTCTAGCCATCTTTTCCCAACCTTTCTTTGGAGAAACACCCTTGGACGACCTGTGGAGCTCAAGACACCATTAAAGACTTGAATCTTGGAAGCTTGGAGCTCAAGGAACGACCTTAAGGCGGGTTTTATAACTCTAAACCTTTTGCTTTCTTATGCATATCTTTGTACTTGCAAAAGTAGCTTGTTCTTCTTTCCCCCATCCTTCCTTGCTTTCTTGCATCTAAAACCATGGGGAACAGACCTGGATCTGGAGGTAGAAGAAGGGGGGGTGTGAATACCTATGCCACTTTATCAAACGGTTTTGCACCCTTGGCCAAACGGTTTGCAAAACTGTTTGGGGGTTTTGCAAAACCGTTTGAGGGGCAAACGGTTTCACAAGGTCGGTTGGAGCAAACGGTCTCCAAGACCGTTTGAGGGCGTTGACCAAGCGTGGACCGTTTGGGATTTCTGTTCATAATTATTTAGGCTAATGACCCACCAAATTTTAGGGGTTAACTCCAAAGGAATCGTAGGTTAAAGGCCAATCAATTAGGCAAATCAAATTGAATTAAGTGCTGATTTTCCAATCTGTTTAACTTGAACTTCTTGGGAAAACGGTCTCAAACCGTTTGAGTGCGTTGACCAAGCGTGGACCATTTGGGATTACTGTTCCTAATGATGTGGTCTAATAACCCACCAAATTTTATAGTTTAACTCCCAAGGAATCATGAGTTGAAGGCTAAACAATTGGATAAACCTAATTGGATTAAGTGCTGATTTTTCCAATTTGATTAATTGAACTTTTTGGGCAAACGGTCTCAAGACCGTTTGAGGGCGTTGACCAAGCGTTGACCGTTTGGGATTCCTGTTCATAATCATGTTAGTTAATAACCCTCCAAATTTGAGGGATTAACTCCAAAGGAATCGTGCGTTGAAGGCTAATCAATTATGTAAACCCTAATTGGATTAAGTGCTGCCTTTCAACTTGATTGATATGACTTTTTGGGTTTTCTTGCCCAAACGGTCTCACGACCGTTTGGGGATCACCCAAACGGTCTCAAGACCGTTTGGAGATCACCCAAGACCATTTGGAGGTCTAGGGTTGGATATGGTTAAGTGTTTGAAGGACAAAAGATATGGTGTTAACCCTAATCGACTAAGTGTTGGATTTGCATTGAATTGAGTTGATTGTTTGGGGTTGATTGGCCCAAATGGTCTCAAGACCGTTTGGGGATCACCCAAACGGTCTCAAGACCATTTGGAGGTCACTCAAGACCGTTTGGAGGTCTGGGGTCAAGTATAGTTGACCAATTGAAGGTCCAAAGGTACACAATTACAAGGCAATCAATTGCTGAGTTGACGATCAACTCAATAGCTCAAACCCTAATGATTTTTCACTAGAATCCAAGGGTTGGGTGAGCCAAACGGTCTCAAGACCGTTTGGAACTCATCCAAACGGTCTCAAGACCGTTTGGAGGTCACCCAAGACCGTTTGGAGGTCTAGGGGTGAGTATGGTTAAGCAATTGATGATCCAATGATACTAAGTTGGAATGTAATCAATTGTTGTTTTGGTGATCAATCCAATGATCCAAACCTTAATTGGTTGACTTGGATTTTGATGATATGATGGGAAAACGGTCTCAAGACCGTTTGGAGGTCATCCAAATGACCTCAAGACCGTTTGGGGTCAGGTCATGTCCCAATGTAATGATGGTTCAATAGGTTCAAATCAATTAGTCCCACATTGAAATATGTTGAAGGGTTATTGATTCCAATCCCTAATTCAATTGAGCTAAACCCTAATTGATGGTCAATTGAGGGTCAAGTGAGGGACAAATCAGTTGAAGGTTGAACTATTAAACTCAATTAAAGTATGAGTATAGGTCCAATTGATGATTGGTTCCATGAATTCAAAGATTGAAGGAATCAATATTGGAAACCCTAATTCAATTGGATACCTTATGAAGTGGAGGTCCAATGTGATTGAATACTTGAGAATTAAGATGATGAATGTTCTATTGATCCAATAATGATTAGTAATGATAATAAATGAAGGTGTGAAGGTTGAAACCCTAATAATACCTAAGTGATTAAGACCAATTAAAGGGAGAATTCTTAATTGTTTATATGATTAATAGCTTGATACACTATGTTAACCATAGTAGCATGTACTTGATTGAAGAGTTGATGTGACCTAATCAAGTTAAAAGAATGAAAGATTAGAATACATATATATATATATATATAAATATGAATCATGGAATGATCTTATGTAGCACGACCGTGCAAGGGAGCACGGCCGTGGTAGCCTTAGCTTGCATGACCATGCAATGGAGCACGGCCGTGGTAGTCTTACTTTGCACGAACGTGCAAGGTGGCACGGCCGTGGTGTCCTATTATGAAATTGAGAAGTTTTGGTATTGTGCTGACATTGTTATATATGCATGTCCTTATTTGTATAAGTCATACAAGTTGATATTATGAGGTAATCATAGCCAGGTATGAGTTATGATGTCATATTCCTTGAAAACAATTATAATCTTTTAGAGTAATGATATGTGAAAAGTATATACATTGCTTCAATCAAGGTCATGCTAATAGATGACTTGATGCTGATATGGCACTTGATAGCAAGTGTTATGATGATATAAGGGTGTGAGCACCCATGTTCTTGAATCATAGTGATAAGATGATTAAGAATTGATATCCAGTTGATAACTGATATGAGTTATACTTGTACATTTAGTATTCTTCTGTTATAGCCATGTTTAGTACTTGAATGTTTGGAAACATGTATGATGCTAAAAGAATACTGATATGTACCTAATAATCAAGTATAATCATACCATGTAGAGCCCTGATCATAGATCCATCATTGTCAGAATTTAAATAATAGTGAAACAAGTTTTACAAAGGGAACTCCTGGATCACATACTTTAGAGTATGTGGGAGTATATGGAATAACTGATAAAAGTTAAGCTTGACAGGTTTCATATAGAGGTGATCAGATCCAGGTAAGATTTATAATGCTAATTGCATTAAGAACACTTGTTACCTATAATTGAAGAGTATAACTAAATGTCATGTTATCTGGTAAGTGATAACATATGAGCTTGATAGGTTGAATGAGCCACGAGTAATATGATTTGTTGATCTTCAAAGGTCATATTATTTAGATAACCAGATAAAATGAGATGTTACTTGGTAACAAATGCTATGATTAGTCCAGGGGTTTGAACTCTGACATTTCAGATTTCATATTAATAAGATGGTTAGGGATTGATATCCCAATATTAAAAATATGAGGTATGACCTAAACCAAAGTGTTTCTATGTGAAGTTCTATTACGGAATAATCATATGAAAATCTTAACTACAGACTAATGGGTTATGAATGTAAATAACCCTTGTATTACATAAGTAATGTTAAGTCTGATATCATATGTACACGTTATGCAGATATGTTGTGGAGTTGGAATCCTAACACTTTGGGAGAAGGAGTATGGATACAGGCCATCCTTTCCCAAATAATAATGCCAGGAAATGGATATATGATCCAAGTCTGAAGGGAGTTAGTGATGTGATAAGTGACATGTGATTTTATCAATTTATAGTTGCATTGCTTTTAGTAGAAAGAATAGTTTAATCTGTTAAACATTGTTTTAACTACTCTCAAATATACATAACTTCTTTGTGTACATTTATTCTCTTATGCTGCAATAATTATGCTTCTGGAGAAGAGTTATATCTCTCGTTGGGACGATTTTTTATAATTGTCTCACCCCGTAGATTTCAACCTTTAGGTGGACGTGGGCGAGGAGGCTGAAATCCTTCAATAGGTGAAGGGCAGCATCAGCAGTACCAAGGACAGCAGTGAAGCTTCAGGTGGAGGCATTGGCTGCTATGTCATGTGTAGATAGTGTTAGAGTCCTATATGTCGTCTCTGTACTCTCAGGTCCTCGGAGTAATAGTTAGTGCTTTCGAGTTTTTGGTCCAGTCCTTAGAGACTTTTGTATCTTGCCTTATAGAGTTTTACTGATGGATCAGTTGTAAACAACTTATCATGTTGCTTTATGAGAAATCTTTACCTTTAAAGGATCTCTTTGTAAAAAGTTTAAAATTTTTAGTGATTTCTGGTAATCCGATGCTTAGTGAACGCTTCCGCATTAGTTAATCTTGTTTTCTCGAAATAGACGTTTCAATTAGTGGTATCAGAGCTCTAGGTTCGCTGAGTCTACAGAGACATAGGACTAAGATTGTAGAGTCTGTTCTAAGTGTTTTCAGATTATCGGATAGTATCTTCTGCTCACAGAGGAGGAGAAGAACTTGAAGATGTTTGGACCACGTGAAGAGCATGCCGATGAGGGCAGTTCTGCTGCACCAGGTGGAGGTGCAAGAGACCAGAATAGGGAAGGGCTTGTACCTGAACAGCCCCAGTTTGACCCAGCTGAGATAGAAAATCCAGCTACTTATGCTTTATTTGATAAGTTTCTGGCAGCCATAACACACATAGCAGATAGGGTGCCACCATCTGCATCTAGGGCACCAGCCCATCAGGAAGGTTATGGAACCGGCAAGACTTTCGAGAGACTTCGCCGGGTGGGAGCCATAGACTATGCTGGTACATCTGATCCAGCAGATGCTGATCTATGGTTGACAGAGCTGGAAAAGGCTTTCAGGATCCTTGATATTCCTGAAGCTGAAAAAGTTAAGCATGCGGTATACCTCCTAAAAGGAAGTGCTGGTAATTGGTGGATGATAGAGGAAGATAAGAGACCAGGTGAAGAAATAGGATGGGAGGTTTTCCGACGAGAATTCATCAATAGATACTTCCCTAAGACGTATCTAGATGAGAAGATCTCTCAATTTGAGAAGATCACACAAGGACTGATGAACGTTAGCGAATATGAAGCTAAGTTCATGGAGTTACTACGGTTTTGTCCACAGATGGCAGTTTGTGATGAAGAAAGAATTCAGCATTTTGAGAAAGGATTGAATGCTGAACTAGCCACTCCTCTGTCTGCCTTGGAGAACAGAGAAAGGTTTTCCACCTTTGTGGAGTCAGTAAGAAGGATAGAGAGGTCGGAAACCGTGAAACAACAGACAAGTAGTAAGAAGATGTACACCCAGCCTCAAGAACAAAGGCCTGAAAGTTTTAAGATGCCAAGATTTTCTACACCAACGGCAATATCAAAATTCCCTACCCAGACACAATGGGTGTCAAGTGGAAATAGGGACCATAGTAGTATTCCAAGAAGACCCTCCGACATAGCCTCAACATCGGTAACTGGATCGTATAGACACCTTGCACCCAGGATCTGTTACTTATGTAGACAACCGGGACATCTAGCAAGGGATTGTCCAGACAGGAATGCAATAATGACTCGACCTCAAGGACAGAGTCTGCAAGGCCCACAAGGGAGGCAATATAATAATAGAGGACGTGGACAAACATCCCATACAAGTCAGATGAAATAAGTATTGTTTTATTATTACATATTGGAATTCTATGTGTTAAAAATATGGAAGTTAGCTGCTTTTAAATTTCTTGACTAAGTCCTAGAAGGACACAAGAAAGATAAGAATTCATATCTTACTCAATATTCTTTAAAACAATTTATAATCTCCCTTAACTGTGTATTAAAAGGATGAGATATAGATGTGATACCTGAAGAATAACCTAGAGTGATAAATTCTGTGTGTATAATGATATGAAAAGCAAAGAATAGGATGATAAGTAAAATACATACTACCTAATCTCAATACTTATATACCCTGGCCAGGTATATGGTTATTGTAGATAAGGCAAGTATGAAACTCTTAGATTGTTATCTTTTGATTACTCTGATCAGGTAATTATTTTGAAACAATCTAAGGAGTATAAGAAAAATTAAATGAGAGGATCTTAATGAATACTCAGTGAACATACTTAGTGAATATACTCAGTGAATATACTCAGTGAATACTCAGTGAACATACTTAGTGAATATACTCAGTGAATATACTCAGTGAATACTCAATGAACATACTCAGTGAATATACTCAGTGAACATACTTAGTGAACATACTCAGTGAATATACTCAGTGAATACTCAGTGAACATACTTAGTGAATATACTCAGTGAATACTCAGTGAACATACTTAGTGAATATACTCAGTGAATACTCAGTGAACATACTTAGTGAATATACTCAGTGAACTTACTCAATGAATACTTAGTGAGCAAACTTAGTGAATATACTCAGTGAACTTACTCAGTGAATACTCAGTGAGCAAACTTAGTGAACATACTTAGTGAATATACTCAGTAAACTTACTCAGTGAATACTTAGTGAGAAAACTTAGTGAATATACTTAGTGAATATACTTAACAAACTCTTTCAGTAAAAGCCTTTGAAACAATACACTTAGTAACACTACTACAGAAGTGCCTTTTAGTGTCGGTTGTTTAACCCCCTTTGGCGTCGGTTTCTGAACGACGCCTATGTGGGCGCCGCTAAAAGGTTGGACACTTCAGCGTCGGTTAAAAAACCGACGCCTATTTAACATAAAGGCGTCGGTTTATTATAAAACACCGACGCCAAAAGGGTTCGCGCCACAGAAAACGGCGTCATCTAGGATGCTTTCTGCGTCGGTTATATACTAAAACACCGACGCAAAAAAGTGTCCTAGATGACTCCCATTTCCTGTAGCGCGAACACTTTTGGCGTCGGTGTTCAACAAAAAACCGACGCTGTAAGTCTGTGCTGACGGTTATCGGTAAATAACCGACGCCTATTTCTATTTTTTTTTTTATAAATCTGTTTGCAGGCCTGCTGTGGCTGGTCAGTAGGATGAGAACCTGCAGTTCAGTTTTCTGAACTGCAGGTTTACGACATCCATTGATATCAGCCTACAAACAGGCCACAAACCTGCAAAATTAACATAAAAAGATTCACACAAGTAGATACATTCAGACATCAATTCAATTGTCACGTTCACACATATAGAATCATTCAAATACATGTTTTAACATTCAGAAACATTCATTTACAAAGTATCATTCATCATCACTATCAACATCCCAATTATATCTTACAGTTGCCACTGTTTGTACAACTATTGCCCATTCTTCTCTTACTTCATTTAATGATTCCCTCGTATATGGAGCATGTACATTTTTAAGCGTTTGCCTATAGTGTGGTCAGTTTTAAACACCTGCAAAGAGAATGATGTATATATATAAGTAATAATATAAAAATAAGATTGATATATTTCATACTAACTAATGAGACTATATATAATACCTCATGTATGGTATCGATGTCCAATGCGGCATGTTTGATAATCATCTGCATAAATCACATCACATAGTATGCGCATTCCCAGCCATTGTCTTGTGTAGCGCACTATAAATTGAAACATACAAATTAATACAACTAAGCACAATTCACATCAATAATATATACATTGGAGTCGGGGAGTCGGGAACTTACTTTTACGTTCTCCCAAGACAATGGCTGGTTCTTTTTCCTTGGGACCTTTCCTCCAGCATTTTTGAATGCATCTAAACCCCTACATGTTAATATAACACACTAAGTTGCATAAGTAAATAGTAATGTAATAAAAGATGTTAACGGATATAAAAAATGAAATATTTCTCACCAGAATAATGCCATTCTGGTTACGTGTCCAATTTTAGTGTTTAATGTACTTCCTGCGGGATCTAGATAATAAACAGTGAACGTCCCGGGGACAATAACTAGTAACTCTTAATGTCTACCACTAGAGGTAAAAAGTTAACAATTAATAACTCAAAATGCAAAATAATAATGGAATTTTCTTAAGTCCAAATTATAAATAAAGCAAACTTACTTGACATTGAATGGAGCTATTATTATCGTCTTCATTTGATGACCAAAAATTGTAAAAGCATCTATACAGTATTGTTGAACACTATCAGGGTCTTTAGCTACCATACTAATCAATGATGGAATCAAAAATCCCACATGATCATATGCAAATTGTTTGCAATGATCTTCGATTAAGTAGCTGCAAAATATATAGACGTATGCATTAATATATAAGAAACTAGATCACCGGATCTTACACAAGGTATATGGATGTATAAACAAGATCTCACCTTATCCATGTCTCTATCATTGATGTATTCAACCAATCATACATAAACAGCTCAATAATATCTTTTATAAATAAAGAGCTGTCGTATGATTGACCTGCATAATCTGCATCTAAAGAAACAATTATAGGGCAAAGTATATTATGTGCCCGTAGCCAACATGCCATTCCCCTACAAGCAGGACCTAACGGGTATTGTAGGTCAGTTGGAACCCAAGTTGGTAATGCGGGAATTGGAGGTGGAGGCCTAGGTGCTCCTGGTGTCTTCTTTTTAACCTGTATATATAATTTCAGATCAGTTGACATCATATATACACATTAACAGTCTAAATCAATGTAAATTTATCTTACAATTTCAGTCGTGTAGAGGACATCTGCTTTGGGCCACAATATGACCCCGCTTTCTGCCTCACCAAGTGTATCAATATCTGGGTGGGCATATGGCAACGCAACTTCCCTCCAATCGGGTAATACATGTATCGGGCTCACACGAATGTAGCCCTGCGGCATTGGAGTCCCATGAAACGTTGCCCCAGGAAGGGACTGGTAAGCTTGCGCCTCTGCAACAACATAGTTTTCCATTCTTAAGCGGCATGGCTTCAATGCCTACAAATTTACGTAAAGAATGTTATACATATATACATATCATCTTGAAAACATATCATCTTGAAAAGACTAGCTACAATGTCATAAACAATACTTACAGCAGACGTGTTAGGCGATGGGTCTCCAGGATTACTTGCAGTCTGTGCACCAGGAGAAGAGTGGGTCGGCATAGGCTGATTGGAAGCCTGAGATGTCTGCCACCGCAGCAATTCTTCCTTGACCTTCTCAGCAACCACATCGTTGAGCTTCTTAGCAACTATATCCTCGACTCTCTTATTCTCCTATACATGGATAAAACAAATATTAGCTTTTTATTAATGAATTTCCTTTTGCAGTAACATTATAAAAATAGAATATATATGTTACCTCTTCTTGAGAAAGTCCCGCTCTGGGTTTGCGCTGGGATGGCCCAAAGAATGCTTTGATGCCCACACCAGCGCCGGCACCTCTAACACGTCCAGGATGCTCTGGGTTACCCAGAGCAACTGTCAATTCATCCCTTGTGCCCTGAGGGATGAACATGCCTTGTTTTCTCTGCTCGTGCAGCTCCCGCTAATCACCATAAACAAAAATTGGTAAGTTAACACCACAAATAATCAATATTCAAATGATTGCTCTAAGAGTTGTATTTTACCATTTTTGCAGCCGCCTCAGCAGTTTCGGGCTTCTTTATTTCACCCTTCTTGTTTTTCCTGCCAGCTATCCAGATATCATGGCGAGGGAAGGGTGTGGCCGCAGACTCCTGAGTAGTCGCAGACTCCTGAGTAGCCGCAGACTCCGCCTGTAGTCTTTGGTGAATGCTTGCATAGCCTTTTGGACCCATAGTATGGTCATGTACATTCAGTGCACGCCTTGCTTTTTGTGCGTCACTGAGGGCCTAGTTAGTATGCACATTTATAATTAGGTTAGTAGCACTAAATGTTAATCTTGAATAGGTGAATACAATGTATATTAATTAAAATGGGAGTGACGCCTAATACCTTGAATTCTTCAGATTTTCTTGAAGCAACAAAATTGTCCCAATCTTCTTTGTCCAAGAAGTTCCATTGTTCAAGGGCTGACTTCTTCTTCTTATCACCCTGTCTTATGTATTCTCTGTTCAGATTTGTCCTGTAATTCCTAAGCATCTTTCCAGCGCGTTGCATCACACTTTTACGATGCAACATCTCATCCAATGCAAACAAATTCTGTAAAATAGAAATGTTATTAACTAGTACCAAAAATATAATTGCAAATAATAGAATTTGTAATCTACAAAATAGAATTGCAAATAATAATAACTCACGCATAAATCTTTCCATATCAAGTCTTTCTTCGCCTGAGGAACTTTATGCCAATTATCATATTTAACACCACAATGGCTTCGAGTGACAACCCCAAGATAATTTATAAAATTATTGCGGTTCACTCCAATTGCATTCCCTCCATTATCAAACTCCACAACCAATTTGGATCCACTGCCACTCAGCGCAAGTAACTTTTTCAACAGAGTGATACCCCTTTTCTTGTTAAGTTTTTGTTGCTGCGCATCAAGTTGCTCAATTGCTTCAGTGGGTAGCTGTGCATCATCAACCTAAAATTTGACAAAAATAAACACACCGAATTAAGCCAATATAGAAATACAGGATATATGACATAACTAGAAGATAATGAATTTTATAGAAATACGGGATATGTTTTTAGAACTTACGTTGGTATCCTCGTCATGCTCGTCATGGACAGCATGCTCATCATGGACTTCATGCTCATCATGGACATCATTCTCATCATGGTGAGCCATCTGAAAATTTCATTAAAAAGGAAAACATTTAGCATTTGTATCAACTAGAATAAGGAAAACATTTAGCATTTGTATAAACATACATGTCTCTAAAATTGTGATCTTTTATCAATTAGCAATCCTTCAATGTACAAGTAATATAAAAAACAATGATTGTTCACATTCTAGGCCAACAAACACATGTGATGTCATTCTTATATATAATAAATGTGTACCACCTATCCCATCCTTGAACACCTAATCTCACTAGTAAGTGTATAATGTGTATTGGGTTTTCAAGAAAATTTCGGCAGCATTTCCCCGCTGTTCTCTAAGTACATATGTACTTAGAGAACAAACGGGGAAATGCTACTGAAATTTTCTCGAAAACCCAATACACATTATACACTTACATCCTAAGTGAGATTAGGTGTTCAAGAACAGTCCCAAACCGGGGACTATCTAAGATTTACTCCTAATGAGTAAATCTTGGACGGGTTTCTAGGCCAACAAACACATTTGATGTCATTCTTATATATAATAAATGTGTACCACCTATCCCATCCTTGAACACCTAATCTCACTAGTAAGTGTATAATGTGTATTGGGTTTTCAAGAAAATTTCGGCAGCATTTCCCCGTTGTTCTCTAAGTACATATGTACTTAGAGAACAAACGGGGAAATGCTACTGAAATTTTCTCGAAAACCCAATACACATTATACACTTACATCCTAAGTGAGATTAGGTGTTCAAGAACAGTCCCAAACCGGGGACTATCCAAGATTTACTCCTAATGAGCCAATCTTGGACGGGTTTCTAGGCCAACAAATACATGTGTTGTCATTCTTATATATAATAAATGTCTATAAAGTACAGGCAACATGGTTAATCCTAATCAATAGAGCATTATTAAATAATAAATCAAGAAATCAATAGTTTCAAACAAAAGGTCTAGGAATCTTTACTAGACATTATATGTATCCCTAATCATCATATTTAACATACTACATTATTATGAACATCCAGATCAGATTAAGATCATACTATGTTATAACCATTGGTTTAATAACCCTATTTCTGCATGTACATGTTTATCAACTTTAAAACCCTATAATTCATGAAATCATTCTAATTCAATTTAATATGTTGGGATCACATAATTATATAATGACATCAGAATATATAGAAGAATCATAATTAACATGATTAACAACATGCTCATCAAACTAGGGTTTTCTTGAATATCATCTAATATTTGTGTACTAGACATTATATTTATCCCTAATCATCATATTTAACATACCATTATTATGAACATCCAGATTAGATTAACTCTAATCAAATACATTACATGCATTTTTATCACAACAATTTGATCGATGCATAAAAAAGCAGAGCAGCTAGCAGCGGGAAGACCAACCTTGTCAGAGGGAAGAAGGCAGAGGCTCCGGTGGCTCTGGCTGGAGAAGTAGCTAGCAGCGACGGCGGTGGAGGAGCAGCTAGAAGCTCCGGTGGCTCTGGCGGTGGTTGCGGCGGCGCGACGACGGTGGAAAAGCACCAGGCGGCGCCGAAGAGTCAGGCGTGGCGGCGGCCTCAGGCGCTTGGAGCAGCAGGGGCAGGCAGCAGGGGCGGGCAGTAGGGGCGGCGGAGAAGGGGGCGCGGAGAAGGAGGAGTGGTGGTGGAGAAGGGGGCGCCGGAGAAGGGGGCGCCGGAGAAGAAATAGCCGGAGAAATGGCACTGGAGAAGAAATCGCCGGAGAGAAATCGCCGGCAGCAGAGAAATAGGGTAATTGCTCGCAATGAAACAGAAGAAAGGGGAAGAGTCGGGCGATCGCGGAGTATAAGTTCCCAAATAGCGTCGGTTGTTTTAACAACCGACGCCTAAAATCTTTAGCGTCGGTTGTTTGCAACAACCGACGTCCAATTGGACGATATTTTCATGAAATTGTTTGGCGGGAACCACCTTCAGCGTCGGTTATAAAAGGATAACCGACGCTGAAAGTGACACTTTTTGCGCAAATTTTCATCGCACATAGGCGTCGGTTTATACCTACATGACCGACGCTGAAAATGACACTATTTTTTTTTGATCAAAATTTGGATTTCGCGGCCGACTTTCAGCGTCAGTTTGTTATAAACAACCGACGCTGAATACAAAGCGGTACCCGTGTCTGGCTGGTCTTTGAATATAGACGTCGGTTTGCTTAAACAACCGATGCCTAACATATAAGGCGTCGGTTTTCCTTAATAACCGACGCCCAGAAAAGTGACATTGAATGCTATTTCTGTAGTAGTGTAAATTTACTTAGTGAAATCCTCCAAGACAAATTGCTTAGTGAACCTTCTCAGTGAATGTTTCCAAATTAATTGATTAGCAAGATATGATACTTAGATAATATCTGCTTCCTTTTATCTGAGATTTCGAGGACGAAATCCTTGTTAGGGGGATATAATTTGTAACATCCCTGACCTGGGTTATGAACTAACCCTAGATGTTTTGCTTAAAATATGATTAGAGGCTTGTGATTACCCCTTGATATGTCATTAAGCTTTAGAAGAATCTATAATTTCATTTCTGTCCTTTTAAAACAATGTTGTTGTAACATCCCTGACCTGGGTTATGAACTAACCCTAGGTGTTTTGCTTAATTATGTAATTAGATACTTGTGATTATCTTTTGGTATGTAATTAAATCTCCTAAGGAACATACATTTCCATTTCTGTCCCTTTTGAACAATGTTGTAATATTGTTTTGTAATACAGGGACCTATGTGCAAATTACCAAATTTAAGGGGTTAACTTACAAATTGCACATGTTAAGATGTTCCTTTGGTGTTGAGACATCATAAGAATGAATATGATAAAGTATGATGGATTCTCCAAGCTTGGGCACCAAGATGCAGCTTGTGGAGCAATCCTTGTACTTAAAACTCTAGTTTTGGTGTAAAGTGCAATTTACCCAAAATATTGGGTGCAACTTGTAAAATACACCTTCTAGAGTATCTTTTATGACTCTTGGAATCATTAAGAGTAATAATGATGAAGATTTCACTTCAATTGAATAATTAAATAAGAACGATAACCCTTATAAATTAAATGATCAAGTTATAAGTCTAATAACCCTTCTATATGTGCAACTTAGTAAGAAGTTGGCTTTCTTCACCGTTAGACCTTAGGTTTAAGATGAGTTTTGATTAAGTATGGAAGGGAGAAACGTGGTTTATAATAAGGGAAAGACATAGAGGAGAAATGGAGAAACAAGTTGTCCTTATGTTGAAATTTCACCTAAAGTATATATACACCTTTTCTCACTTAGCAAGGATCGTTTCCTTCACTTCCTTTCTTATCCCCTTGCTTAGACTGACTTAGGACAGAGCTCTGGAGAAGAGGAGAACGGCCAAGCAGTTCTAGGTAAGCTTTGATCATAATCTTGCTCGAATTCATGGAGGAATTCATGGTGCAAGGTTGGTTTTATGGTCTTCCTTACTTGTTTCTTCTTTCTAGCCATCTTTTCCCAACCTTTCCTTGGAGAAACACCCTTGGACGACCTGTGGAGCTCAAGAAACCATTAAAGACTTGAATCTTGGAAGCTTGGAGCTCAAGGAACGACCTTAAGGCGGGTTTTATAACTCTAAACCTTTTGCTTTCTTATGCATATCTTTGTACTTGCAAAAGTAGCTTGTTCTTCTTTCCCCCATCCTTCCTTGCTTTCTTGCATCTAAAACCATGGGGAACAGACCTGGATCTGTAGGTAGAAGAAGGGGGGGGGCGTGAATACCTATGTCACTTTATCAAACGGTTTTGCACCCTTGGCCAAACGGTTTGCAAAACCGTTTGGGGGTTTTGCAAAACCATTTGAGGGGCAAACGGTTTCACAAGGTTGGTTGGAGGAAACGGTCTCAAAGACCGTTTGAGGGCGTTGTCCAAGCGTGGACCGTTTGGGATTTCTGTTCATAATTATGTAGGCTAATGACCCACCAAATTTGAGGGGTTAACTCCAAAGGAATCGTAGGTTAAAGGCCAATCAATTAGGCAAATCAAATTGAATTAAGTACTGATTTTCCAATCTGTTTAACTTGAACTTCTTGGGCAAACGGTCTCAAACCGTTTGAGTGCGTTGACCAAGCGTGGACCATTTGGGATTACTGTTCCTAATGATGTGGTCTAATAACCCACCAAATTGTATAGGTTAAATCCCAAGGAATCATGAGTTGAAGGCTAAACAATTGGATAAACCTAATTGGATTAAGTGCTGATTTTTCCAATTTGATTAATTGAACTTTTTGGGCAAACGGTCTCAAGACCATTTGAGGGCGTTGACCAAGCATTGACCATTTGGGATTACTGTTCATAATCATGTTAGTTAATAACCCTCCAAATTTGAGGGATTAACTCCAAAGGAATCGTGAGTTGAAGGCTAATCAAATATGTAAACCCTAATTGGATTAAGTGCTGCCTTTCAATTTGATTGATATGACTTTTTGGGTTTTCTTGCCCAAACGGTCTCAAGACCGTTTGGGGATCACCCAAACGGTCTCAAGACCGTTTGGAGGTCACCCAAGACCGTTTGGAGGTCTAGGGTTGGATATGTTTAAGTGTTTGAAGGACAAAAGATATGGTGTTAACCCTAATCGACTAAGTGTTGGATTTGCATTGAATTGAGTTGATTGTTTGGGGTTGATTGGCCCAAACGGTCTCAAGACCATTTGGGGATCACCCAAATTGTCTCAAGACCGTTTGGAGGTCACTCAAGACCGTTTGGAGGTCTGGGGTCAAGTAGGGGTGAGCAAATCTCGGTCCAGACCGCAAAACCGGACCAGACCGCTCAATTCGGTCCGGTTCGGTCCGGTCCATTTCAACTTCGGTCCGGTCCGCGGTCCAATGAATTCAATAAATTCGGTCTTCGGTCCGGTCCGGTCTGGTCTGGTACAAAACTGGTCCGGTCCGGTCCGGACCGCAGACTAACTTTTATATAAAATCCATATATATTTGAAGGTGTATTCTATAATAACTACAAATAAAGTACATATATAAGTACTACTAGTATAAATGTTTGATACTAAAGTTATATAATTGTTAGAAGTGACTAAGATTATCAACTTTGTATAATTAAATAAGTTGTAAAACATCTAAAAAAGGCTGATTGCGGTCCAAATGGTCCGGTCCGGTCCGGTCCGCGGTCAAAACGGTCCGGTCCCGGTCCGGTCCGACCACCAAACGGTCCGGTCAACGGTCCAAAAATTATTGATTTTTGGTCCTCGGTCCGGTCCGGTCCGGTCCGGTCCGGTTTTGGACCGATGCTCACCCCTAGGGTCAAGTATAGTTGACCAATTGAAGGTCCAAGGGTACACAATTACAAGGCAATCAATTGCTGATTTGACGATCAACTCAATAGCTCAAACCCTAATGATTTTTCACTAGAATCCAAGGGTTGGGTGAGCAAAATGGTCTCAAGACCGTTTGGAACTCATCCAAACGGTCTCAAGACCGTTTGGAGGTCACCCAAGACCGTTTGGAGGTCTAGGGGTGAGTATGGTTAAGCAATTGATGATCCAATGATACTAAGTTGGAATGTAATCAATTGTTGTTTTGGTGATCAATCCAATGATCCAAACCTTAATTGGTTGACTTGGATTTTGATGATATGATGGGAAAACGGTCTCAAGACCGTTTGGAGGTCATCCAAACGACCTCAAGACCGTTTGGGGTCAGGTCATGTCCCAATGTAATGATGGTTCAATAAGTTCAAATCAATTAGTCCCACATTGAAATATGTTGAAGGGTTATTGATTCCAATCCCTAATTCAATTGAGTTAAACCCTAATTGATGGTCAATTGAGGGTCAAGTGAGGGACAAATCAGTTGAAGGTTGACCTATTAAACTCAATTAAGGTATGAGTATAGGTCCAATTCATGATTGGTTCCATGAATTCAAAGATTGAAGGAATCAACATTGGAAACCCTAATTCAATTGGATACCTTATGAAGTGGAGGTCCAATGTGATTGAATCCTTGAGAATTAAGATGATGAATGTTCTATTGATCCAATAATGATTAGTAATGATAATCAATGAAGGTGTGAAGGTTGAAACCCTAATAATACCTAAGTGATTAAGAACCAATTAAAGGGAGAATTCTTAATTGTTTATAGGATTAATAGCTTGATACACTATGTTAACCATAGTAGCATGTACTTGATTGAAGAGTTGATGAGACCTAATCAAGTTAAAAGAATGAAAGATTAGAATACATATATTTATATATATATATATAAATATGAATCATGGAATGATCTTATGTAGCACGACCGTGCAAGGGAGCACGGCCGTGGTAGCCTTAGCTTGCATGACCATGCAAGGGAGCACGGCCGTGGTAGTCTTACTTTGCACGAACGTGCAAGGTGGCACGGCCGTGGTGTCCTATTATGAAATTGAGAAGTTTTGGTATTGTGCTGACATTGTTATATATGCATGTCCTTATTTGTATAAGTCATACAAGTTGATATTATGAGGTAATCATAGCCAGGTATGAGTTATGATGTCATATTCCTTGAAAACAATTATAATCTTTTAGAGTAATGATATGTGAAAAGTATATACATTGCTTCAAACAAGGTCATGCTAATAGATGACTTGATGCTGATATGGCACTTGATAGCAAGTGTTATGATGATATAAGGGTGTGAGCACCCATGTTCTTGAATCATAGTGATAAGATGATTAAGAATTGATATCCAGTTGATAACTGATATGAGTTATACTTGTACATTTAGTATTCTTCTGTTATAGCCATGTTTAGTACTTGAATGTTTGGAAACATGTATGATGCTAAAAGAATATTGATATGTACCTAATAATCAAGTATAATCATACCATGTAGAGCCCTGATCATAGATCCATCATTGTCAGAATTTAAATAATAGTGAAACAAGTTTTACAAAGGGAACTCCTGGATCACATACTTTAGAGTATGTGGGAGTATATGGAATAACTGATAAAAGTTAAGCTTGACAGGTTTCATATAGAGGTGATCAGATCCAGGTAAGATTTATAATGCTAATTGCATTAAGAACACTTGTTACCTATAATTGAAGAGTATAACTAAATGTCATGTTATCTGGTAAGTGATAACATATGAGCTTGATAGGTTGAATGAGCCACGAGTAATATGATTTGTTGATCTTCAAAGGTCATATTATTTAGATAACCAGATAAAATGAGATGTTACTTGGTAACAAATGCTATGATTAGTCCAGGGGTTTGAACTCCGACATTTCAGATTTCATATTAATAAGATGGTTAGGGATTGATATCCCAATATTAAAAATATGAGGTATGACCTAAACCAAAGTGTTTCTATGTGAAGTTCTATTAAGGAATAATCCTATGAAAAGCTTAACTACAGACTAATGTGTTATGAATGTAAATAACCCTTGTATTACATAAGTAATGTTAAGTCTGATATCATATGTACAAGTTATGCAGATATGTTGTGGAGTTGGAATCCTAACACTTTGGGAGAAGGAGTATGGCTACAGGCCATCCTTTCCCAAATAATAATGCCAGGCAATGGATATATGATCCAAGTCTGAAGGGAGTTAGTGATGTGATAAGTGACATGTGATTTTATCAATTTATAGTTGCATTGCTTTTAGTAGAAAGAATAGTTTAATCTGTTAAACATTATTTTAACTACTCTCAAATATACATAACTTCTTTGTGTACATTTATTCTCTTATGCTGCAATAATTATGCTTCTGGCGAAGAGTTATATCTCTCGCTGGGACGATTTTTTATAATTGTCTAACCCCATATATTTCAACCTTTAGGTGGACATGGGCGAGGAGGCAGAAATCCTTCAATAGGTGAAGGGCAACATCAGCAGTACCAAGGACAGCAGTGAAGCTTCAGGTGGAGGCATTGGCTGCTATGTCATGTGTAGATAGTGTTAGAGTCCTATATGTCGTCTCTGTACTCTCAGGTCCTCAGAGTAATAGTTAGTGCTTTCGAGTTTTTGGTCCAGTCCTTAGAGACTTTTGTATCTTTCCTTACAGAGTTTTACTGATGGATCAGTTGTAAACAACTTATCATGTTGCTTTATGAGAAAGCTTTACCTTTAAAGGATCTCTTTGTAAAAAGTTTAAAATTTTTAGTGATTTCTGGTAATCCGATGCTTAGTGAACGCTTCCGCATTAGTTAATCTTGTTTTCTCAAAATAGACGTTTCACCTGAGGAGTTATAAGATCTGAAAGTAGCGAGCCTGGTCAATCTGAACAATGAATGGGATACAGAATTCCTTGCTGATTGGTTTCCAAAGGATATTGTAAATCAAGTTACCATATTGGATACCCCTAGACAGACGGAGAAGGAAGATGTCCTATCTTGGGACCACTCAGACACTGGTCAGTTTACGATCAAAAGTGCCTATCAACTCTTAAGACGGAACAAGGACATTAGAGTCCATGGAAAGTGGAGTATCATCTGGGAGACAAAAGTAGCAAGTAGAATAAAGTTCTTTATCTGGATGGTAGGCCATAATGTGATTCTTATGAACAAGAAGAGGATGAATCGAGGCTGGACTACCAATGCTTTGTGCCCCATCTGTGATGACCAAGAGGAATCCATTCTACATGCCTTAAGGGATTGCCCCAGAGCCCAGGCTGTTTGGAAAGCCACCTTCAGAAACCAGCTCTAGAACAACTTCTTCTCGATTACTGATATCTGGAGATGGATTGAGAATTGTATTAAAACAGAAAAAGGTGTAAGCACGACTTTTATGATTGGATGTTGGCATATATGGAAAGGGAGGAATGCACAAGTCTTCGAAGGAACTAAACATTCTAGCAGCTATATAGCTCATCTTATAAGGAAGGAATGTAATCTAACTGAGCTAGCCTTCAATTCGATAGGAAGTATTAAGGACAGAACACACTAGGAGGATGGAAGATGGCAGCCACCAGATCTAAATTGCTGGAAGATCATTACTGATGCGACCTTCCAGAGCAAAAAGGCACTCTCGACAATTGAAATTGTCTATAGAGATTGGAATGGAAGATGGATAGGTGGCTGGGGTAAGAAAATCTATGCCAATAGTGTGCTGGAAGCTGAGGTCAGAGTTGTTCACTGGGAAGTTGAGGTGAGTAGTGAATTTGCGTGCAACCAAATCAATTTTGAAACTGACTCACAGAAGACAATAGAGGCTATTGAAGGCAATATACAACATTATCCGAAGCTGGTGCCTTGGTTAATTGATATCCAAAACGGGTGGAAGGAGAATTGGAAGCTTAACCATGTCCCAAGAGAGAGAAATAAGGTGGCTGATGGCCTTGCAAAACATCACCAAAAATCCAAGGATGGTTCCTTAGTATATAGGGTACCTCCTAGTGGCCTAGTTAATAGTGTCAATTCAGATTCCTGTAATGGTAGTAGTACTACCAAATTTATTTCTGCTGAAGGGTCTGTAAGCTATAATGATCCCAAAGATTTTGCTTGCACGAGAGGGGCGAGATGAATAAAAACCCTCTGACTTCTTTTAAAAAACATGGTTGGCTATAAACCTATTCTTCATAAGTTTGACACATTTGGTATGTAAATGAATATAACAGTGTCAACTCCAAATGTTGGCGGAGCTATATGGAAATATGGCTTATAATGGTAGGCTTAGTTGATTATATTGAATTAAAATGCCCCTATTCAGATGAAATTGACCCTAAAAATGGTGAAAAATCACTCATTCTAAGTAGAGGGACAGTTATTGCAGAAGTTCTATCATCCTTGCAGTGTCTAGCGTATTATATGACTCATAATCTAAACCTCATGTCATGATAGTAAGAATATTGTGAGGGTTGTGAGATAAGAAATATAGTACTAAAAATTAGGGGTATCAAAAAGTATTATATGTCTAAATTTTCTAAGTATTATATGATAGAGGGTGGACCCAAAACACATAAATTTAAACTTTTCTGTGATATCATTATGGTATGGATATCAAATTAGCTAAATATTTGTTGTAATGTCTATCAATGAAAGTTTCCTAGGTCTTGGGAGGTCGTTGGCATGAATCTTAAGCATAAGATGGGTGACCTGACACTACATGAACTTATGATTGATATCACAGTATATGAGTAGAACTTGAAGTATGCAAAAATTTCAATTGATGTCAATGTCAATGTCAACCTTACGACTGCTAAGACAATTCATCAAGTTATGAAAGACAAAATTCACATCAATCTAAGGTCAAAATCTAAAAGAAACTAAAGAACAAACCATGTAGGAGTTGTGTTAGGTTGGCCACTAGAATAAAAATTTTCTTACAAAGAAGGCCAAGAATGCTTCCATATCTGCAACCGAGGAGTGATAAACATGATAAATACCTCCCTAAACCTCAATGATGGGTATATATATAAAATAGAAACCCTTTCCATTTTCAAACCTCTTTATTGGATTATAGGCACATGGGCTAATGTGCATGTTTCTAATAATAAGTCCATGTTTCTATCTTATCAAGACTGCCAAAGAAGATCAATGACATTAAGCGACTCAAGCTATATAGAAGTCAAAGTTGAAGGATGGGTGGACTTGCAAATTCCTTTAGGAAACATTCTGATGCTTCCTCAAATCAGATGCATACCATCTAATTAGAATAATATCTAATAATTAAATTTTAGTCAATGATGGTTTGGAATAGATTGTAAATATAATAAAGCTACTAATATTGGACTTCATGATGTTTAATTCTTTGGATAGGAGTACTTATGGGATTTGGAGAACCATTTTAAGATTCATATAGAACCTATTTCCAATTTTGTTCTTAATTTGAATGAAAATTCAGTTTGTTTAGATCTAGTTTCATTTTAAGTATGGAAAGAATGTTTTGATCATGTAAATGTTCGCTCCATGAAATGCATGATGAAAACAAATATAATCCAAAGATCTGTCATTGATAAAAATAGGTGTGAAATATGTTTGAAAACTAAATTTCCTTGAATGAATTTTCATGCCGTGGATAAGAATTCCATAATTCGTAATTTAGTACATACAAATATCTGTGACTCTAATGGAATTCCAACTAGGAATGATAAACGTTATTTTATAACACTCATTGATGATGCAAGTAAACACTGTTATATTTTTACCAAAAAATAAAGACGAGACATCATAAAAATGATAATATTTAATAATGAATCTAAAACACAAACTAGTAAGATACAATATTAAAGTGCCATAGGGGAAGAAAGTATACCTCAAAGATGTTCTTAAATTTTTCTTAATTCCATGGAATAATACATCATGTTACTTCTCCCTATTAACCATAAATAATTGGGATTGCTGAATGGAAATAACCTACTTACAAAGTTTTAGATTACCAAAATTATGTGGGAAAGCTTTGAATATGACTTTCCATATTTTGAAAAGAGTTCCCACAACTATAAATAAAGTAGCCAATTTGATAGACAAATTGGAAGGCTATCTTCAAACACTTTTGAGTATGGGGGTGACTGTTTAAGGTACTTGTTTGTGAACACAAAAGGAAGAAATTGGGACTGAAAATGGTAGATGCCACATTCCTGGGCTATGTAGGGGAAAGATATGCCCACATATTCTTGATTGTAAATTATAAAATCACATTCATTGACGTCAATTAGTGGAATTCTATGATGGAACATTTTTTGAGGATGTATTTTCCATTAAATTTGGTGTTCCCAAGGAAGTTTCTCAAGAGGATCCAATCACCAAGGTTCCAACCTTGAGCATGTGGAAAGGATGATAAATGGGGAGGGTTGGAACTCTGTCCATACCATTTGTATGTAGAGGAAATAGTTGACACTATACAACCTAGGACATTCAAGGATTTTTGAATTGAGTTCCTGACCTCCAATATTGAGGATGAACGTGTCTCCTTCAAACAAACTGTGACTTCTCTAGAAGTTGTAGAAGGGAGATTTTAACAATGAAATTTCTATCAAATGGAACTTGGAAATTAGTGGATTTTTCTCCTAGTTGTTTTATAGTTGATTTCAAACAGATCTTTATGCAAAAATAAATATAAATGGGATAATCAATAAGTATAAATACATATTGTACGTAACTCATCCATGTAGTCAGTCCCAAGCCCGAGTAAAGGAGGAGAGTTGGTGGTAGGTTGATAGCCATGCATAAAACTTTATCACTCTTTCTATGACATGGATCCTTACAAAATAGCTCAACTGCAAGTGTGAAGACTCCTAGAGGAGAGACACCAACATTTTGCATTACAGTTGGTCTACACCAAGGATACACACTTAGCCCGTATATGTTTGTTCTTGTCATTAATGAGTTGTAAAGAATGTTCAGGATGATGTTCCTTGGTGTATGTTATTTGTTATGATCTTGTGTTAATTAATGAAACTGAAGATGGATTGAATGGCAAAGTTGAACTTTGAAGAAAGGCATTGGAATCAAATGGATTGATGATAAATAGGAGCAAAATTTAGTATATGCATTGCAATTTTAGCCAATCTCTCTGTGTGAATGCTGGAACCAAGTTGTACGAAGTAGAAATACCAAAAATGTGATAAATTTTCTTACTTGGGTTCTATTATTCAAATAGATGGGGATGTCCAAGTTGATGCTTGTCACATGATCACTATAAGATGATTGAAATGGAGTAGTGCAACTAGAGTTTTATGTGATTGGAAGACCCCTCTCAGATTAAAAAGCAAGTTTTATAGAACAACTATACGACCAACCATGCTCTATGGGAGCAAATGTTGGGCGGTGAAGAAATAAGGTCTCAACAAGATGAATGTGTCTAAAATGTGTATGCTGAGATGGATGAGTGGGAAAATAAGAAAAGATCACTTGAGATATGGTTATATCAGGAATAAAGTGGGGGTGGTAAGCATATATTACAAGTTCCATGAAGGTCAACTCGGATGGTATGTACATGTGCAACATAGACTGAGTAATGGGCCTATACGAAGTAATGCTATTGAGTGAAGAACAATTAATAGAAGAAGAGGAATGTCTACATGAACATGGGAATATCTTATCAAGAGATATTTCTAACCTTTACATCTTGATCAGAATATGACTCATGATAGAGCTACACAAAAACAAAGTATCCATGTAGCCGAATGCAACATGGTTGGGACTGAGGCAATGTTGATGATGATGGTAATAGATTGGTTGGTAACTGATACACATAAAGGGATGGAATATATTATAATGATATCTATTTCCCTATTTCCCGCATGAGTACAATTCATGTGAGTATTGCACTAGCTTCCTTCTATAGTCTCTCTATCCACTAGATGGATGTGAAGTCTGTGTTCTTACATGACAATCTCTATGAGGATATATATATATATGTATATATATATATATATATAGAACAACCTAAGGTTTTTTTGGGATGTAGGAATGAGTCACATGTGTGTAGACTTGTTATTCTTTATATTGATTGGAACACACCCCTAAGAAACATCATGTTTAATTCTATGATATCATTTTTTGACTTCATTTCTAATGATTTCGATAAGTGTGTTTATTCAAAGTCATAAATGATATATTCATTATTTTATGATTATGTGTGAATGATATCTTTGTTTTTGGTTATGGTATGAAAGTAGTAAATGAGATTATGTTCAACAAATTTGAGATTAGAGATATGGGTGCCACTAGTCCTATTTTAGGGCTTAAAATCAGTAAGTTTTGAGATGTTATTATTCTCTCTCAGTATCTTAATGTTTAGATGATACATGAAATATTTGATTACACATTTTGTAAAACTATTATGACTTCATATGATTCACCCAAGGCCTTGTAAAAAATGATAGCGATGTTCATTTGTCTCAATTATGATATTCTTAGATTATCAGAAGTTTGATCTATCTTATAATTTAGCTACACACAACCAAAATTATGTTTTCTATAAGCAAGTTAAGTAGATACATGAGTTATCTTGACCAGACCCATTGAGATGATCTTGATAGAAATCTAAGTTACACGAAGGGAACTAGTTTCCTTGGCCTACATTCTTGAGAATACCCCACTACAATCAAGGGATATAATGATGCAAGCTAGATTGTCATGAACTCTGAGAGTAATAGATTGTTAGAATATGTTTTCTACATAAAGTATGTGATGTTCCTAAATATCTAAGAAATAGACCATATAATCTCAGTCCATCTTTGAGGTTGAGTTGTTTGCTTTAGATGAAACCATGTTGGAAGTTGAGTGTCAACATTAACTCATGTCCAATTCACTTATGGTAAAGAAGCCTCTTCCTACAATCTCAATTCACTATGATGACACCAAAACTATTGCCATTATATGGAGTTCTAAGTGTAGTAGAAAATAGTGTGAACACATTCAAGTTGTACTCAAGACTATATGAGACTTGGTGTCTATTAGGGCTGTGGTTGTAGACTACCAAGACAATACATTCGATCATTTGACTACATATCTTTCTTTAGACTTAGTTGAATCCAAGTTGAGGATTGGACTTAAACCCCTTATTAATCATAAGCAGTGGCGACCCAAGACAAATGAGTGGAGATCGCAAAAATTGGATTCAGTTTGGTAATAACAAGTTGACACTATTCAATTTCCTTTCATGATTCTTGCATCTGTATGTCTATCCCATAAAATCCTATTAGTGTCATGACAACAACTTATTAAGATATTTGTTTCTGATTGGTTTCGAGTCATTGGACACAATCTAGCAGTATATCCTTCGATACTCTAAATAAGTGATTGATGTTGTGTAGGCTACAACAAGGGAGTTGGGTTGTTCCTGGTATCAACCATGACTCTTGATATGGTTATATGGCATTTAATTCATTGAAACCTTTTCTCGACACATATTGTATTGTGTTGTTATAAACAAACACTCTTACACTCATGGTTCAGGTTCAAGAAATATGCACTTCTGGAACTTGAGGGGGTAAAGTTGGATAACTTAGGAAAAAAATCACTATTGAAAGCACAATATGGAGGGATGATAGGTAGATCAATTTACACTTTGGACTTTATGTGTGATTAGTTAGATTTTTTGATTTTTGCTAACTAAGACTAGTAATAGTTAAGCCTAAATTTGGCATGGTTGATACATTTGAGTAGGATATAGTGTGGTTATGTCTTTTATCTATATGGGAGAGAATTTTAGTCAAATATTTCCTTAATCTAGATTTGAGAAATACCTTTTTACGTAGGAAGTAGATATGACACTAGTGTCCAAAATATCTAAATGTAGGTATGACCACCTTTGTGGTGAGTACGGTGGCCACAACACATGAAAGAACATGCACAAAGACTCACATTGCTTGTCCTGGCTTGTCAGGGACAAGATCGACGTGTGGGTCATGGGAATTATCTTCTATCTCTTATAGAAAAAAAGATTTGCTTCCTGATATGTTTTCTAATTGAATAGGAAAATGTCTCATTGTTAAAAGATTAAATGTGTATTTGTGTCATATTTGGGAAATGTTATTGAGAGATTGAGATATCTTTGGTTCTATAAATAAGGTTTGAATGATGAATGTTAAAAAAATAATTAATGATTTCTCTTATATATTACCCTAGCTGTCACTTGGTGCCTTGCGTCTACCGCTTCCATTCTTATCATGAGTTATTTCTTACAAATATCTCCTTCTCCAATGTGAGCACTACAACTTGTCTCTCACCTCACTCTCTTACTGAAGGGACAAACTATTGGGTGGTGGTACCTAACATTCATTTAGACACACCAATAAAAATTATTGACATCATCCTCATGTGTGTTGGACGTGAACGTGCAGAAGGTTCTACTAGAATACAGCCTATTTAGTTAATAGGTTATTAGTCTATTGTCTATGTGAGCCTGTTGCCCATGTCTCATTAGGGTTAGTCTGCTTCCTTTGTGCTTCCTTACAATAACCTCCTTTCCTATATATAGGACATGGGTGTACATATCAATAGAATAACACAACATTATCGTACACACTTCTTCACATGGTATCAGAGCAAAAGCTCTGAGGAGACAACCCTAGCTTCCGTCCTTCCTGCCCTCTCCTCTCGTCCTCCCTTGTTCCTACCCTAGCCACTATCTACTCACTCTTTTTGTATTTGGTCTGCAGGGGGGAGGGGAATAGAGGAGAGAGATAGAGAGAGGAGGGTATGGGGAGAACATGAGAGAGAGGATATGAGGAGAGGATATGAGGAGAGAGACATGAGATGAGATGACATGATATTCTAGGATATCTTCATGGAGCTTCATGTTCTTCTATGAATCTGGTTTCCTGATGTCTTTGTGGCATGCCATTCCCACTTAGCATCACATTAATTTTCAAACAACATTGGAGGATCTTATAGTTGCAACATTAACACCAAGACTCCTGCATTCATACCACATTATGTATGTCAGTACAAGAGCTTGTTGTGCATATTACAACCTCTAGTCCCTTTGGTGTTGATGACGTTCCAGTTAATCATCCATGTTGTGTTGATGGTGTTCTATATGGTTGCTCCTTCATATTTGAAGCTTGTCATCTTCAAGCGTGTGCCACAATTGTATCTGTAAGGATTTATCCAGAGTGATCTTCACTGATCTACTTCATCACATCTTCTCCAATTTGTATCTACTTCTTTTACATGTTGAGATGACACCTCAACACCTCGTCCAATGTTTGGTGGTCATCTGCTCTTATTCCAATTGCTTGCACATCTCAACCAATTCAGATACATCTCCACTGCTACATCAACACTATGCCTCCATGTTCGTGCTACATTATGTACATGTGATGTGTTGAGTGTGCTTATTCCACTCCACATTCCTCTCCTGTGAAGATGGCGTAGTCGTGGTATTTTTAATTATCTACGTCATATGTTCTTCATTCCAAATTCACTTTAAGAGAAAGACCTTCTTTAAAGCTCGAGCTACTCCAACCTACAGAACACATCTCAAAGAGGCATCATCATATATTTTCAGTTAGGAAGTATTGTTTAAGAGGGAGTAATAATATTTTGTATGGGGAGTGACATGTCTATCTTTCATTTATCATTTCTTTTATCGTTTAATTGAGTTATGTAACTCCAATCTTGGACATGTGTTCACCCATGCTGCATCTTTAGGGGGAGTGTTAGAATATAGTGTATTTAGTTAATAGGTTATTAGTCTATTGTCTACATGGTCCTGTTGCCAATGGCTCATTAGGGTTACTCTGCTTCCTTTGCGCTTCCTTATAATAGCCTCCTTTCCTATATATAGGACATGGGTGTACATATCTATAGAATAACACAACATTATCGTATACACTTCTTCACATGTTCATGACTTGATCTATTCAAAGAACAACATACTTCCTATGTGTAGAATAGTGCTGATTTCTCTAAGTATCAAGCCTCTTCAAATAGTAGGCAATGGTTTGCCTGATATACCACTATTTTATTGTTCTCCTACTCTATTTTTTCTTTTCAATTTCTTATATGAACCTACTAATTGGCATGAACCTATATTAAGAAACTTGTTAATTTCTATCATTTCTCATGATGATGAAATAATTTTAACAACTATGGAGCCACAAAGAGCGATGGGGAAGAATTGTTCAAGAATGTATTGACCTCCCATACAACACGTTAGAATAGTGTTTTTATGGAACATGCATCTCTAGTTTTTCCAATGTTCTTATTTGTTAGTTGAGATTCCTCTTCAAAGGAAGGAAGTTTGATTGGACATATGCTCATTATTATCCATTTCTCCCTCTTGTGTTAATTGTTTTCATGTGACAAGAACATGTTATATTGAAGTTAGTAAACAAAACTTAAGAGACAAAATAAAAGTGGCAAATCTTTTTGGACATAAATGAGGAGTTGTTAACAATATTTGATCGGGTAAGAAGGTCGTATCATATAATGGATACTATAATAACGCTAAATGTCAACATATTTTTTACCTAGCATCTAATGTATGTTCAATAGAAAATATTTAAATGAAATTGTAAATGCATAACATTATCTATATCTGAAAAATGATTAGTTAAGAATGAAATTTTAGATGAAATCAAATCCTGTATGTATTCCATCCACTGGGAGAATATTAAAATGTACATGAATTCCTAGAAGTCGTATTGGTGGCCATGAATGAAAGAAATTGTTGAGAGTATATAGCCAGATGTAGTGTATCTCAAAAAGTAAAGGATTTGCATGAGAAGCCATCTAAAATTTAGCAACCACTTCTTACCCTTGAATAAAACTGGAATCCGATCATAATGGACATTGTGTTGGATTTACTAAGGTCATCATGGATGTGATTATATATGGGTGACAGTGGACAAACTCACTTCACATTTTCTACCTATTAAGTCCATGTTGGTTGGGTTTAAGCTTTCCATATTATATATCGATGAAGTCATCAAGTTGCAATGGACTGTAGTAAGTGTCATATGCAATAAAGGCCCTGAATTTATATCATGGTTCTACAATTAGTTATATTTTGCACTTGAAATTGGATTGAGGTCTGATGCAACTTTGCTCCTTATATGGATGGTCAATCAAACAAGACCATTGAAAATATGGAATATATGTTGTGCAAATGAGTTGCATAATACATCAGTAGTTGGTGCTCATACATTAGACTTACATATCTTGCACACAAAATTAGACACATGTCACTTTTGTATGGAACTTTATATGTCTTTATATGGATGGAAACATAGATATCTCATTTAGTTGTATCAAGTGGACGATAGATAATGGTTTGGTTGCACACTAGTTTAAGAGAACTTTGAAGAAAGAATATGTGATTAAATAGAAGTTGAAAAAAATACCAGACAAACAAAAGAGCTATATAAAGAATAAGTGTACAATGATAGGGTCTAATATTGAAAATAGAGTTTGCTTGAATTACATTCCTATAAGAGTATATAGAGGTTTGAGAAGAGGATATAATAACTCCAAATACATGGAACCATATTCAATCATCTAGAGTATTGGTCTAAATGCATATTGATTAAGCTGCCACTAGAATTAACTTTTCTACATGATGCTTTTTATGTCTCAATGTAGAAGAAGTGTCATTCGAGAAAAAATAAGATACATGATTCATATTAGAGAATATGTTTCTTATTTTGAGGGTCTGATACATATTCCAAACTATAAGAGAGGAAGAATGGTATGAACTAGGTAAACTAGACTTACCCAAGCCAGGATTAGTATATAATCTCATTTCTATTCATTTTCTCATCCTATTTGGTGGATGGATGCATCATTGCCCTAATTTGAATCTCTTCTCACCCCCACTAAGAGCTAAGCCCACATATAGGACATCCAGGAAGCATGCTATTCTTGACCCTGTTTAGGATTTCTCCACAAATCTAGATCAGGGAGTTGCAGGCTAATATCGACAAGGGATTAGTATAATTGGAGATTGTATTTGTCTTATAAAAAGTTCAACAAAAATAAACCCTAAATGTCATTCCAATTATTCGTTCATATTCCTCCTATGCATGAGCCAAAAAGTGAAAATGAAGAATTTTTTATATTGGATGATTTGAATGGTAAAAATTCAATATAATATGATATGTTTTGGTTTTCAAATGTTCTCACGAATTTACTAATATAATATAAGAAAGTGAAAGTTCAGGGCACCAAAATACCTAGTTTTTTTTGTTATTTTACAAAAGAAAATTCTTTTGTATAAATACTATGATTAAGAGAGTTGTGATTTTGAATTGCAAAAAATGGTTGTTGAAACATGAAAATTTTAGTATTTTGGTGATAAAACCAAATATTGTAAGTAAAGAGAAATAGCAGTAAGTGATAATTAATGATAAAAATATTTGTAAATGATGATAAGAATGGAAGATGAAATATTGTATAATTAAGAAGCTCACTATACATATGCACATACACTGTAGAGTGTATAACAAATAGTTTCATTATGATGGAGAAAACATGTAAACTCACTGCAAGAGTCAAAGATTAAGTAGATCACAACATAGGAATGTGGGGGTTAAATCCAAAAATAGAAATATCTCCTTAATATAACTAAGATTTCAAAAATAAACTGGAATGCCCAACAATACCTAGTTGTCAGATAGTTTTTGGGTTGAGGATGTAGCACACTTTCTCATTATGTACCATGCATATAGTTGTGTTAGTCCCACTGTATTAGGTACATACATGATACAGGTTAGAGAGACTAAATAGTGCACCTAAGTGCCTAGGTTTAGCAGATCTATCTAGTTTACTATCCTACAATGAACCCCAAGATTGGTAGTGGTGAGATCTATTGTAGATAAGGGAGGAAGTATGACAACTTAAGGTTCCTAGTTTTCAGCCAAAGATTAATATAGAAATTTTGTAAACTAACCATGTGTGGTACTCCTCACACACACACACACACAAATATATATATATATATATATATATCTATATATATATATCTATATATATATATCTATATATATATATATCTATATATATATATATCTATATCTATATATATATATATATATATATATATATATATATATATATATATATATATATATATATATATATATATATATATAGAGTCAGGCTAGAATACACTCGAGTGTACAGATCACGCCGTACACCCCAATGGTGTTTGACTATCTAGACTATGTTTTTCCAAAATCTAATCCATTGATCTTCATTGTTACAATAATAATAGGTCACATACAAAATTTGAACTCATTTGGATGAGTGTAAGTCACTCATCCAAGGACAACAAAATCGACGCACAAAACTAATTTGAAATACATGATTTTTGCCTCCTTTAGATGCACGACTTATAAATGTCCAAATGAGCTAAAATTTATTATATAGTATGTTCTTATGATAATTAAGAAGATCAATGGTTTAGATTTTTCAAAAATTTACTGCATCTTCAAAAATGACTGAGGTGTACGGTGCCTCCGGTACACTCGAGTGTACACTAGCCTGACTCTCTCTCTATATATATATATATATATATATATATATATATATATATATATATATATATATATATAAAGGAAATGTTGAGATAGAGATGGAAGCAAAAATAAAATTTTTGTTTTCATATTCCCCTTAGACAGTATATGGTTCCATCAAAAATATATTGTGAAGGAATGTTTTAAGGCATATACCGTGTCCTGAAGCAAGTTCAACAACTATCCTTGTAGAAGCGTGTTTCTTTTACAAGAAACACCCAGACGACTTTCGGTGGTGGCCTCTTAGTGTAGCACCACAAACGGAGGTTGACGATGTCTTCCTAGTAGGTGGCAAAGGCCTCCTCATATCTATGTAGTCCACGCGGACCACCGAGAACTCCTATTGTTCTTTTAGAATAGACAAAAAAGAGTGGTCCCTTTAATGTCAATGTGCTAGTGTGGATTGCTATCGCTTTTTGTTTCTCTGTTTTATAGGTAAAACTTGATCAGGCTCTCACGTTACCACAACTAAGAGGATACAACAATTGTCAGAGCTTATTATTATGTCTACTGAAAGCCTCAACTACCCCACTATTTATAGGAGGGTTAGAGTCAAGATTTCTAGATCAACTAGGAGTCAAAGAGATGGAATTTCATGAATTTCCAGAACCTAAAAATCATGAACCGATTGGTTGACCGTTGAACCGATTAATTTACATGTGAGTCAATCAGTTCAACACTTGAACCAACTAGCTCATCATGTTTCCTATTCACAATCATATTGGATTTTAGTATTCGATCAATGCACAACAGGATGTTAGCATCAATACTTGATCTAGTCTTACTAATAAACCAATGAGTCAGTTCACAATCGGAACTTGTTGGTTCATACATCTAAATCAGTCTGTTCACTAGCTGAACCGGTCATTTTAGATTTCTAAAAGCCAATCTTGTTTAAATTGAATACCTAACCCTTTAGTAATCTCGTTAAGCCATATTCATGAGTAAATTCATATTCCAGGTAAAATCCTATGTTTGTGACCCTATAGGTCCCAAATTACATTGGTAGTGGATGTTCATAACCAATATATGACATCACAAGAAGTATCTAGTAGCACATCGATTCTACCCAAGTAATTGGAAAGGTGGAGAACAACTTCAATCTACAATCTATGATTAGTGTTACATTGATTGTATAGTTCATGTGTCTCTGATCTCCAGATTGAACTCGAGGAATGAATCATCATCCCCTTCAACATTCATTCCATGTTCTTTGAACTAGAGCAGACTATCTAAGATGCATGTGTGCTCACATATCATATAATGATTCACATGAGCATGACCATACATTTCTCATTCTCTCTTATCAATTAGTCTCCACTAGGAGGGACAAAACCCATCCACATCACTCAAAGTAAATTCCCATGCATCACAACATATTAGAAAATCACATTTATGATAATCCTTATTCAAGGTTAGGTTGGATGATGTCAAAGTACATCGAACAACATTTTATGAGTGTAGTGATTTTAGGTCCACAATCACCACCATCACTATGAGAGCTAATTATGACTACGATTCAATAATTTCCATGCATCGCTCTCAAGGTGGGTCTATCCAATACACTGTTCTCTAACAAGTACCTGTGTGTTTGGTTTGATATCACATATCATGAGTAATGAGATTTTGTCATTAACCAACACAACCTCTAGTCTTATGTGTTATTGTTTTCTAGTAGCTTCCACAATAACATCTGACTAGGGACATAACAAGAATGTATATACTCTTTTCATTTTTATGATCTCACTGTTCAGGTCCTCAACCTAAGGACATACATCATCAAGTAACATCATTTCTTAGACATCTGGCGTGCTATATTATTATTTCATAATTGAACAAACATATAGGTGAAGATTTCCTTTATTATTAATCAAATCATTTACAAGATATGAAATTACAATCATCATATGATTGGCTCCCTAGTCATATATACCAATTGACTCTCACTTGGACTTAGAGACAATCACCCATGAACTTAGTCCAAAGTGATCTAACATGACCATCATGCTTCTACTGTGAAAGTGCTTTTTTCAAGGGGTCAGACGCATTGCTTTCAGTTGGTACTCTACAAATCTTCACATATTCTCGCTTTGTATGTGCTTGGAATGGTGATGCGATATAGGTTCCTTAGCTTGTGCAATAGATCCACTATTGTCACAATATAGCTTTGTTGCATCCCTGATGTTTGGAACCACCCCAAGTTCAAAAATGAACTTCTTGATCCAAACAACCACCTTTGCTGCATTCACTACTACAGAAATGGCTTATAACATTACTTTTAATGGTGTTGGTTGTAATAATACACCGACACGTAAACAATACAACGTCGGTTTATAAAATACACCAACATCAATCTGTGAAGGGCGACCAGACACATGTATCACTTTTATTTGGTGTCAGTTACTTAATAACAAACCGACACCGAAAATTAACCGCCAAATCCAAAATTTCCAGTGAAAAAAATTACCTCCAAAAATTAAACATATAGCGTCGGTCATTAACTAAAAAACCGACGATGAAAGGTTATTCGCGAAACAAAATTTTGATCGTCGGTTTTACAACAATGACCGACACTTACGGGTTTTCCCGCACTCTTCGCATGGAATTTTTCACACCCTTTGATCGTTGGATTGTAAAAACAACAGACGACTATGGTCATTAATCGAGAACCAATTTTTTAATCAGCATATGTAGATGGACGTCGGGTTTTATCTAGTTAAAATCGATGATTATCATGGGGAACATGTGTCGGTTTGTGTTGATAACCGACACCGTTAGTGTTATGTGTCAGTGTTTTTAAATAACCAACACCGAATGTTAACTAAATATCACGTGAGCAAGCCCGACTCTTCCCCTTTCTATCTATGTTGCAATCGGCTTAGCTAGGGCCTGGCGATTCTGACGGTGAGCAAGCAGACTCCCTCCTCCGTGGAGCTCGCCGCCGCCGTGGAGCTTGCCGCCGTTCTCCTTGCTGCCGTCGTGGAGCTCGCCGCTTCCGTGGAGCTTGCCGCCATTCGTGGAGCTCGCCGCCGTTCATGGAGCTCGCCGCCGTTTGTGGAGCTCGCTGCCTCCGTGGAGCTTGCCGTTCATGGAGCCACCATCGTCGTTGGTCCTCTCCTCTAGCCGGTCCTCTCCTCTAGCCACTAGAAAGCCAGCGCCAACAGCAACAGCCGGAACCAGAGCTTGCCACGCCACGACAGTCCTTCAGAGCCAGCCGGTCTCCTACTACTTCTCATCACCACGGAAGTCTGTCAGAGCCAGCCACATCTAGGGTTGGCAGTACACCCACGAAACTGCCACTATTGTCATTGCCACTACTAGAGGTAAAGCCTTCAATTGACTAGGTTTGCATCCTAAATTCATCCTTAACATATGTTAACAAATAATCCCTATAAATGTGTAATGTTTATTTAATAGAATTGATGATTAGCTTGATTATTAAGAATATATGACAAAAATAAAATGCATAATTTTAACATATGATTGTCTAGTATTTTTTCAATGATCACTTCCATTACGGTTCAGGAGCTCGCCGGCCTTCTGCCTGCCCGTTCGGCTTTCACGTGCACCCATCCGTCTCGCCTCTCTCCTTACTCCAGAGCAAGGCACTCGACTGGGCTCAAACAGAGGTAAACATCCCCAAAAACCCTCTCTCTCGCCCTCTGATTTGTATTTACTTAAATACTGAATTGTATTTACTTATCTACTCATTCATCTAATGATTTTTTATTCATCACATTATTTAAATTTAGGGCTTTATACTTATTCATCTACTTTTTAAAATTATTTAATCATCTCTTGATTTATATTTGTTTATCAATTGAGATGTAATTTTTTATCTATTGCTTTGTATTTGTTTATCTACTGATTATATTTATTTATCTAATGTTTTGAGTTTACTTATTTAGATGTTGCTATTGTAAATCAACCTAGGATATGAATAAATCTTGTGCTTGCATATATTTGTGCTTCTAATCCTCATGCTTGACCTAATTCAGTAAACCCTAGGAATTGATAGTATAAATGCATCTAAACATTCATAAGCTATTAATGTTGATTAAGTTAGGAAGCATTGATATGTTGTTATGGCGGTCCACAAATGTTTTTATAAGAAATTGTGTGTTGAATGGGGTTGTGAACAAGGAATTGGTGTTGTATTTGTTGGCCTAGAAACTCATCCAAGATTTACTCATTAGGAGTAAATCTTGGATAGTCCCCGGTTTGGGACTGTTCTTGAAAACCTAATCTCACTTAAGATGTAAGTGTATAATCTGTATTGGGTTTTCAAGAAAATTTCGGCAGCATTTCCCCGTTTGTTCTCTAAGTACATATGTACTTGGAGAACAACAGGGAAATGCTGCCAAAATTTTCTTGAAAACCCAATACACATTATACACTTACTAGTGAGATTAGGTGTTCAAGAATGGGATAGGTGGTACACATTTAAGAATGACATCACATGTATAAACCGTAAAGTTTTAACCATAAACTCTAATCTGTTTACCCTAGACCCTAATCTTGTTGTAATATATACTTATTTTCTCTTTGATCATAGAATGGATAGATCATGGATGTCCATTCGCAATCGCTGCACCCCAGAGTTTATTTTTGGTCTTGATCAGTTTGTTAGATTTGTCGAGGAACATAGGAAACAACCTGGAGATAGGTTCTACTGTCCATGTAGGCATTGTGGTAACAACTTGAAAGTCAGTACTGGTGACGAAATCAGAAGTCATGTCATGTGCAATGGGATTGTACAAGTCTATACATAATGGCACTGTCATGGAGAGATTTCAAACCTGAAACCAGTGGATGTCGATAGTAGTGCTTGTGTGGAAGAAGAAATTACCTCCGATGACGTAGATGTGAATGAACCAGTTCCAGTAGACATTGTTGATGCGATGCTGGATAGTTGTGGGGTAGAGCACACCGATCCACCTCCCATGTTTAGAAACATTGTGCATGACGCTGAGATACCATTATACACGGGTTGTAAGTTTACGAAGCTTAGCGCTGTGTTGAGATTGTATAAACTAAAAGCTAACAATCGATGGACCGACAAAAGCTTCACGTGATTGTTGTCTTTGTTGAAAGAAATTCTTCCTGAAGGAAACGAGCTGCCGATCTCAACATACCGGTTAAAGAAATTGTTGTGCCCAATGGGAATGGAGGCCAAGAAGATACACGCATGCCCGAATGATTGTGTATTATTTCAAAAGGACTATGTGAATTTAAAAGATTGTCCGAAATGTGGTGCATCAGGGTATAAATTGACGACTTCGGGGGAGTCCAAAACTGGTTCTCCCGCCAAGGTGATGTGGTATCTACCTATAATACCACAGTTTCAACGCTTGTTTGCCAATCCTATAGATGCAAAGAATTTGAGGTGGCATGCAAATGTTAAGAAAAATAATGATGGGATCCTACGACATGCGTCTGATTCCCCACAGTGGAAGAAGATTGATCTATTGTACCCTGAATTCGGTGAAGAGGACAGGAATCTAAGACTTGGGCTTTGTATAGATGGGATGAATCCATATGAGACATTGAGCAGCCAACATAGCACTTGGCCAGTCATGCTTGTTATATACAATCTTCCTCCCTGGTTGTGTATGAAAAATAAGTACGTTATGCTGTCATTGTTGATATCGGGCCCTAAACAACCTAGAAATGATATCGATGTTTATCTTGAACCTCTGATTGATGACTTAAAGAAACTCTGGGGTGAAGGTATGATGACCTATGATGCTTCACGAAGAGCGACATTTTGTTTGCACGCTATGTTGTTTTGCACTGTGAATGAATTTCCAACATATGGGAATTTGTCTGGATATAGTGTCAAAGGATCTAAAGTGTGTCCTATATGTGAAGAGAACACTGATTCAATACGACTAAAACACAGTGGCAAGACTGTATATCTTGGTCATCGAAGGTTTCTTCTAAAATTTCATCCGTATCGTAGGTTGCGCAAAGCATTCAATGGATGGAATGAGGAACGTAGTGCACCTAAACCTATATCAGGGGAGGATGTTTATGAAAGAGTGAAAGACATCGCCAATGAATTTGGTAAGAGATCACAATGTACGATGGCCACAACGAGTGACAAGTCTTTATTCAAGAAGAAGTCAATATTTTGGGATCTTCCTTATTGGAGTTCTTTGACAGTCAGGCATTGTATCCATGTCATGCACGTTGAGAAAAATGTATGTGATAGCATCATCGGTACTCTGTTGAATATACCAGGTAAGACTAAAGATGGGATAAAATCTAGAATGGACCTACGTGAAATGGGAATAAGGACAGAATTAACAGAAGTAGTTAGTACCGATCGGAGAACATACTTACCTCCCGCTTGTTACACGTTGTCTAGAAAGGAGAAGAAAGCATTTTGTGAATGCTTGGTAAATGTTAAGGTGCCACAGGGTTACTCATCCAACATCCATACATTGGTATCAATGAAAGATCTGAAGTTGATAGGTCTTAAATCTCATGATTGTCACATTCTAATACAACAAATATTGCCTGTGGCAATTAGATCTATATTGCCGAAGCATGTAAGGTTTGCAATCACCAGACTTTGTTTCTTTTTCAACAGTCTGTGCAGCAAAGTTATTGACCCTGATACTCTCGATAATTTGCAAAGAGAAGTGGTTGTTACCCTATGTCAGCTTGAGATGTATTTTCCTCCGTCGTTCTTTGATATCATGGTACATCTTGTTGTCCACTTGACTAGGGAAGTGAAAATGTTGGGACCAGTTTTCTTGCATTGGATGTATCCCTTTGAACGATACATGAGCGTTTTTAAAGGTGATGTTCGAAACCGTTATCGGCCTGAAGGGAGTATTATTGAGGGTTATGTGGTGAGAGAGGTTATGGATTTTTCCAATGACTTTATGAGTGGTAATGATGCTCCCGTGAATGACAAGAATATTGAGGAGCATTTTGGAAAAGGAGTTTTGGGAGCACGGGTGAAAGTAATCAGCCGTGAGCAGTTGGAGCAAGGTCACTTGTATATTTTACACAACATCGACGAAGTGAGTGTTTATATCGAGGAACATACCAATTTCATCAAGAGACAATATCCTCGATCCAATTCAATGTGGCTTGCTAGAGAGCATAACAAGACATTTATTAAGTGGTTTGAAGATAAAGTCTTACATCAACTATCTCAAACACCAGATAATGTTACTGAAACCATCAAATGCCTCACCTTTAAACCAAAACTGAATGTTATGTCTTATGAAGGGTTTGACATAAATGGCTTCTCATATTACAAAAAGCGTCAAGATGATAAGAGTGTCGTCCAAAATAGTGGGGTCACCCTTCAAGCGTCTTCATTGTTTTTTGCAAGTGCAAAGGATAAAAGTCCACGTGAAGCTAAAATGTCATATTATGGTGTCATTGAAGACATATGGGAGTTTGACTATGTAGATTTCAGAATTCTGCTCTTTAAATGTAATTGGGTTGACAACAACAAAGGAGTTATAGTGGATGAATTGGGTTTCATGTTAGTGAACTTTGAAAAGATTGGCGAGAAGGGTGAACCATTCATATTGACATCACAGGCAAAACAAGTATTTTATATCGATGATCCTGCAAATGATAAATGGTTGGTTGTTCTTCATGGTAAAAGACAGTTCATTGAAGATCATATAGATGAAGAAGAGTACTATGATAAGTATGATGACTCCAATCCATTCTCAGTTGGGTCGCCAACACCACCAAACATTGAAGCTGGGGATCACAATGACTTGTATGTTCGCGAGGATCATAATGAAGGATTGTTAATTGATAAAAGATCACAATATTAGAGGCATGGATGTTTATATTTTTATTATGTTCCCATGATGACCGTGTTGATGATCACTGTGAGGGAGAGGACGTGCTTGCACCGCCTGACAATGTAAGTTTTAAGAATATATCCCTGAGGTTTCTATCTATATGTTCATTTATAATTATATTATGCAAGTGTGTTTTTTATCAAATTTTTAGGATACTAGTTAATAGCAATTCTATTTAATTTGCAGGCATTCGCCAAAGACTACAGGCTATGCAGGACGGCCATGACATAGCTATGCAGGCCATCGACATTGCTTTGTAAATCCAAAGCGCAACAGTCAGAGAGAAAGCAAGAATCCCACATTAAGGTTATATAGATATATAGTGGGACTCAGGTGACGATCCCACCTTCTAAAACAGGTTACCGACAACTACATGTTATGACTGGGAGGTCATGATTCAGCAACTGTATGCATTAGCAGGAGGACAAACAGATTTCACCACGAGTTAACATTGAAGAAGGTCTACTAACCTACACTGAGCTAAAGAAGTTTATCAGTATATACTGATAAACTTGTTTAGCTCAGTGTAGGTTAGTAGACCTTCTTCAATGTTAACTCGTGGTGAAATTTGTTTGTCCTCCTGCTAATGCATACGGTTGCTGAATCACGACCTCCCAGTCGTAACATGTAGTTGTCCGTAACCTAGTTTAGCAGGTGGGATCATCACATTGGTCCCACTATATATGTACTAAGCTATAGTGTTGTATGTAAATTTGGTGCTGCTGTTGTTATGCACTATATATGTGTTAGTCTGCCATGTTGTTATATGAATGTGAAACACTTGTGCGTGCTGCACTTTATGTATTGTATCTTTATCATGCTTCCCTTCATTGTGGCTTCTTTTGCTGTTTCATGGCTTTTTCAATATGATTTTGTTGACAATGATGAATAAAGAATAACTTTGTTCTCTCATAATTAATTTTGTGTGAATGTGAATGAATTTTTATGAATTGTGTATGAAAATCATCAATACATGAATGTTTCTACATATGTCTGAATGTGAAAAGAGATGAAATAAATAAAACTGTAGGTTGCTACTGGTTTCTACATGCGTGTGATAAAAAAAATAATATGAATGTGAATCACATATATATAATATTGTCCATCATGTTAATTTTACAGGTTTGTGGCCTGTTGTTGGCTGATATCAATGGATTTCGTTAAACCTGTAGTTCATAACTGAACTGTAGGTTTCTCATCCTGCGACCAGCCACAACAGGTCTGCAGACTAACAGAAAAAAAATTAAAACATAGGCGTCGGTTATTTGAGCAAAACCGATGACATATGGTTACAATGTCAGTTTCCATACTAGTAACCGACGTCGATTTCCCAGACACCACGACTGTGCTTCCACAGACCAGACATAAAACAGGCGTCGGATATTTGCATAAAACCGACGTCTATTTTCCCTGGAGGCCAGACACCACGGCCGTGGCAGCGGGTGAGATGGCATCAGTTATAACTAGTACACCGACGCCGATAGTACCCCAGATGGCACCCTTTTTGTGGCGTGAAGATATATGGTGTCGGTTTCGAAGCTAATAACCGATGCCTATACCCCCCTGCTGGCGCATTTTTGGCGCATTTTCGGTGGCCCGCAAAGGGTTTTGGCGTCGGTTTGAGAACCGACGCGTAACAGTTGGACTTTTAGCGGTGCCCACATAGGTGTCTCTTAGAAACCGATACTAAAGGCCTTAAAAAACCAACACTAAAGGCTGTTTATGTACTAGTGATTGCAGAACAATATACTCGACCTCTATTATAAAATAAAAAAATATCTCTTGCTTGGATTTTTTCCATCTTACCTATGCTTTTATACAAAACACAAATCCAAACTACGACATATAGTCATCTTTGTCATTTTGGAAGCTTGCATCAGTGTAACCCTTTACCACCAACTCTTCCTCACCACCGTATACAAGGAACTGTTTATCCTTAGTTCTTCTCAAGTACCTAAGGATGTTATTTGTGACAATCTAGTGAGTTTCACTGAGGTATGATTGATACTTTCTAGTCTCACTCAAGGCATATGAGACATCAAGGCGAGTCCATAACATTGCGTACATGATAGATCCAACTGTAAATGCATATGGTTACTCATGTGCTCTCGTTCTTCACAAGAACTATGACACTAAGCTCTACAAATACTAACACCATGAGACATGGGTAAGTTTCCTCTCTTTGAGCTCTCCATACTGAAACTTTTCAACACTTTGTCAATGTAAGTGATATGGCTTAGGCTAAAAAACCTTCTAAATCTATCTATATAGATCTTGATTCCTAAGAAATAGGATGCTTTACCTAAGTCTTTCATAGAAAATGTATCTCCTAGCCAGATCTTTACCATCCATAGAGTAGGGATATCATTCCCCATCAATAGTATGCCATCTGCATACAATATGAGGAGTACAATCATGCTTCCACTAACCTTCATGTAAACACATGGTTCATCTTTAATTTGACTAAAGCCAAACTCTTTGACTATTTTGTCAAAATGAAGATTCTAGCTCTGAGATGCTTGCTTCAATATATAGATTGACCTTTGTAGCTTACATACTTTATTTGCATCCTTTGAATTTATAAAACCCTCAGGTTGTGTCATATAAATATTCTCAAGAAGATTCTTGTTAAGGAATGCGATTTTAACATCCATCTACAATATCTCATAGTCATGATAAGCTGTAATGGCAAGTATGATCCCGATGGACTTAACCATGGCAGATAAACCCTTTGCAACCAATCAACCTCAGAAAGTTTGTACATTACCATCCAGGTCCGTCTTCTTCTTGAAGACCCACTTGCACCCTATGGGTTTTACCCCTTCAGGTAGATCCACCAAGGTCGATACCTTGTTGGTGTACATGGACTCTGTCTCAGATCTCATGGACTCAAGCCATTTCTTAGATTTACGTCCCTGAACATCTTCTAGGTAGGTTGTTGGCTCATCATCAATGACCAACTCATTGTATTCTTGAGTCACAAGATAATGAAATCTTTTTGGATACGACATATCCTACTAGATCTGAGAGGTTCTTGTGTTACTAGAGGAATTTAAGAATCCAAAACAACTTGTGACTCTCTATGTTCCTCTTGTACCTCTATAGGTTCAATGCTTTCTTGCTAGTTTTTAACCTTTTTGAGTTCTACTTTCCTCCCATGGATTCCCTTTGAAATGAATTTCTTCTCTCAGAATACATCATCCCTAGAAACAAATACTTTTTTGTCAGATGTAGTATAAAAGTAGTATCCTTTCACTACTACAGAAACAGCCTTTGGCATCGGTTGTTTAACCCCCTTTGGCGACAGTTTTCAAGTGACGCCTATGTGGGCGATCTATAGGCGTTGGTTATATATAGTTGGCCAACATCTATAGGGTTCGCGCCACAAAAAGGGGCACCACCTAGGACACTTTCTGCGTCGGTTAACAACTGAACAACCGACGCCATACTCCCAGACGACACGGCCGTGCTTCGCTGCACGGCCGTGTTTAGTACTATAGGTGTCAGTTTTATACGAATAAGTGACGCCTTTTACACCACGGCCGTGCTTTCCTACACGGTCGGGTTGTTTGTCATATTAGGCGTCGGTTTTTATCCAATAATCGACACTATATGCCTTTGATGACAATGTTCTATAAATAACCGACGCCTATACTTTAATTTTTTTTTCTTATCAGTTTGCAGGCCTGCTGTGGCTGGTCAGCAGGATGAGAACCTGCAGTTCAGTTTTTTGAACTGTAGGTTTATGACATCCATTGATATCAGCCTACAAACAGGCCGCAAACCTACAAAATCAACAAATATTTTTTCACACAAGTAGATACATTCAGACATCAATTCAATTCTCACATTCACACATGTAGAAACATTCAAATAAATGTAGAAACATTCAGACATGTATAAACATTCAGAAATATTCATTTACAAAATATCATTCAGCATTGCTATCAGCATCCCAATTATATCTTACAATCGCCACTGCTTGTATGGCTTTTGCCCATTCTTCTCTTACTTCATTTAATGCTTCCATCGTATATGGAGCATGTACATTTTTTAAGCGTTTACCTATAGTGTGGTCAGTTTTAAACACCTGCAAAGAGAATGATGCATATATATAAGTAATAATATAAAAATAAGATTGATATATTTCATACTAACTAATGAGACTATATATAATACCTCATGTATGGTATTAATATCCAATGCGGCATGTCAGATAATCATATGCATAAATCGCATCACATAGTGTGCGCATGCCCAGCCGTTGTCTTGTGTAGCACACTATAAATCGAAACATACAAAATATTAAAAAATACAACTAAGCACAGTTCACATAAATAATATATACATTGGAGTCGGAAACTTACTTTTACGTTCTCCCAAATTATTGGCTGATTCTTTCTCCTTGGGACATTTCCTCCAGCATTTTCAAATGCATCTAAACCCCTACATGTTAATGTAACATAGTAAATTGCATAATTAAATAGTAATGTAATAACAGATGTTAACGGATATAAAAATGAAATATTTCTCACCAGAATAATGAAATTCTCAATATGTGTCCAATTTTAGTGTTCAATGTACTTCCCGCAGGATCTAGATAATAAACAGTGAACGTCCCAGGGACAATAACTAGTAACTCCGAATGTCTAGCGCTATAGGTAAAAAAGTAGATAATTAATAACTCAAAATGCACAATAAAAATGGAATTTTCTTAAGTCCAAATTATAAATAAAGTAAACTTACTTGACATTGAATGGAGCTATTATTATCGTCTTCTTTTGCTGACCGAAAATTGTAAAAGCATCTATACAGTATTGTTGAACACTATCAGGGTCTTTAGCTACCATACTAATCAATGATGGAATAAAAAATCCCACATGATCAAATGCAAATTGTTTGCATTGATCTTTGACTAAGTAGCTGCAAAACATGTATTACGTATGCATTAATATATAAGAAACCAGATCACCAGATCTTACACAAGGTATATGGATGTATAAACAAGATCTCACCTTATCCATGTCTCTATCATTGATGTATTCATCCAATCATACATAAACAACTCAATAATATCTTGTATAAATAAAGAGCTATCGTATGATTGACCTACATAAACTGCTTCTAAAGAAATAATTATAGGGCAATGTATATTATGTGCCCGTAGCCAACATGCCATTCCCCTACAAGCAGGACCTAACTGGTATTTTAGGTCAGTTGGAACCCAACTTGGTAATGCAGGAAGTGGAGGTGGAGGCCTAGGTGCTCCGGGTGTCTTCTTTTTAACCTGTATATATAATTTTAGATCAGTTGACCTCATATATACACATTAACAATCTAAAGTAATGTAAATTTATCTTACAATTTCAGTAGTGTAGATGACATCTGCTTTGGGCCACAATATCACCCCACCTTCTGCCTCACCAAGTTTATTAATATCTGGGTGGGAATATGGCAATGCAGCTTCCCTCCAATCGGGTAATACACATACCGGGCTCACACGAACGTAGCCCTGCGACATTGGAGTCCCATGAAACATTGCCCCAGGAAGGGACTGGTAAGCCTGCACCTCTGTAACAACATAGTCTTGCATTCTTAAGCGGCATGGCTTCAATGCCTACAAATTTACGTAAAGAATGTTATACATATATACATATCATCTTGCACACATATCATCTTGAAAAGACTAGCTACAATGTCATAAACAATACTTACAGCAGACGTGCTAGGCGATGGGTCTCCAGGATTACTCACAGTCTGTGCATCAGGAGAAGAGTGGGTCGCCATAGGCTGATTGGAAGCCTGAGATGCCTGCCACTGCACTATTTCTTCCTTGACCTTCTCAGCAACTATATCATTGACCTTCTTAGCAACTATATCCTCAACTCTCTTATTCTCCTATACATGGATAAAAGAAACATCAGCTTCTTATTATTGAATTCCCTTTTGCAGTAACATTCTAAAAAAGAATAGGTTACCTCTTCTTGTGAAAGTCCCGCTCTGGGTTTGCGCTGGGATGGCCCAAAGAATGCTTTGATGCCCACACCAGCACCTGCACCCCTAACACGTCCAGGATGCTCTGGGTTACCCAGAGCAACTGTTAATTCATCCCTTGTGCCCTGAGGGATGAACGTGCCTTGTTTCCTCTGCTCGTGCAGCTCCCGCTAATCACCATCAACAAAAATTAGTAAGTTAACACAACAAATAATCAATATTCAAACGATTGCTCTAAGAGTTGTATTTTACCATTTTCGCAGCCGCCTCAGCAGTTACAGGCTTCTTTATTTCACCCTTCTTGTTTTTCCTCCCAGCTATCCAGATATCATGGCGAGGCATGGGTGTGGCAGACTCCTGAGTAGCAGTAGACTCCTGAGTAGCCGCAGACTCCACCTGTAGTCTTTGGCGAACACTTGCATAGCCCTTTGGACCCATAGTGTGGTCATGCACATTCAGTGCACGCCTTGCTTTTTGCGTGTCACTGAGGGCCTAGTTAGTATGCACATTAATGATTTGGTTAGTAGCACTAAATGTTAATCTTGAATAGGTGAATACAACATATATTAATTAAATTGGGAGTGACGCCTAATACCTTGAATTCTTCAAATTTTCTTGAAGCAACAAAATTGTCCCAATCTTCTTTATCCAAGAAGTTCCACTGTTCAAGGGCTGACTTCTTCTTCTTTTCACCATCTTTTATGTATTCTCTGTTGAGATTTGTCCTATAGTTCCTAAGCATCTTTCCAGCACGTTGCATCACGCTTTTACGATGCAGCTTCTCATCCAATGCAAACAGATTCTATAAAATAGAATTCTTATTAACTAGTATCCAAAAATAGAATTGCAAATAATATAATTTGTAATCTACAAAATAGAATTGCTAATAATAATAACTCACACATAAATCCTTCCATATCAAGTCTTTTTTCCCCTGAGGAACTTTATGCCAACTATCATACTTAACACCACAATGGCTTCGAGTGACACACCCAAGATAGTTTACAAAATTATTGCGGTTCACTCCAATTGAATTTCCTCCATTATCAAACTCCACAACCAATTTGGATCCACTGCCACTTAGCGCTATTAACTTCTTCAACAGAGTGATGCCCCTTTTCTTGTTAAGTGTTTGGTGCTGTGCATCAAGTTGCTCCAGTGCTTCAGTGGGTACATGTGCATCATCAACCTAAAATTTGACAAAAATAAACACACTGAATTAGCACAATATAGAAATATGGGATATATGACATAACTAGAAGATAATGAATTTTATAGAAATACAGGATATGTTTTTAGAACTTACATTGGTATCCTCGCCATGCTCGTCATGGACAACATGCTCATCATGGACTTCATGCTCATCATGGACATCATGCTCATCATGGTCAACCATCTGAAAATGTCATTAAAAAGGCAAACATTTAGCATTTGTATTAACTAGAAAAAGGCAAACATTTAGCATTTGTATTAACTAGAAAAAGGCAAACATTTAGCATTTGTATTAACTAGAAAAAGGCAAACATTTAGCATTTGTATTAACTAGAAAAAGGCAAACAATTAGCATTTGTATTAACTAGAAAAAGGCAAACATTTAGCATTTGTATTAACTAGAATATAATGTAAAAAAACAAACATTTAGCTTCAATAAAAAATATAAACATACATGTCTCTAAAATTGTGATCTTTTATCAATTAACAATCCTTCATTGTGATCTCCACGCACATATAAGTCATCATTAGCTTTAATATTTTGTGATGTTGGAAACCCAACTGAGAATGGACTGGAGTCATCATACTTATCATAGTACTCTTCTTCATCTATAGGATCTTCAATAAACTGTCTTTTACCATGAAGAACAACCGACCATTTATCATTTGCAGGATCATCGATATAGAATATTTGTTTCGCCTGTGATGCCAACATGAATGGTTCACCCTTCTCGCCAATCTTTTCAAAGTTCACCAAAGTGAAACCCAATTCATCCACTATAACTCCTTTGGTGTTATCAACCCAATTACATTTAAAGAGCAAAATTCTAAAATCTATGTAGTCAACTCCTATATGTCTTCAATGACACCGTAATATGAAATTTTAGCTTCACATGGACTCTTATCCTTTGCATTTCAAAATACATAGTCGACGCTTGAAGAGTGACCCCACTATTTTGGACGACACTCTTATCATCTTGGCGCTTTGTGTAATATGTGAACCCATTAATGTCAAACCCTTCATAAGACATAACATTCGGTTTTGGTTTAAAGGCGAGGCATTTGATAATTTCTGTAATATCATTTGGTATTTGAGATAGTTGATGTAAGACTTTATCTTCAAACCACTTAGTAAAAGTCTTATTATGCTCTCTAGCAAGCCACATTGAACTTGCTCGAGGATGTTGTCTCTTGATGAAATTGGTATGTTCCTCGATATAAACACTAACTTCATCCATGTTGTGTAAAATATACAAGTGAGCTTGTTCCAACTGCTCACGGCTGATTACTTTCACCCGTGATCCCAAAATTCCTTTGCCCTCCTCAATATTCTTGTCATTAACAGGAGTGTTATTACCACTCAGAAAGTCATTGCAAAAATGCATAACCTCTCTCGCCACATAACCTTCAATAATACTCCCTTCAGGCTGATAACGGTTTCGAACATCACCTTTAAAAATGCTCATGTATCGTTCAAAGGGATACATCCAATGCAAGAAAACTGGTCTCAACATTTTCACTTCCCTAGTCAAGTGGACAACAAGATGTACCATGATATCAAAGAACAGAGGGAAATACATCTCAAGATGACATAGGGTAACAACCACTTCTCTTTGCAAATTATCGAGAGTATCAGGGTCAATAACTTTGCTGCATAGACTGTTGAAAAAGAAACAAAGTCTGGTGATTGCAAACCTTACATGCTTCAGCAATATAGATCGAATTGCCACAGGCAATATTTGTTGCATTAGAGTGTGACAATCATGAGTTTTAAGACCTATCAACTTCAGATCTTTCATTGATACCAATCTACGGATGTTGGATGAGTAACCATGTGGCACCTTAACATTTACCAAACATTCACAAAAAACTTTCTTCTCCTTTCTAGACGACGTGTAACAAGCGGGAGGTAAGTATGTTCTTTTATTACCCATTTCACATAATTCTGTTAATTCTGACCTTATTCCCATTTCACGTAGGTCCAGTCTATATTTTATCCCATCTTTAGTCTTACCTGGTATATTTAACAGAGTACCAATGATGCTATCACAAACATTTTTCTCAACGTGCATTACATCGATACAATGCCTGACTGTCAAAGAACTCCAATAAGGAAGATCCCAAAATATTGACTTCTTCTTGAATGAAGAATTGTCACTCCGTGTGGCCATACTACATTGTGATTTCTTACCAAATTCATTGACAATGTCTTTTACTCTTTCATAAACAACATCCCCTGGTATAGGTTTAGGTGCACTATGTTCATCATTCCATCCATTGAATGCTTTGCGCTTCCTACGATACGGATGGAATTTTGAAAGAAACCTTCGATGACCAAGATATAAAGTCTTGCCACCATGTTTTATTCTTATTGAATCAGTATTTTCTTCACATATAGGACACACTTTAGCTCCTTTGACACTATATCCAGACAAATTCTCATATGCTGGAAAGTCATCAATAGTGCAAAACAACATAGCATGCAAACGAAATGTCTCTCTTCCTGAAGCATCATAGGTCATCACACCTTCAGCCCAAAGTTTCTTTAAGTCATCAATCAGAGGTTCAAGATAAACATCTATATCATTTTCGGGTTGTTTAGGGCCCGATATCAACAACGACAGCATAACGTACTTATTTTTCATACACAACCAGGGAGGAAGATTGTATATAACAAGCATGACTGGCCAAGTGCTATGTTGGCTTCTCAATGTCCCGTACGGATTCATCCCATATGTACAAAGCCCAAGTCTTAGATTCCTATCTTCTTCACCAAATTTGGGGTACAATAGATCAATCTTCTTCCACTGTGGGGAATCAGACGCATGTCGTAGGATCCCATCATTATTTTTCTTAACATCTACATGCCACCTCAAATTCTTCGCATCTTTCGGATTTGCAAACAAGCGTTGAAACCGTGATATTATAAGTAGATACCACAACACCTTGGCAGGAGAACCAATTTTGGACTCCCCTGAAGTCGTCAATTTATACCGTGACATACCACATTTTGGACAATCTTTCAAATCTACATAGTCCTTTTGAAATAATACACAATCATTCGGGTATGCGTGTATCTTCTTGGCCTCCATTCCCATTGGGCACAACATTTTCTTTACCCGGTATGTTGAGATTGGCAGCTCGTTTCCTTCAGGATGCATTTCTTTCAACAAAGTTAACAATTAAGTGAAGCTTTTGTCGCTCCATCTATTGTTAGCTTTCAACTTATACAATCTCAACACAGCGCTAAGCTTCGTAAACTTAGCACAGCCTGTGTATAACGGTATCTCAGCATCATGCACAATGTTTCTAAAGATAGGAGGTGGATCAGTGTGCTCTACCCTACAACTATCCAGCATCGCATCAACGATGTCTACTGGAACTGGTTCGTTCACATCTACGTCATCGGAGGCAATTTCTTCTTCCACCCAAGCACTGCTATCGACATCTACTGGTTTCGAGTTTGAAATCTCTCCATGCCAGTGACATTCTGTATAGCCTTGTACAATCCCGTTGCACATGACATGACTTTTGATTTCCTCACCAGTGTTGACTTTCAAGTTGTTACCGCAATGCCTACATGGATAGTAGAACCTATCTATAGGTTTTTTCCTATGTTCCTCGACAAATCTAATAAACTGATCAAGACCAAATATAAACTCTGGGGTGCAGTGATTGCGAATGGACATCCATGATCTATCCATTCTATGATCAAAGAGAAAACAAGTATATATTAGGACAAGATTAGGGTATACACTTACATCCTATCCAAGATGTACTCCTATTATCTACAATGAAGCCGGACTCCATACAAACATCATATAATTTAGTGATTGTTCATTCTAATTTATACTAATGTACAAGTAATATAAAGAACAATGATTGTTCACTTTCTAGGCCAACAAACACATGTGATGTCATTCTTATATATAATAAATGTGTACCACCTATCCCATCCTTGAACACCTAATCTCACTAGTAAGTGTATAATGTGTATTGGGTTGTTGAGAAAATTTCGGCAGCATTTCCCCGCTGTTCTCTAAGTATAGATGTAATTAGAGAACAAACGGGGAAATGCTGCCGAAATTTTCTCGAAAACCCAATACACATTATAAACTTACATCCTAAGTGAGATTAGGTGTTCAAGAACAGTCCCAAACCGGGGACTATACTAGATTTACTCCTAATGAGTAAATCTTGGATGGGTTTCTAGGCCAACAAACACATGTGATGTCATTCTTATATATAATAAATGTGTACCACCTATCCCATCCTTGAACACCTAATCTCACTAGTAAGTCTATAATGTGTATTGGGTTTTCAAGAAAATTTCGGCAGCATTTCCCCGCTGTTCTCTAAGTATATATGTAATTAGAGAACAAATGGGGAAATGCTACTGAAAGTTTCTCGAAAACCCAATACAGATTATACACTTACATCTTAAGTGAGATTAGGTGTTCAAGAACAGTCCCAAACCGGGGACTATCTAAGATTTACTCCTAATGAGTCAATCTTGGACGGGTTTCTAGGTCAACAAACACAATAATAGATATGTACATGTTAGTGTTTCATCACAATTAATGTTAGGGTTTCATCACAATTGATGTTAGGGTTTCATCAATGTTAGGTTTAATCAAATCAAATTAGGATGCTAGAATTGACAAGTTTAAATCTTATTTCAACATGCATCAAAATTTACTGAATTGAGTCAAACATTAGGATTAGAAGTACAAATATATGCAAGCAAAAAATTTGTTAATATCCTAGGATTTACATAAAGCATTACATAAAAATTTGTTCATATCCTTACCAACAGCAAGCACGGCTGTGGCTGTGTTGCCCTACCATGACCGTGCTGGATAACACGGCCGTGGTAGGGCAACACAGCCACGGTCGTTACCACGGCCGTGATGTCCAACACGGTCGTGGTAGGCCAACACAACCATGGCCATGCTTGCTGTTGGTAAATAGCTAGGGAGAAGGAAGCAAAGAGTTAGGGCTACCTGGAGCTAGCGTGGAAAGCACGGCGGCGAGCGGCGACAGCAGTGGCGGTGGAAGAAGAGAGAGCAGAGCGGCGGGCGGGGAACAACAGTGGCACCGGGAATGAGTAGAGCAGTGCGCGGCACACCAGCAGCAGTGGCGGCGGCGAGTAGAGGTGCACCAGCAGCAGCGGCGCACCAGCAGCAGTTGCGGCGGTGAGCGGAGAAGCACCAGCAGTAGCGGCGATGAGCAGCAGTGGGGTCGTCGGGCGATTTCAGGAGAGCGGCGGCGAGCAGCAACACAGGAGAATATCGCGATGAAACAGGAAGAAAAGGGGAAAAGCCGGGTGATCGGGTCTATTAAGTTGGTCAACGGCGTCAGTTATCTACATAACCGACGCCTATTATGATTTAGCGTCGGTTGATAGTAAAACACCGACGCCCAACTAGACAACCTTTACCCTAAATTTTTTAGTGGGAACCATTATCAGTGTCAGTTGTCGAAGGATAACCGACACTGAAAGTGGGACTTTTTGCGTAAATTTTCATTTTAAATAGGCGTCAGTGAATAGTTAAAAAACCGACGCTGTAGGTGACCTAAAATGTTTTCGTTCGAAAATTAGATTTCGCGGGCGATTTTAGGCATCAGTCTGTTATAAACAGCTGACGCTGAATATAAAGAGGTACCCGTGTCTGTCTGGTCTTGAATATAGACGTCGGTTTGCATAAATAACCAACATCGAATATTATAGGCGTCGATTTTCCTTAATAACCGACGCCCAGAAAAGTGACACTGAATGATGTTTCTGTAGTAGTTTTTGGTTTCCCTAGGATATCCAACATAATAACATTTATCCGATTTGGGTCTAAGCTTTTCAGGAAACAACTTTCTCACATAAGCTTCATATCCCCAAATATTTATAAAAGACACATTGGGACACTTACCATACTATATCTCATATGGTGTATTTTGAGTCGATTTAGATGGTACATAGTTTAGTGTAAACGTTGTGGTTTCTAGAGCATAACCCCAGATGGAAGTCAAAAGATCAACAAACCTCATCATTGATCGCAACATGTATAAGAGTGTGTGATTCCTTCTTTCTAACACACTATTATTTTGTGGTGTTCTAGGTGGAGTCCATTGTGATACAATACCACAGTCTCATAGAAGTTCCTTAAACTCTTGGCTTAAGTATACCTCACCTCGACTAGAATGACGTGCCTTAATATTTTTACCAAGTTGGTTCCATACCTCATTCATGAAATCCTTATATTTTTCAAGGGTTTATGGCTTATGTTTCATAAAGTAAACATAACCATACCTATTGAAATCATTAGTAAACGTAATGAAGTATTCATAACCACCTTTAGAATTTGTTTTAAAAGGTTCACACACATGAGTATGTGTGAGTCCTAATACATCACTAGCCCTCTCACTATTACCAGTGCAGGGAGTCTTTGTCATCTTGCCCAACAAATAAGACTCACATGTCTCTATATATTCAAAGTCAAAAGAGTTCAAATATCCATCTTTATGGAGTCTAGAAATGTGTTTCTCATAGATGTGCCTTAGATGACAATGCCAAAGGTATGTTTTGTTTGAGTTATTGAGTTTTACCTTTTTGATGTTTACATTATAAACATTTGTCTCTAGATCTAATAAGTAAAGACCATAGGACATTGAAGCACTACCATAAATGATCTCATCTTTTGAAATAAAACATTAACCATTCCTTATATGAAATTCAAATCCATTCTTGTCCATACAAGATACAAAATAATATTTCTATGATGGTAGGTACAAAATAGAAGTTCTCTAACTCTATTACAAGCCCTGTGGGCAGAGATAAATGATAAGTTCCATCTATAGTGGCAATAACTCTTTCTCCATTTGCAGTACACAACTTAACCTCTTCCTTTATTAAAGGCTTAATTCTTTTTAGATCATGCATATTTGAACATATGTGAGATTCATGTCCAATATACATATGACAAATAAGTAGACATATTTATCTCAATAATATGTATGCTTGAAGTGGCGATCTCTATCCCCTCCTTCTTATTCCTCAGTTCCTCCAAGTAGAGAGGATGATTCCTCCTCCATCGTCCAGGCTAGTGACAGTGATAACAATTGCCTCCCTTTGTCACCCTTTCCTTTGCCTTGAGTGCAGAAGACTTGGGTTTCTATCATGATTTAAAACTCTTCTTAGCTTTACATTTGCTAATAATCATCACAAACTTGGTCTTGTCTTTCTTTATCTATGCTTCATTTATTCTCATCATGCCAAGTAAATTTGACAATGGCTTGTCAAAATCATTCATATTGCAGTTCATGACAAACTGGTTGTATGATTCCAGAAGTGACTGTAGAATCACATCTGTGGCCAACTCTTAATCCAAGAGAAATCCTAGTCTGTAAATATTCTCCACGCATCCAACAATCTTGAGCACATGGGGACCTACTGGATCTCCTTCTGTCATGTTGCATTTGAACAATGCCTTGGAGATATCATTTCTCTCTTATCTTGCCTAATCTTTTTACACGTTCTTAAGATGTGTTACCATCTCAATAACATCCATGTACTCATGCTATCTATGCAAATCATAGTTCATTGAGCACAACATCAGGCACTTGACATCTACAAAATCTTTAGAATGCTTTTTGTAAGCATCTCTATCAGCCTTAGGCATAGTGGGAGCAAGTTCATCTAGATCTGGTGTCTCTAGGACATAGAGCTCGTGCTCTTGTGTGGGAATGATTCTCAACGTCCTGATTCAGTCATGGAAATTATTCCCATTCATCTTGTCCTTATCAAAGACTGATCGCAAGGAAAATGTGTTGTTGGTACCCATTTCATTCTACAAATTTTTTATATTTTGTCAAAACACTTTTATTTGACTAAAATAAAACATGATGATGTTTAATTAGTCCTTTAATTAATTTTTGCTCCCACTATTTTGTTCAAATTGATAGCCCCACATATCAATTCAGAAGATTGCAATGTACAATATTCTAGTGAGCCAAGATCCAATATAATTAAGTTGTTACCCAACCAATCACCAACGTCCATAACCAATCATTAAGGTAGGCAACATTTGCCATTTGCATCTCATGAAATTCTTAGATAGATGGTATGCACAACTATTTGTCACATTCATTTGTATCCTTTTAGGTACTTAAACTCATTATGGTCACTTAGTTAGGCTTGGAGCAAGAGCCAACATGATAGTAATGCACCCTCCTTTTCTGGCCCACATAACTACTGCTACACTTTCACGAGGTAGACAGTGCACCACGCTTGGTGTGGCCACACTTAGTTGATCAAGATTTTCATGTGCGTTGCTTATGGAAAACATCTAAAACTTAGTATTGGATTGAGGGATTTATATTTATATATACACATATACATATCCAATCACCATATACTAATATTCATCATACACATACTATATCCATAAATAAAAAATGTAATTGTAAAATACTAGCATTGGTTATGACCCCACCAATGCAATTCCTTGGAGCCACAAGTAATTGATACCACCTAAGTTCCACATCATATGTAGCAACCTGTTGTTGAAGAAGATCTATGATGGAACCAGTTTGTGTTGATCGACTCAACTCTTGAGCCGATCAGTTGGCTTCCTAGTCCGTTAGTTGGTCTCTTGGATCGGTCGACTGGTTTCCGGTTCAAGCCATGTCTGGACTCCTCCAGTCAATTGGTTTGGCCACCAGTCGATCAATCGACTCCTCATGTCATCTAACCTCCTTGGTCCTCCAGTCAATCAGTTCAAATTCTAATCGACAAAATAGAAAATAAAACTATCGTATTCCAATTTAACTTATTAAATTGTAATAGGAAAATCTTGAGTTACATTCAAAGGGAGTATAGGAAGGAAAACAATAATACTTTTATATATGGAAAAGGAGAGAGAGGATAGGTATGCTAACTGAGTTATAAAATAGGAATAAAACATTCCAACCATGCACAAAAGTTTTGGGGATTATCCGCCATAATCATGATCATATCCACCATCAAAATCACTTTTAGGGTGACACATATAAATTATATGTATATATGTATATATATGTGTGTTTTGTAGAGATAGAGAGATCGTATGTGGTATTTCATTAGATATGCACATTAACCATTTAAATATTCACATCACATGTAATAAATAAATGATAAAATAATAATCCAATCATATCAATTAAATCCTAAAACATAGTAAATTGACGTGGTCCTGATACCACTATAGGGAAATATGATGACAAATATGGAAGTGGAAACAAAAATTTTCTTTTTATTTTTCCCTTAGAAAGCATATCACATCAACAACTATAGATTGGGAAGAAAGGTTGCAAGACATAAACCTGGTCCTAAAGCAAGTCTAGCGACTATCCTTGCAGCGATGTGCTTCTTTCACAAGCAGCGCATGGACGACTGTCAATGGTGACCTCATGGTGTAGCACCATAGACGGAGGTTGACGACATACTCTTAGTGGGTGGCAAAGATCTCCTTGCCTCTACATAGTCCACGTGGACCACAACAAACTCTTATCGTTCTTTTGAAACAAATAAGGAGTTGTCCCATCGATGTCAACGTGCTAGCCTTGACTGTTCTCCCTTGTTGTCTCTCCCTTGATATCTCTCCCTTTTATGGATAAAACATGCTCAGGTTCTCATGTTATCACAACTATGATAAGACTACAATTGTTAGAGTTTATTGTTGTGTCTATTGAATACTCTACTAACCCTATATTTATAGGAGGGTCATGGTCATGGTTTCTAGATCAACTAAAAGTCAAAGAGATGGAAATTCATGAATTTTATTGAACCTGCAAATGATGAACCGATCAATTCATCATTAAACCAATCAATTCACATGTCCGTCGATCGGTTCAACACTTGAATCAATCGGTTCATCATGTTTTCTATTCACAATCATATTAGCTTTCAATATTCAATTAATGCAAAATGTGATGTCAACATCAATCTTTGATTCAATTTTACTAATCAAACACCTGTCAGTTTACAACTTGAACCAGATAGTTGATACATCTAAACCGGTCGGTTCACTAGATGAACATGTAATTTTAGATTTCTAACACAAAATCTTGTTTAAATTGAATATCTAACACTTTAGTAATCAATTTAAACCATATTCATTAGTAAACTCCTATTCTAGATAAATCCTATATATGTGACCCTATAGGTCCAAAGTTACGTTGATAGTGAGTGTCTATAACAATTTTATGACATCACAAGAAATAAGAGGTATCTGAAAACACATCATTTCTATCTAAATAATTGAAAAGTTGGAGAATAACTTCAAACTACAATCTGTCATTACTCTTATAGTGATCACATGGTTCCTTTGTCTCTGATATCCAGATTGAACTCGAGGTATGAAATCATCAGCCTCTTTAATGCTCAATCCATGTTCCTTGAACTAGAGTAGATTGTATGAGATGCATGTGAGCTCACATATCATACATTGATTCACATGAGTATGGTCATACATTTCTTAGTCTCACTTATCAAGTGGCTGGGATATCAACTCCAATAGGAGAGACAAATCCGATCTACATCACTCGCAATCTATCTCCATGTGTCCCAACATATCCATACATTAACTTTATGGTAACCCTTATTCAATGTGACGTGGATTTTGTCAAAGTCCATCAAATGACATGTGATGAGTGTCGTGATTTCAGGTCTAAGAACAACAATCACCACCATCACTATGAGAGCTGATTGTGACTACCATTCAACAGTTTCTATGCATCACTCTCAAGGTAGGTCTGCCCGATACAATGTTCTTTGACAAGTACCTATTTGTTTGGTTTGATATCACATATCATGACTAATGAGATTCTGTGACAAACTAATGCACACTCTAGTCTTATATGTTATTGTTGTCTATTATCTCCCACAATAACATCCAGATAGGGACATAACAAGAATATATATACTCTTGTCATTTGTATGATCTCACTATTCAGGTTCTCAACCTGAAGACATATGTCATAACATCATTCTTTATACTTATAACGTGTTATATCATTATCTCATAATTGAACAAACATATAAATGAAAATTTCCTTTATTGTTAATCAAATCATTTATAAGATATTCTATTACAATTATCATATGATTGAATCTATAGTATACATATCAATATGCATGTATATATGTGTGTGTATATATGTATCTATATATATACATACAAATGAATATATATATATACACACACACATATACATACATATGTATACATACATATGTATATACACACATATACATACATACATACATATAGCCGACAAGGAGTGGCTCAAGTGGTCAAGCACGGTGTCCCCTCAAGAAGGGACTCGGGTTCGAATCCCAGCTTCCGCCTTAGTTTACCACCCTCCTGGACGTTCGGCCTCCATCACAATCATGGGAGAGGGGGAGAGAATGCCTCTCTTTATCCCATACATATAGCCGACAAGGAGTGACTGAAGTGGTCCAGGACGGTGTCTCCTAACAAAGAGACCTAGGTTTGAATCTTAGTTGGCGCCTTGATTTATCACCCTCCCTGGCGTTCAGACTCTGCCACAGGCATGGGAGAAGGGGAGAATGCCTCTCTTAATCCTATACATATACATATACATACATACATATATATATATATATATATATATATATATATATATATATATATATATATATATATATATATATATATATATATATATATATATATATATATATAGTCAGGATAGAATACACTCAAATGTACAGATCACACTGTACACCCCAATGGTATTTGCCTATCTAGACCATGTTTTTCCAAAATCTAATCCATTGATCTTCATGGTTACAATAAGAATAGGTCACATATAAAATTTGAACTCATTTGGATGAGTGTAAGTCACTCATCCAAGGACAACAAAATCGATGCACAAAACTAATTTGAAATATATGATTTTTACCTCCTTTAGATGCATGACATGTAAGTGTCCAAATGAGCTAAAATTTACTATATAGTATGCTCTTATGATAATTAAGAAGATCAACAGTTTAGATTTTTCAAAAAATTATTGCATCTTAAAAATGACTGAGGTGTAGGGTGCCTCCGGTACACTCGAGTGTACACTAGCCTGACTGTCTCTCTCTCTCCTCTCTCTCTCTCTCTATATATATATACACACACACACACACACACACACACACACATATATATATATATATATATATATATATATATATATATATATATATATATATATATATATATATATGAGATTTATTCGTTCCCGCGTGGGTAGCCTGATTTTTCGTTATCCGCATATCCAAAAGTGTAACTATATGGTACACAAAAGTAACTCTAAGATCAAAAGAGTAACTATATTGATAAAAAAGTAACAATATGAATAAAAAAGTAACTGCACAGAAAATATACAGTCAGTAAATATATAGACGTAATTTTTGATTTTCGTGGGGCAAATGATATTATTTTTGGATGAAATTTTTTGGAGAGCTAGATAAAATGCTCGTCTACAATTGCAAAATTTTTTTTAAGAAAAAAGTGACAGGACGGGTGTGCGGGTAGCTACCCACGTGGGTATTAAAGATGAGCCCATATATATATATATATATATATATAGAGAGAGAGAGAGAGAGAGAGAGAGAGAGAGAGAGAGAGATAGTCTGGCTAGAATACACTCGAGTTTATTCAGAGTAGAATACACTCAAGTAGTTTTTCACGATGCAATATTCTTTTCAAAAATCTAATCCATTGATCTTCTTAATCATCTTGTGAATAACTCATATAAAAAATTTAAGTGCATTTAGATATTCATAGGTCATGTTATAAAGACCACAAAAATTATGCATTTCAAATTAGTTTCATGCGTCGATTTTATTGCCCTCGGATGAGTGACTTACACTCATCCAAATGAGTTCAAAATTTATATGTAGCATATATATACACACACTCACAAACACATACACACGTGTATGCGCATGCGCGCGCACACACACACACACACAAATATATATATATATATATATATATATATATATATATTTGTTATTCGAGTCAGGTAACTAAGGTTAGTTACATGCGGATCCGGTTTTGTAATAAGAAGGTACTAAATTATAATGAGATGACTAAATTTGTTGTATAAAGACTCATTTTTTCAAAAACAACGCCAATTATGTATTTCATTATGCAAAAATAGTAGGAATGATATTTCTCAAAGGAAAAATCTCAATCCAGAGCTGTAACAAGAGCGGAACTTTTCCACCAGAATGTCAAAATTATAACAAGAGTGTGAAAATGACATTTTGTCCACCGTGGGATTCCATAGCCATCACAAACCCTCTCTTATAAATAAAGTCTCTCCCGTCCTCTGAAAAGGATCAACGACATCCACTAATGTAGTGTTTGGCAACACGATTGTGTTCATCGCTGATGGCCCATCGTATATGACTCATCCTAACAAATTTTTATGGTGAGAAATGAGCAGGCGATACAGTTAGCCGAACTTTCTAGACAAAAAATACAATGTAAAATGAGAGTGGTGAGTAACCGTGTGTTTGACAAAGCGATTGGTAGGATTTGACCCTCTATGTGTGGTTGTCCATCGCTGCCCGAACAATCGTCACCGCTTTTCCAAAAGGAACATAAAAAGAAGTCCTTGCCGCCATGTTCTGATCCACTCCCTCTCTGAACCCTGCCAACTGGTTTAAGACTGTTGTGTGAGTCATTCATCGCCACAGCCACTAAGGCTCAACTCCACCTGTGGCAAAGGCAAGCTTTGACTAGCCTTCGGAAGCTTCAAGAGTTGACAATCTGGCTGCTGAATCGGTTAGCCATGATTTCCCTTCTTGCTAGGACCTAGATCCCTAAAGCGATTCCAGAAACCATCGTTGCCTTTCCCTTCATTATTAATGCATTCATCACAGTCATGCACCAACGATAGTATCCTAGTTGTATTCGACAGTGTTCATTTTGCCATTATTGGTTCCCACGAGATCTTCTTTGCCGGAGTTCCACAGCAAAAGTAGTTCTTCAAATCTCCACCACCTGACCGCCACAGAATCCCCTAAGAGATTAGTGTGTTCGGCAAATAGTAGACGATCAGCAAACTTTGCTGTGATTGTACTCTTCTTCGGGCCATGATCATGGACAACATGGATTCATAGCAAGTAGATCTCTCAAACGGGTGGGTGAGTAGGGTTTGAGTTGAGTCATTGTAGGTTTTTGGTTTCACAGGTGCGGGTTAAAAAGATGCAATGTTAAACGGGTGGAGCAATAGAGCACCCAAATCTAATCAAATGGATTATAAATCCGCCCGTGAGTGCCTATGTAATATGTATAAAGTAAAAAATATGTTACTAGTTCCACTCTACAACAAGAAGTAGAATGGTTTATATATAAATTCCAGTACAAACATAGGACAATGAGTGAAACCATCCACTGTCTACAAAATTTTTGTTTTGGCATAAAATTGTAAGAGAAATGAAAACGACCAACCGTTGTAATGGGAAATTGAGAAAAAATGATATAGATGTTGCAAATAGCATAATATATCACTACAATAACACTATATTTCATCTAGAATTAGAAATTACTAACATGACATGTTCTAATAGTTATCTACTATACAAGATTAACATACAAAATATAATTAATGACATTGAATATAAGATATGCAATATAATCGCTATATGTTCATGAACATAAACAACATTGTAAAATATAACTAAAAATATAACAAAACATATCAACAATGTCTTTAGACTTTATCTTTATACACTATATACATCATTGATTTAGCTTCTTAAATGTGCAGATATGGCATCTCTTAAGAGTCGTACATGTATTATATTTATAAAAATATATTTATCTTAGTTAACTGTGTCGCTCATGGGTGCCCACTAGTCACCCGCAAAACACGCTAACTAAATAGGTGGGTATGAGTTTAGGTGATTTCTAGCGAGTGAGAAACTCCAACACCCAAACCAAATTTAAACGAGTCAACCCATGGGTGCTCGTTGATTTTGACCTAGTTTGATAGGTCTAATTGCAAGGATGATGAGAAATGGCATTGCAAAATTTCCAGTCTTGTCCCTGGTTGATAAATCATTTAACAAGCTACCATGGGTTTTTTTTTTCTTTTTCGTCCTCACTTTTCCTTAACTATCACACATAGCCACGCCGGGCCATCTAGACCATGCGGGTCCCACTCTTTACATCCCCATAAAAGATAATAATAAAGCAACATGCATGATTAATAGTATGACTACATTAACTAAGTAGGTCTCAGGCACCTAACAAACCTCAACCAATAGGTGAAGAGAGAATAAACACATTCCATGTCACCTACAAAATATATATAAAAGTGGGGAGAATATACACATTCCCCTGGGTGAAATAACACATGTCCAAACTATGGGTGGTTGTACAGATGTACAATACATTAGCTAACAAGTCAACCAAATCACCATGCTAAAAGAAATAATATGACAAGACAAGATTTAACATCAAATAATAGAGATATGGTATGTGGGTCAAAACCCAAGCAATTAATGAAATAATTGCACCAAAAAGAGCAATAACATGAATCAATGTTTTAGTCCATGCCTCATTGCGGAATTAGGGTTTGGATAACAAATATGTTCAACTAAAAGGATAAGATGCACATACCTCAATTAAGAGTCCTAGTTATCACTTTTCACCAACTTAGTAGATTTCAAGATCATTTTAACCTAATTACAAGTTATTCACATGTATTAGGATTTTTATAAAGCATAATGTGTAAAGAAAACCTAATTTTAGACCCTTTTAGAAAACTTCAGATTTTGGTCACAAAACCTAAACCAATTGATTCCTTATATTATTCTGATCAAGAAAACATATTTATTTGTCCAATTTGGAGTTTATATCATTAAGCTACAATTTTTAGGGCTTTTTATATAATTTATTAGATCCTCAAAAATAAACCTTCAAAACCATGATAATCAGATTCTCAAACTATTTTTATTAGAAATATCTCATTTTTTGGATTCCAAAATATATTTTGACATAATTTTTGGAAAACTAGAGCAAAAGATATGATTTTACAAATATGACCAATTAGGAAATTTGAGAAATTCACATCCCAACAAGTTAACCCGTGAGAGAAGAAGAGAGGGAACTAAACTGCTGACTAGGCCCAAGTAGCATGGTCAATGACCCATTTGACTCACCCCAAAACAAAGAAACTAGGGGCCAAAAGTCCAAAACGCCCCTAGCAAGAAAAACACTGAACGAAGAAAGACTAAGGGGTAGAATAGTAAAATTAACATGGGAATCCTTCCCCTTCGCGAGGCCACACCATTGTTGCTCGAGCAGCAGGCTGGAGCTTGGATGATTGTGGGCAAATCTCGTCGAAGCCACCAAATGAAGAACTAAGGCTACAAAAATTAAGACAAAGGCTTAATCTACTGACCACCACATGCGATTGAATCGTGATGATGCCAAGTGCCGAGACTAGGTGCCACAAGCTCGAAACAAGGTCCCGATCTGCAGTGGTTGTCTGAGGACTCTATGACCAAATTGTCACTCGGTCAACAGTGGTCAGGGATCCAATATATATGGGGGGAGCCTCAGGTATATGCGTTCTTGGATAGGAGCCTCGAGAAGGTGGAGTGTAAGAATTTGTCTAATCACATATATGCGACAAGAGATCACAAGTAGGAGCTGTCTGGATGTGGAATCCAAAAAGGAAACGATGGGTAAAGAAATCATGCAAAAAGGTTGAGTATCAAGGGAGAAAATCACATTTGAAAAATCACTAGACCCGTGACAACTTTCCTTTTTGGGTGAGAGGTTGATGATGACCTCAGAGTCGTCAGATCAAAAATCAACAGTTACGATTGCACACATGTCTACATAAGGAAGAAAAATGTCCGCGTGACATTATTTGCTTTCCAAATCTTATTCAGTTTAAAGTGAATCATTTATTTTTTTATCCTTTTTCTCTCTCCTCAATTGAGGGTGAAAACCAACTCCAAAATTAATGAAATTTGTCACCTAGACTAATTTGGATATGTAGAATCCAATTTGGCATTACTTTTTAGTTTTGGAGACTCTAAAGATTTTATTTAATTCATTTAAAGTAAATCACATTTTCACTTTCCTTTCACATTGGAGACATCTAGAATCCATCAATTAATGTGAAACTTCACCCTCAAGCAAACTAAAATATATGAAACACGAATTGCCATTAATTTTATCCTTGAAAGTAATTTATCATATTATTTAACATTTTGGGCTTTTACATACTTTCTCTCTCCTAATCTACACATGACATTAAAGATTTTCTAAATTTGTTGAAAATTTACCCATAAGCAAATTTTAATGTGTAGATTACGAATCTGAGATTACTTGTCACTTTTGGAGTCATTTAATGACTTACATCATATTTTAGGCTTTACTCCTATTTTCTTTTCCAAATGAATTAAGATGTCTATTTTATGAAAATTAAGTGAAACCTGGTACTTAAACAAACCCAAACTCAAGGAAAATGAATATGAACTTAGATTTATCCTTTGGGGTTCTTTTTTATGAATTTCTGGCTTTTTAATATATATTATCTCTATATGTCACATTATATCATTTACTGCCACACTTTCAGGATTATAACTTTTCTATTTATTTCTTTTTCTCTTCCTTGCTCCATAAGGCTAAGAGAAGTTCTAGAACAAAGTTATTTTATCAATATGTCACTTAAGTAGTAAATTTGCATTTTAGACCTTGATTGAAACACTAACAGAGGTATCTATTCTCAAACCATTCATATGAATAGAGATCAAATATACTTCAAACCACTAATAATTTCACAAATTCAACATCAAGGACAAAAGTGATAGAAAATATAGGAAGAACTTAGGAAAAAGGGCTAAATTGAGAATATACCCAAATTTCAGTTCATTACAGCACTCCACCCCTTAAAAAGGATTTTGTCTCCGGAATATCAAGAAAAGAGAGAAGGGTGAGTATGCACCCAGATTGTTTATCTAATATATGGTACTTCTAGAATCTTTACAGGCAACTCCTCATAGGTCAGGTTCTCATGGATCACCAAAGATTCTACTATTAAAATTTCCTTTTATGTGATATAACACAATTAACAATTTTGACTTATTAGCATTATATTTATTAGGATATCACATTATCCTTATTATTATTTTAATTATATCTAATAATATTCACTTTTTTGCCAAAAGATTTATATTTCATCATTATGCATGAAAGCCTATATCTGCATTACTTATCTCTTTAAGAGTTTTAGCACAATTAGTGCTTGCTCAATTATCTCAACAATTATATTAATATTCTAGAATATTATCCTTAGTAATTTGGATTTAAACTCCATTATCCTCATGTTATCACCATGTTGAATTATATTATATCATTTTGCATGAAATAAGAAATTTTATCCATTTTGTTTTAAGTCTACAATTAACCAAATAATGTCATATTAATTACTTCGACCTATATTAAACATCAATACATTGTCACATTAACTTTCTTACTCACATTAATGTCCTCATAGACCATTTACTCATACTTATTTACTGCCTATAATTGGTTATGCACACTTAGCACCACATTGACATCCATGCACGTTTATGTGAATCAAATTACTCATTAATGATATTTGAGTTATTATATGATTTTGGTGAAGAAGGTGGAACATATTACCTATTAGTGAATTGATTCACATACCAAGTCATGATTAGGTGACTAAATTAGGTATATATTAGTGAACAAAGTGATATGCATTACATATTGATAACTTTTTAAGTATATGATTAGATGATTATATATCATCTATGTGTATCAAAGTATATGATTATGACACCTAACATCACTAATGTATCGTGAATGTCATCAAGGATGAATATATTAAGGTTATATTATTACAACTTAGGATTTAGATCAACATGATCATTATATTTCACCTATACTTTTTTAGTATACATTAAGTCCAAGATTCGGTTACAATTATCTTGATCATCATATCATTGGGGTTTATTGGTTCATGACATGGTTAGCATCACGTGTATCCATAATTAGGATTAATATGTGAATTATTCATATTATATATATTAAATATTTATTAGGGTTCAAACATATGAATTATTCTTTGGATGACCATTATATGTTCTTAGGATAACAACAAGCATGTTAGGGGATAAGTCTAACCTTGTTTAGGAAATTCTAAGAATTCAAGCACACGAACCTCCTAATCATGAAGTTAGGGTTTCTAAAGTCTACGTAGCTAGATTGAAGGTTTATAAGAAACTCTAGTATTATCACAAAACCTATTACCATCATGAATAGGAAATATATTTATTTTGTTTACTCGCATAGATGAGGTGTATTTCTAGAGGTTGAAAAATATTTTAACATCGACACCTATTCTAACTTTGATAGAATATAATTAAGGTCCTCTTATATTTTGTGATGCATCTAAAACAATTTTGAGATGAATGCTTATGTGAGGTGATAAAGTGATAGACTGTTCTTTTTACATCTCAAGATGAATAAAGAAAAATATTATATACATGCTCTTGGGTTAGAAGGAGTGGTGTATGTGTATCAAAGTCAAATATTCAGTTTAAGTTTACAGTATACATAACTCTAAATGGTTTCAACCTGATACATCAAAGAGGGTTGGAACTAGAATTTTTTTCAACTATGCAATTTATTACCATTTGGAGAATGCTAATGCCATTTCAGATGCCTTTTGTACTATGCCATGATATTTGCACATGGGTTTTCTTTGATACCCTTTTTGAAACTAGAGACATGAATAAATAATTGGGTGTGCTAAAAAAGGTGGGTTTACATCATAGATGTTTATCTAGAATATCTACTAGTCCTTTATGATCAATTAATAGAGTATAAAGAGAAGATGATCAAATCCTATAAATATTGCAACATGTGAGTAAATCAAAGAGGACATAGTTACTTTGAAGATGAGAGTACACTCTATGTGATAGTATTTTCTATGTTGATACCAATACGTGTGTTCTCACATAGACAAATTGAAAAATGTACTTTATGATAAATTCGACCCAATGCACCCAAAAAGTAAAATATGTATGTGAACCTCAATTACTCTGTTGGTGACTAAGTATTTAAGAGGATGTCAACCAATATTTTTTGGATGTTCTATGTGTCAACAAGCTAGAGATGAGCACCATAAGAAAACTAGAACATTGCAACCACTTGGTATCCATAAATAGAAGTGAAATCACATAAAAGTTCACTTTGTATTGGGTTTAACATGGTCATCGGTGGATACTACTCTACAAGATGATAATGAAAAACATCACAATTTTTGGTAAATATCCATATGTTAGGTTGACATAGATGCAACATATCTTGTATAATATATATAATATATATATATACAAGATATGTTGCATCTATGTCAACCTTTAGCCCATACAATTAAAAGAAGATTTTTCTTAATTTTATAGGCTATAATAGGTTTTGGATCACATAATTATAATGTTTATGAAAAGAGAAAAACCTTTAGCCAATGTCATTTGGTGTAACCTTGGAGTATAGGACAAATAAGAAAATTCTTGTATATCCCTAATCATTACACTTTATTCTTGTACATATTTATAGAAAAATCTTCTTAATAGAATGCAAAGTTATTTTGAAGGTAATTCCAAGTTGCAATATTTTAATTTTTAATTTTTAGTTTAATCAAATGATTTTGATTTGTTATGGTTTGAAAATGAATAATATGCAATGTGTCAATGACCGTGTTTCTAATTATATTAAAAGTAGTTTGGAAGCTCTAGTTTTAGTGCATGCATGAATTCCATATGAGGATACATGATAGAACATGATGTAGAGTAGCATTCTCTTTGCATGTTGATTACATTTCTCAGTTGAATAAATTTGGATAACAAAAATCATAAATATAATACTAATTATGAATATGATTCAAGAATGTTTACAACTAAATTAAAATGGTAAAATGATTTCAAACAACCATTTACAATTAGTTTACCCTTTGGTGGGGTTAGATTTCTATTTTAAGAATATTTTCCTTAGATTGGCTTGACAAGTTATACTCATCTATCTTGCTAGAAGGCCCCTATGGTGCTCTTGGTGATCTAGGTGGGTCATTAGTAACCCAACCCTAGACTTATAATTGTAGGTTGGCCGCGATAGAAAACTTGTCAAACTAACCTTTGATGCCATTCGAACCGCCAACTTAAAAATCTAGGTCACTGGTGGATGCCATGATAGCATCTGAGAAACCTTGTATTGGGGTTTCCACCCTCAATTAGTTGGTTTGAACAATCTCTCAATCAACTGGCAAATAATTGTTGACCGATTAGTTTTCATTCAATCAATAAAATAAAAATACTTTTATTATATTTTGGAAATAATGTATGAACAAGAGTTGTTGACCTCTTGAGACACAGATTTCCTAAACCTATATGAAGAAACCCCATTGAGTTGATTTTGGCATTATTTTGGAAGAAGAGAAGAAGGAGAATTATGTTAAGAACTGGGTAAATTAGATACAACCTAGCTAATGTTAGTATCTAATATAGTTTAATATCTCTATATCTACCTACTATATTGAATAACCATTTTCATCAACCATATTGGGATCTTTCTCAATATGGTTTCTTTCTTCTTGTATTAACACGATCTAAACCCAGACACACTAGGATTGGAACATGCTATCTTGGAATTTCTTTAGGGTTTTCTCCACAAATGAAGATTTGAGAGTTGGAATATGATCTCATCAAAGATCTATTAAATATGCGAGAGTAATTCTCATTTAAATTACGATCTAACTTGAATCAACCCTAGTTCTTGAGCCAAAAAGAGAAAAAAAATATGAAATTTTTATTATTATAATGATTTGAATGATAGTACCTGAATAAAATGCATTTCCTTTTAGGATTGGAATGTTTTTCATATATTTAGTATGATATTCTACAATAGTGAATCTAGAATGCACATAATTACGTTAGTTTCCCCTACTTTCATAAATATGATTTTTCAAATAAATTACTACAAATTACAAGCCGATTCTGATTATGATTTTTTGTTACAATATTTGGCAAAAAAAAATGAAAAGTCAATTTTAATGTACTTGTATTTGTAAAACCTAATGTACATACATGAGTATGATTACAAGTAAATGAGAACTAATGTGAGAATGCAAGTGGGGGGGGTTGATAACAATGTATATTGACATGTTAGATTTGATTCCTAACTAATTAGACATTATATGCCCAAAAACCTCCAAATATATCTACAAAGTCTATACTCTAAATGAGGAAACTTGCATACTATATGGAATAGTCAACGCTGAGTTATCTGAATCCCAACAAAGGGGTGTGTAGGATGAAAATTATAATATACATTTTTTTTTCTTAGCTAAATATGGCCTCAAATTGCCCCCAAGATGCAGAGTATATAAGCTATTATTGCATATATCTTGATATTCTATGTGTTGTTTCAAGAAATATATGAAATCATCAATATACACTTAAATTAAGTGTTATTCATGACTTATTAATCTAGTTACTATCCTTTTATTCTAGATCCTTGGTCAGAATGGGGACTGCCACAAGAATGTGATGAAGGAAATTCCACTTCAACCAACAAAGCATCTGGATACATGAAATGGTAATGGATTAGAGGGATTTTCCATAGTTGTAAAGCCTCTCAAGAAAATTGACTACTCCAAGAGATGAGATGTAAAGACAAGAAGACAAAACTCTTGTCCTTAAAGACTATTTGATGAGTCGGTATCATTCTGGTGTAATACAAAAATATATTGTTCCAGAATTTTTCCCAATTTGATCATATGGTTTCCATGCCATTAAATATACATTTGAGGCTCTTGATATCCAAGCCAAGAGGAAACATAGTAAATGAATAGTTGAATAATGACATCTCAATTTAGACATATCCTTAGCAATATTACACCAAGATGCTGATGAAAATACACTTATAGCTATCATCTATGCCCCAGTCTATTAATAGAACCCCATCACCAATGTCCTAGGGGTTCAAACCATCACTCACTCCTTTTCCATTTCCAATTACCTTCACTTTTCACTATTCATCTTCTAAATATGACGTTATCACATTCCTACAAACATCAATTGTTACACCCACATCCAACAATTACCACTAATCATTAGATTAGGGCATAAGTTGAGGATTAAACATAATATTAAGAACACCCTTAACTTTTTCTTTGATTTCAATCTCTTTGCTTACTCACATTCAACCACATAAACCAACTTTGCAAGGGAAATAAAACCTGATTACTCCAATATGATTACAACAATAAAGATATACATCTAAACATTTATTCAGTTTCTCACACTTCCATGTACATACTACATGCTAATCGTATACATTCTCATTTAAGAAGAATATAAAGTTATACATCTTCATTTACCACTCTCTCATCTCTATACAAGGACCTAGAGTGAAACGGACCGAGTGAACTTAACTAATCTCATACTTAACTCATGTGGCAGATCTACTTTGATGTAATGACATCTTCAATCCACAAGTTATACCTAAAAATTATGAGTAGAGGGGTGAGCCTACTCACTCAGTGAATGAGTACTTCATAGAAACAATTTAAAGGACTTATATAATTGCAGATATACTGTTGAACAACTGATATCAATTATTACAGTAATAAACTATAAAGAGACTAATCATTCACAATCATAAATGTGGAAGGATACTCAATATATCTACAAGAGTGAATCAATATATGAACATTATGGATTAATTAAAAAGAGAACTAACAACTCAGAAACATACAAAGTACAAATGAATAATTGCACACACTTGGCTAACCTCTCATTCATCTTATTATGCCCTGAACCCGCATGAGGTGTACTACAACATATGAAAGAACCGTAGCAAGCTACATTCTCACTGTACAAGGATTAGAAGTATGCCCAAGTTCCTAAGCCTATCTCTCAAGTACGACCCTATCTACATCGGTCCTCGGCACATCTACCTCTTGGAGGCTAATGGGAGCAGCCAGATATCTCAGACTCCACCTCTCAGCTTGGGTACTCATGTTGTGAGTCAAAACCCTCAAACTTATTGTGCATTAGTGGACCTACTAACTACTGATCACTACAACATGTAACACAGGTACCACCGGCATCCCCAGTTGGTAATGGGCACCACACAACTATAAGGAGTCTGCCCTACTAGTCAAGACCCCCGCACTCTACTGGTGCACTCTGGCTTACCTCATTCTGGACAACCTCCAGTCGGGAAACAATTTCCTCCCCATAGCATAGGCCTCATCTTGTGAGGATTCTACAGTGTTCATGGAATATAAATGTCTAATTCACTCTTTAAGTTCACAGTTCAATCATCACAACAACATAGCTTAGTTTAGCTTTGGAAACCATTCATTTCATAGATCATCTGATAATATTTACCACAAACTAAATTGTAACTCATCACCACATCTCACACTAAGAAACATTGATATCACAATATTTGATTCACAGAACACCCTATCCTTAGGGATTCATTTACCTCATTCACTTATCACATGACTCACATAAGGATTTAATGCATCATAAACATTCACTAAATAAATATTTCTTTCAACAATTCATATACAATCAACATATGTATGAAAGCCTAGAATTGAGTTGAATTTGGGTTTCCATGCAATTTAATGGGATATCATGAATCAAGAATAACATTGAATAAATAAAGTCTATGATGTCAAGAAAAGTACTTCTGGATTTCACAATATCTATTCGCAAATAACCAACTTTTCACTCATCTAGGGTTTCACCCTCTTTACTGAGATATCAAACAAACATTGATGATATCACACGAAATCCTAGATATTATCTGACATATATGTACTATGGATTTAGATAAACAATCATTCATAATCAATGAGATTCAATTATACAAAATTCTCTATTTAATTATACATCAATTTCAATCATATCCGAAAACCCTAAATTTCATTTTACTCTTATAACCTCTACAAATACTTAGGGAATTATTATTAAGATGGATTGTATCCATTTCTAATATACTTTTATCATCTGAAATTCATCAAAATAGAGGTCCATTTCATTAAATTTGCAAAAACTTGATAAAAAAACAATTTAGGGTTTGCACTCGTATACAAAGCAATTGAAGATTATTGATGATTTAACTCATTTTTGTATAATCTACTATTTAAAGGAAGTACCCACTCACCCTAAGGTGTGAAAACACCTTAAAAATGTAGCTCATCTCTAAAAATCTAAAATCCATATCAAAACCCTAGCAAATCACTGATTTCTTCTTCCTTTCAACTTGGAAACCATAGAAAGGAGGGATTATGAAGAAAGAGTGAGAAAAGGGGAAGATTTGATACCATTTCAAATTAAATCAGAGGAGGTACAAAATCTTGACATGTGAGAGAAGACTCACCATCAAAGGCTATGCAAAGAAGCTAAACTTACTTGATTTCATCATATCTCGGATAGAGAAACCCTAGGTCAGCATCTCCACCACTTTCTCCTCTCAAAACCTAGCTCTCCTTTCTCTCTAGAATTTCATTTCTCTAGAATGGATTGCGAAATATGAGAGCTTCTTGGGTGCTAGCTTTCTCATATAGAGCAATTTAGGTGCTTGGGTAGTTTACACATTAACCCCTCACTATACTTTTACTTATTTCAACAGATTTTTCTGTTATAAAAAGTTACTATAATTCTTTTATTGCAGAGGTCAAACATCCTTCAAAAATTATGAAATTTTAGTATGATGTCATAAATTTAAAATCAATGCTCCAGTATAAATGTAACATCCCTGACCTGGGTTATGCTTTAACCCTAGGTGTTTTGTTTAAGAAAGATAATTAGATGCTTGATATTATCTCTTGAAAAGTAATTAAGGCTCACAAGGAACTTATATTTCAATTTTAGTCCATTTTGAATAATGTAGAAAATAATGTATTGCTTGTGTTGGACTAAAGTGTAATTTACCCAAGTTGAGGGGTTAATTTGCAAATGTTACATGATAATATGTTCCTCATGTGTTGAAGCATCATAAGTATGAAGATGATGCAGAGGTATGGCTAGTGAGAGCCTGAGTACCAAGAAAGAGCTGATAAAGCAATGTTTGTGCATTGAAACCTAGTTTTGGTGTAATGTGCAATTTACCCAAAACCTAGGGTTCAATATGCAATTTACCACTTTAATAAGGTCCCTAATATTATTGGAATCTTGTAGAGGCGATAAAATGAGAGGGGCATCTCATTTGAGCTACTTTGAAGGAGAGAGAATCTTGATATTAAAATAATCAAGATTTAAGCATAAACAGAACTTTATCTCAAATTAATGCAAGAATATATATAATAATTGAATGCCCTTCAACCAAACTTATAATGGTTGTATTTGTTCAAATGTGAACACCCTTTTTCCTTTTCTAGGACACGAAAATATCTTAAGGAGGTGAAAATTCCACTCACCTTATTATAAGAAAAAGAATTATCCACTCACTTATGGATAATTACTATTATAAAGGTTAAGGTGCTTAATTTCTTTTCTCTTAATTCATGTATAATGGAAGGGAGTTAGGTGGATATGAATATACCTTTGCATGCAAGTAACCAAGGGGGAAGAGGTGGAAACAATTTCGAATTTTTAAAGGATTTATATAAGGCATTTTCTCTCTCATTGATTTCCTTATAAAATCACCCTTTACCACTCAAACCAAGGAATTTTTCAAATCTACTTCTTTCCTTTGCTTGCAAAAACGATCAAGGAAGATAGGAACAGTAGGAAGATGACCCCCAACCTGTTGGTAAGCTTCTTGACCTTTGTTCATCTTGATTTCATGGTGGAAATCATAAATCAATGAATGATTTCTTCATATCTCGATCCCATCTTCACTTCTAACCATTCCTTTTCACTCAAAAACTTGAGGAACGATCCTTGTGGTTAGAGAAAGCTACTCCCACCATTGTTGACGTGAAGTTCCAAGCTTTGAATCTCAATTGAAGGTGGGTTATATAGCTTGAACCCCTATTCATTGTTATTTAATTTAATTTCTCAATAATTATGTTTAATTGTTATCCTTTCAATCCCTTTGATTATTTGATGCAATTACCATGATAATGGCAGTAGTTTTCATTGGACTAAGATTTGATGATGATAATACCATCTTAGGCACACTTTCCAACTAGTTTCACATACAAACGGTTTCACCACTTTTGGTTCAAACAGTTTCACCAAACCGTTTGGAGACCAAACAGTTTCCAAACCGCTTGGAGGCTTGGACCTCAAACCGTTTAGAAGAGTTGACCATTTGGAAGGGTTGACCATTTGAGGTCATAACCCTAGTATATGTTGTATGATGATCCAATTACTCCAATTGATTAATTCCACATATGGAGAATTTTCCAAATAGAAACCCTAATCGGCTAAGTGCTGATTTTGCAATTGATTAAGTTGATGTTTTGGGTTGATTAGCCCAAACGGTTTCAAAACCATTTGGATGTCACCCTAAATGGTTTAAAAACTGTTTGAAGGTCAACCAAGACCGTTTGGAGGTCTAGGGTTGAGTATGGTTGAGTAATTGAATAGTTAGAGACATCAAATCAAAATGCAATCAATGGCTAAGTTGATGATCAATTCAATGATCTAAACCCTAAATTAGATTTCACAAATTTTAATGCATTATAAGGAAAACGGTCTAAAGACTGTTTGGAGTTCATACAAATGACCTCAAGACCGTTTGGAGGTCATCCAAATGACCTCAAGACCATTCAGTTCATATCATAAATTGATGATGGTTCACTTATTTCAATTGAATTGATTTCCACAATGTTAAGCATTGATAATTGCTCAACTTCAAAACCCTAATTGAAGGTTCCTTGATTATAAACCCTAGTTTATTTGGGTTGAAATCCCTAATTGATGGTCTAATTGAGGGGTGATTCCATAGTTCATATAATGAATGAATCAAGGATATAGTTGATAGTCTGTTCATAGTTTGGAACCTTGATTTAGTTAAGTGTTGAAGGAACTTTTTGGTCCATTCGGTTTTGAGAGGGTTCGGACCAAACGGTCTCAAGACTGTTTGGGTCCAAACAGTCCCAAGACTGTTTGGAGTCCCAAGCTCATTCGGTTTCAATACAATTTTCTTAAACGGTTTCAAGGGCAATGTGCCCAAATGGTTTCAAACCGTTTGAAGACTGAAAGGCCAAGACCGTTTGTGGTCTATGTAATCAAAACCGTTTGAAGCTCAAAATGATTAATCCTTTTGGATACCTAATATAATTAAAGACTCAATTGGTTAATCCACTTGAACACCTATTGTAATTAAAGATTCAATTGGTCAATTCATTTGGACACCTCATGTAATGGAGGTCCAATGTGTTCAAATCTTTTTGAGAATCAAGATGATGGTTGATCCATTGATCCAATGATGATTATTAATGTTAGGTACAAAGGCTGAAACCCTAATGTACCTAGATGCTCAATACCTTTAGATTAATTAACCCTAAAAGGTTATGAAAGTAATGTCTTAGTACACTATGATAATCATAGTTGTATATACTTGATTGAAGGGTTGATGTAACCTAATCAAGTTGAGAGGATGATGGAAAGGAATTCTTACATGATTATTAATCATGTAGTGATTAGGGTATGATCCTTAGTGAAAATATCATGTAAACCCTATTTAAGAAAGTTAATGAATCTTAACCCTATTTCTGGGAAATTCTGAGTAAAACCCTAATATAGGGTATTAGTATAACCCTAATTAAGGGTGATGATTTGAGTAATCCTAGTTTAAGGTTATGGAATGAAAAACCCTAACCTAGATGAATAGTAAACCCTAATTGTGGGTTAGTGAATATAAAACCTAATTGAAGGTAATGTGATGTGAAACCCTGATGTATTGATGTAATGTAGAACTCAAATCCAGGGTAATGCAATGTAGTGCTATATGAGACCCTAAACTTGGGCAATATGGTGATAAACCATAAACCTGATCTGGGTAATGGGATGACTATCCCAAATTGACTTGAAATGGGAAATCCTAACCCTAGTAAGGGAATAGTGGTGTTACCCCTGAATAGTGATAATATATTGTTTTTCATGGTCCTGATATGCAAGTGATGTAACTGTTGTCATCTGTACTAACCATGCAGGTATCATGAGATGATGAACATAGCCAGGTATGAGCTATGATGCCTTATTTATTGAAATTGTTTATTGGGCCTTGTGTGCCATAATATACCTTGTTGCTTAGTAAGAAGTAGCAAGAGAGCGAATGGGCCTCAAGTGCCATGAGAGATGCTTGTGTAACAAGTATCATGTTTACCTTGGTCAGATGACCTGAAGGTGATAGTTACCAGAGAGAGGGGTAACAATGCTTAGTAATGAGCTAAGAGTTTGAATACATAGAACCATATGAGTATAGTATTGAGATTGTGAATGGATGATAATTCCCAGTGTTGAAATAAGGGACTGAGATCCCAATGTCTTATAAAGACTGAGAAGTAACTAATGAATACAATACATGTTTCCTTTGTAGTATTTTTTCCTAATAAGTTATGTTTGAAAACTTGACTGATGCTAAAAGAATATGATAATGTACTTAATTAATCAAGTGAAAGCTATTCATGTAGTGCTCTGGCCATAGATCCATCATCGTCAGTAGCTGGTGATGGTGAAACAGGTTTTCTTACGAGATCTCCTAGAGTTCGCATATTTTTGAATATGTGGGGGTCGATGGGTGAAAATATTCGTACGTCCTCTTGAGGAGATTGATGGAAGGTAAACATTAAACCTCTAAATCCTTCATTAAATGTTCTGAGATGGATGTATCATGAATCTCCCGATGATCTTAATGCCGAATCGATGGTGGTAAACACAAAATCTCTCAATTGCGAAGAGAGTGCAGTCGCCACTGTAGCTCTATAGCGAAGATGCCACTATACCCTGGCAAGCTATATAGTAGAGACACAAGATCTCCTGCATGTGATCTCACACTGACCGAGATGTGGGAAGTCATGGAAGTCGGCTCTTCCATTTGACTTTGTATGGTACCGATTTTGACTTTGCAGTGATCGATTGGTGTATGAGCGGTATACCTCATCTCTTAAGAGCTAACATATATTTGTAAAATATAATCACCCGTGTAGCGTATTTGCATAAAATTGGAATATGAGAACCACTGGTTGATGTTATATTGCTTAGCATGTCCTGTATACATAAATGTTATTTATGTTCTTTAATTTCATATTGAATAATAGACATGCTGCTTTATCAAGTTATAGCTGAAATACTTGCATAAGAATGTTGCTCTAATCTGCATAAATATAAATTTATCTGCTAGTTAATATAATATTCCACTGCTCAGTTTATTTCTTTTAAGTTGCAATAATAATGTTTAGCGGAGAGTTATATCTCTCGCTGGGGCAATTTTATAATTGTCTCACTCCCGTGGGATTCAACGCTTTTAGGTAGACGTAGACAAAGAGGCAGAAACCCTGTAGCAGGGGAAGAGCAGCAACAACAACAAGGACAACAGTGATATCCTATGTGGGGATACTGTCTGTCAGGCTTGATATATAGATATGAATAGAGTCCTATGTGTCATCTCTGTACTCTCAGGTCCTAGGAGTCAGCAAAATAATGTTTTTACAGTTGATATGAGATTTTGATTCAAATGCCTCGAGGATTTTGTTACTTGTGCTTCTTAGCAAAGTAATGATGGGTATATATTTCTCGAGAAGAGATGGTACGGTGAATGTACAATTTGGACCAGTATGTAATTATAATACTATGGTTTTTGTTTAAAGAATCTCTGGTAATGAATCTTTTCATAAAAGGTTTTAATTTTTAGTGATTTTCAGTAATTCTACTGATAACGATCGCTTCCGCATTAGTTAAACTAGTTAATCTTGTTTTTATACATCAGATCACCACAAGTTTAGTGGTATCAGAGCTCTAGGTTCGCGGAGTCTACAAAGACATATGATTAAGGTTGTTGAGTCTGTTCTAAGTGTCTTCCTATTTATCTGATAGTGTCTTCTGCTCATATAGGAGAAGAAGAACTTGAAGATGTCTGGATCACATGATGAACATGCTGCTACACCAGGAGGAGGTGCAAGGGATCAAGCTAGGGAGGAACCCGTGCCTGAGATTCCTCAACTTGATCAGGCTACGTTAGGGAACCCAACCTTCCATACCCTCTTTGGGCAGTTCATGGCGACTATGACGCATATGGTGGATAGGATGCCACCATCTGCACCGAGGGCACCAACCCACAATGAAGGATAAGGAGCTGGAAAAACCTTTGAAAGACTTCACCGGGTGGGAGCCACAGAGTATGTTGGTACAGCTGACCCAGCTGATGCAGATATGAGGTTGAATGAACTAGAGAAGGCCTTCAGAATCCTCAACATTCCTGAAGCTGAGAAGGTGAGGCATGCTATCTACCTTTTGAAGGGGAGTGCTGGTCATTGGTGGACCATTGGGGAAGGTAAAAGGCCAGGAGTTGAAGTCAGATGGGATGAATTCCGATGTGAGTTTGTTGCTAGATACTTCCCCAAGATGTATCTAGATGAGAAGATCTCTCAATTTGAGAGATTGAGGTAGGGACATATGAACATTAACAAATATGAAGCTAGGTTCATGGAGCTATTGCGGTTCTATCCGCACATGGAAGCTATGGATGAGGAGAGGATTCATCATTTGGAGAAGGGGTTGAACGCTGAATTGACCACTCCAGTGTCTTCTCTGGAGAACAGGGAGAGGTTTGCAACTTTTGTATAGTCCTTGTTGAGGATTGAGAGGTCTGTGATCGATAAGCGACATGCTCGTAATAAGAATGTATATCCTCAGTTTCAAGGATAGAGGTCCGAGAGCTTCAAAAGGCTAAGATTCTCTGCACCACCACTACCACCAAGGTTTAACACTCAGATGCAATGGACGTCGAGTAGGGGTAGGGGATGTAGTTTTACTCCAAGTAGAGCCCCCAGTACAACATCAACATCAGTGACAGGAACACCCATGCAGAGTTTGGGAAGTTACAATTGTTACCAGTGTGGGAGGGTAGGACACTTGTTGAGAGATTGTCCTGAGAAAGTCAGAATTGTGACTCAACCCCAGAGATAGAGTCAGCAAGGTTCACAGAGGTGTCAGTTCAGTAATAATGCTCGAGGACGTGGACAAGCGTCCCAGGCTGGATCGTTGACACCCAACAACTGAGCACAGGGTCAACAACAAGCAACAACTAGATTCTATGCTATGAATCAGCCTGAAGCAGTAGTCAACCCTCGGGTTGTGACAGGTCAGATGGAACTATTTGATTCTGATATGTCTTCATCCTGCTTCATATCTTTGTTAATTGATCCGGGTGCTACGCATTCTTTTATCACTCGAGAAGTGATTCATGACTGCAACATGATTGTCAGTCATAGAGCAGATAGTTTGATGCTAGAAACTCCTTTACTGGAATCTGCAGTGTTGCGGGAAGTGTGTTCTCCCTGCAATCTTTCCTTTTCTGATCATCGCATTCAAGTGGATCTATTACCACTTGAGATGCAGGGTTTTGATGTAATCCTTAGAATCAACACCTTAGAGAAGTATAAGGTTGTCTTGGATTGTAGTTCCAAGCAGGCTGTGCTCACAGATGATGGTGACACATGGATCTTTCAGGGAGATAAGAAGATTCTTCCAACCTGTTTAGTGTCAACTATGGTAGATGAGAAGTTGATGAGACAAGGATACTTAGCATTCTTGGCTCATGTGGTAGATACCACAATGGAGAGCCCTCATCCTTCTAAAGTTCTGGTTGTTAGGGAGTTTGAGGATGTTTTTCCTGAAGGACTTCCAGGTGTTCCTCCACCCCGAGAGATTGATTTTGAGATTAATCTAAACCCGGGCATGCAACCAATAGCACAAACGCCGTATAGAATGGCACCTGCTGAGATGGCAGAGCTCAAGAAACAATTGCAGGAGTTTCTTAAGAAGGGTTTTATCTGACCGAGTACTTCACCATGGGGTGCTCCGGTCCTCTTTGTTAAAAAGAAAGATGGGTATATGCATTTATGCATCGACTATAGACAGTTAAACAAAGTCACCATAAAGAACAAGTGTCCTCTGCTAGGGATAGATGACTTGTTTGACCAGTTGCGTGGTTCAACTATCTTTTTTAAAATAGATCTGAGGTCGGGATACCATCAGTTGCGTATCAAGGAGGGTGACATATCTAAATCTTCTTTTAGAACAAGATATGGTCACTATGAGTTCACAGTTATGTCATTTGGACTAACTAATGCACCAGCTGCATTCATGGAACTCATGAATAGAATCTTTCGACTTTTTCTTGATCAGTTTCTAGTCGTCTTCATAGATGACATCTTGATCTATAGTAGAGATGCTCAACAACATGAGCAACACCTCCGTCAGGCTTTGACTTTGCTAAGAGAGCATAAGCTATATGCTAAGTTTAGCAAATGTGGGTTCTGGCTACCAAAAGTTTCTTTTCTAGGACACGTCATATCTTCCTCAGGTATTCGTGTTGATCCTAAGCAAGTAGAATCTGTCCTGCAATGGGAACAACCAAAGACACCAACAAAAATTCACAGTTTCCTAGGGTTGGCAGGCTATTACAGGAGGTTCATCAAGAACTTCAGTTCTATAGCTTTACCCCTAACCAAGTTGACCAGGAAAGATATTGCTTTTGTCTGGAATGACAAGTGTCAACAATCTTTTCAGTTGGTGAAGGAAAGGTTAACAAGTGCACCTGTGCTAGTGTTACCTGAGAAAGGGAAGGGGTACATAGTCTTCTGTGATGCATCCAAGAATGTCTTAGGTTGTGTGTTGATGTAGGATAAATAAGTAATTTCTTTTGCTTCTCAATAGCTTAGGAAACACGAGGAGAATTATCCGACACACGATCTAGAGCTAGCTGCTGTGATCCATGCTTTGAAGATCTGGAGACATTATCTCTATGGAGAAACGTTCCAGATTTTCACAGACCATAAGAACCTAAAGTATATCTTTTCTCAGCATGAGCTAAACATGAGGCAACACCGCTGGATGGAGTTAATCAAGGACTACAATTGTACAATTGATTATCATCCAGGGAAGGACAATGTAGTGGCTGATGCACTAAGTAGAAAATCAGCAACACCAGCCTTAGATAAAGCACAATTGAATTTCTTAGTGTGCTCTAAGAGAGATATGCTTATCTCCTTGAGGAAAAACAATGTAAAGCTTAAAGTGTCATTGTTAGCTGGGCTGTTAGCTAAGATGCAAGTGAAACCTACTCTGAGGTAGTATATTAAAGAAGCACAACATACTGATACTGTGATTCAACAGATCAGGTCAGAGTATGGTAGTGAGAAATGAGATGGTTTCCTTGATTCAGATGATCAGGTAGTCTGTTACCATGATAGGATGGTAGTACCTAATGTTGATGACCTAAGGAAGATAGTTCTGGAAGAAGCTCATTCTTCAATATATGCCATGCATCTAGGGAGCACCAAGATTTATCATAATTTAAAAGATATGTATTGGTGGCTTGGTTTGAAGAAAGATGTAGCTGAGTTTGTTATGCGGTGTCTGGTGTGTCAGCAGGTTAAAGATGAACATCAGAAGTGCACAGGAACAATGCTACCTCTACCTATACCGCAGTGGAAATGGGATCATGTAACCATGGACTTGGTGGTTGGTTTGCCTAGAACAACCAAAAGTCATGATTCCATTTGGGTGATAGTTGATAGGTTTACAAAGACAACACATTTCTTACCTGTCAAAACAACCTACACTGCTGAGAAGCTTGCACAGATCTATATAGATGAGATAGTGCGGCTACATGGGGTTTCGACTACTATCGTTTCTAATAGAGGTCCCCAGTTTATGAATTATTTTGGGAGTGACTCCATAAAGATTTGGACACACAGTTAAGGTTAAGTACAACCTTTCATCCTCAGATAGATGGACAGTCTAGGATTTATTTTTCCCTAAGTCACTTCTATGACTTAGGGGAGTTTGGAAAAACCTAAGGATCTCATTCTTTTCTGTTGAACGACAGCTGAGAGCAAGGAGGGGAGAAAATAGAGGAGACGACCACATTTTGGATAGTTTGGGCACCTCTGGTGGGAAGATTCACAGCCGAAAGATAGAAAATCACTCTATTCCTCAGAGGGAGTCATCTAGACCAGTTTCTCCAGGGGTTTCTTTAGTTCTCTAATGTTCCCCTCATTTTTCTTCTCCTCTCCTATGTACTTGACCATGGAAATCATGCGGGGCTAATACCCTTGTTACTTATGACCCGACAGTAGCCCGATTCTTCATTATAATTGACTTTTATGCATTAATATACAATTTTCTTTTAATTTTTGGATATATTTCTATAAGAGTATCACAAATTGGACATCATAGGTAGTTTAATATACTGTTAATTACTTTGAAAGAGGGATTAAGGTTTGGAAAATTTATAGAAATATATGTTTTATATCACCCTTTGAGAAAGATGGCTTACCAATGTGAAGAGAATAACCCAACATTTTCGATAAAGCACCTAACTAATAGCACAATTTGTTGGCTAAATTGGACATTAGTATAATCCCTTTGTTTTGATGATGACAAACATTTCATTCTTGACAATCTAACGTGCTACTTGAGTGTTACAGGAATAAGGTGGATGACAAATATTTGGAAGATCTATATGCTAAAGTGCTTTAATTTCATGAACGTAATCAAATTGTAAAACTTGTACAAATATATAATGTACAAGTACTTAGACATCATGTAAATCAAGCGCTAGATCTTCCCTAACCAATCACTACACTTAGATAGATCATCCCCTTCAATAGTGTCACATATGCACACTCATACATACACTTAGCACTTCATTTAAAACATTGAAACAGGGTCAATCTCGGTCGACAAAATCCTCGACCGAGACACTCTCGGTCGACAAACTCCTCGACCGAGAAAGACCCAAGTAGCCGTTAGACACAGTAGACAAGGTAGTTGGCAGTTGGAGATGAACGTTGTATACCCTTGCTCCAGACAGTCTTTCGGTCAACAAATCCTCGACCGAGGAGGACTCTCGGTCGAAAATTCTTCGACCGAGATGTGTTCTATCTGCAACTTTCATAATTAATAAACTAGCCGTTGCTAAAGCAACTAAAGTGCACCTAACGGCTAGTTAAGCACTTGGAACCCCCTAGAAAGTTTCTAGAACGTCCTTAAGTACTTGTAGGCCATTCCTATAAATAAGACATACCTTAGGACACCTAAAGTCACTCATACACACTTGTGCAACACTTGAGCATATACTTGCAATTGGCTATTCATTCCCACTGCTCCAATTTCGTGTCCTATAGGCTAGCATCTCCTATCCACAACACTTACACTTTTATATACATTGGTTAGGAGATCAAAACACTTGATATAGGAAATCAAGCCTTGAGATACAAGTGGTATTGTAATTTCTATTTTTCCTTCTTGTTCCTTTTATCTTTTGTATTCTCCTTGCTACTCCTAGGGTTGGAGGCTGTAGATTGGAGAATGTTCTTCTCGGTGGAGAAGGTGGACTTCAGACTACTTCAAGAAGGCTGTTGCAATGGGAAGCTACTTCAAGAGGAAGGCTACTTCAAGGGGGAGCTTGAAGTTACTTCAAGAAGGATGCTTCTAGGTTGGTGCAACTACTTCTAGGTGAAGGCTGTCCGAAGGGTTTGGTGAAAGAATTGTAATTTTATGTAATATCCTTGCGAGGTAATAAAATTTAATTCTTTCAAAATCCTGGTTGGGTAAGCAACTGGGTAGTGGATTGACTGCCTTAGTATTTGCTAAGGTTGGAACCAATCGAAATCCTTGTCCCCTTGTCCAATATTTTTGTGGTTGGTTTTTTGAGTTTAATTATATTAAAATTATCATAAAACCCTATTCACCTCCCCTCTAGTGTTTTTTCAATTGGTATCAGAGTAGGCTTCAAGGAACTCTAACAAAGTCTTGAAGAATGGGTGACGGGTTGCTCAACAACCTCAACTTGGAAGGAACACTCGTGGCTAGACCTCCAGCTTTTGATGGCACTAACTACACCTACTGGAAGAAGAGGATGCAATTTTACTTCCAAGGAATCAGCCGGGACTTATGGAGAATGGTCTCAACCCCTTATGAACTTCCACAAGTGGAGTATGCAAATTGGGATGCTAATACGGTAAAGTCTGCCCAAATGAATGCAAAAGCCGTAAGTATACTTTATTGTTCAATTTCAGTTGGTGAATTTAATAGAATATCAAATTGTGAAACAACTTATGAAATTTGGCGTAGACATTCTATAACATATGAAGGAACTGTGCAAGTTAAGAATTCTAAAATCGGAATGCTTAAACAGAAATTTGAACAATTCCGTATGGATCAAAATGAATCTATTAGTGAAATGTATGCAAAATTCTCTTCTATTGTAAATGGTTTGAATGCTTTAGGGAAAGTGATTAGTGAGGAAGATCAGGTGTCAAAGATTCTTAGATCTCTTCCTCCCAAGTACAAGCCCAAAGTGATTGCCATTGAAGAAGAAAATGACCTCACCCGACTAAGGATGGAGCAACTCATTGGCAACTTAGAAGTACATGAGGCAACTTTAGAAGAGGAAGAAAGAAGAGAACGCGAACTTCAATAAGGGATAAAGTAGGACATTGCATTCAAAGCATCAACCAAGAACAATCATGATACAAGTGAAGATGATAGTGAAGAAGAAACTCTCATTGTAAATGGTAAGCAGTATAAAAGTTTTAAAACTGACAAAATTTCTAGTACTTCTTCTTCCAGGTGCTTTGAATATGGCAAAAAGGGACACATGAAAGGAGATTGTCCAAAATTGAAGAAAGGAAAGAATTTATCTCACAAAAAGAAAGAAAGAGCGTATAAAGCTGTATGGGATGATTCAAGTGATGATAGTGATGATGGAAAAGAAGAAGTAGAATGTCTTATTGCTACAACAAATGAAGAAGAAGAAGAAGAGGTAAGTCTTTTTGATCTACCAAAAGAGGATCTAATTGCTAGTCTTCAAGATATACATGAGAAATATATTGAGTACAAGAAGAAATTTAAGAAATCAAATAAAATAAATGATGAGTTAAATGATAAACTTCTTTCTCTCACATCTAAAAATGAAGACCACAAAAAGGGTATTGAAGATTATGATATTAAGCTTAAATCTGTAGAAGCAAATTGCAATCTTGTTTCCCTACAAAAGTTAAACTTGCAAACCCAAGTAAATGATCTTAAAAAACAACCTGTTTTGTGTACACATCTAGATTATGATATTATTGTAAAAGAAAGAAATTCTTTATTATCTAATCTAGATCAAGCAAAATTAGATATTAAGAAGAAACTGGATGAGATTATGAAGTTACGACAAAAAGTGAGTAGCTTGAGTAACAATAATATTCTTGATAATATCTTAAATGATTCTTATCGTCAAATTGGAAGAAGAGGACTAGGTTATAAGACTAAGGGAAAATCATATCAAAAACCTAGTTGGAGAAAGACACAAGTGCGAGATAATCAATCCATGTATGTACCCAAGAACAACTCAACTCCTAGAAAGAGAAATGAGATTGATTCTATTAGTTGTCATTATTGTTTGCATCTTGGACACTACTATTTTTCATGCCCATACAAGAAAAGGAATGATGATCTAGCTTGGGTTCCTAAAACTTAGAAGTTTATGACTAGTTGAGATTTGACCTAAACTGATTCTTGATATACAAATGTCATATCTCAACATAATCGAGCTTTAACTTTCATATTCTTGCTTTACTTGGAAACAATTACTGAAAACAGTTCTGAAACAATACAAAAACATTCTCGGTCGAGAAACTGTTCGACCGAGATCATTGTCGGTCGAGAAATCATCGACCGAGTAGGTTACTGTTTCAAGTCTGCAACAAATCTACTGAACTTGTTTTTTTTATTAATCTAGTTTGCTATCAATTGGTTATTAATGATTGATTTAATATGAAAATCAAGAATAAATCCTGAAGACCATATTTGAAACAAGACATATTGATCTTTTTGCATCATAGGTATAATATTATGAATATAAAATCCTTGAATATATTGCAAAAATGTTATATGAAGACTGATTTATGAACAAACCTTATTCCTTGTTTGAGAAAGCTTATTAAGCATGTTCATTTACATAGTTTGTCTTAAAATTGAAAATTCATGAACCATAAATGAGATTATTTTAGTTTATCCTCTACATGGTTTGGCTTAAAACTATGAATTATGATTGGTTTAATCAAGGAATTTCTGCTTTAATTCACATGGTTTATCCTAAGTATTTCTTGGTCTATCTATATAGGAACCACGTGTATTAAAATTTAAATGGTCATAATCATTGTATTGTGGATATACTTCTACTGTTCTATCATAATCATTGTGCCCTGATCATTATGTTTCATTGGTTTGCCTAAAATAATCTTTGATCTATATATACAAACCATAAATGAACATTGTTGATGATGCTATCATTGAAAATACTAATTTGTATAACACTAAAACTATATGGCATAAATGCATCTTGACATAATAGTTAATGATTATTGTGTGCATGACTTGTAATAAATGAATGATGATGCTACGACAAGACAAATAATGTCTCTCGTTCTTTGCAAAATCTTAACATTAATCTTACTTTCAAGGAAATATGCTTCTAAAGGATCTTATGCTTAATCTGCAAATAAGGGTACAAGAAGAAATGGAATTTGATATTTATGTACCCATAGCAACGCTTATATGAATATAAAACATACATTCTAGGAAAATCAAGGACAAACATTGTCATACTAGGTATCATTCAAAATGCTTCAAATTGATATTCATTTTAATCAAGTTATCTGCAAAAATTATACTTCACATATGAATGTTCAAATTGAAAATCTGCAAAACTTGCCTCTTGGTTGAAATTAAACTTGACCAAGGGGAGCTATGGTCAAAGTCAAGGTCGAACTAAAATAAGCTTGATAAAATGCTTATCTGTACATTTTTTTTACTGGACTTAATCTTAGTATCTTTATCCAAAATGTGTAATTTTAGTGCATAAACCCTCATAAAAGGTAAATTTATTATGATCTAATAGTGATTGTGACCTTAAATTATCTTGACTATAAGATTAAGGGAGAGCTCACACAAACTACCTTGATTATCAGATTAAGAAGCTTGCAAAACTTTATAAACATCATTTGAAGCTTGCTATGACCTTAGTATTTTTAATCTTGGTTATGAAGGAATCTACAAATTTTATGAATATGATATATATCTTGTTCTTAATGGAATTATATAAACAAATCAGGGCTTAACATCCCGTGCATTTGGTTAGAGACACTTTTCATGTACTCTAAGCTTAAAGGATTCTCATATCATTTTCATGGCTTAGCATCCCTTGTAAAATGGGTGAGAAATCAATACACATATGCCATGAACTTAAAAGAAATTCATATCATTTCAAGGCTTAACATCCTTTGCAAATGATTGAGAAACAAATTGTGGCTAAATTCGACAATAAATGCTTTACAATTGTATTAATCTCTATTTTTTTAAAAACTGAATATCTTAGTTAGGGGGAGCATAGCATAAAATTAAGGGGGAGAAATAAAAGTCATACCAAATGATTATCTTGAATATCTTTTTGAAATGACAAGGGGGGAGAAATAATATAAAATCAAAAACATAAAATTAACATGAGTCATAATATCTCGGCCAACATTCACTTGCAAAACAAGAATGGCTACAAAAGGTAAATTTTAGGTATGAAAATCACATGATTTATATTTCCTTATTTTATATTTAGGAAATGTTTGTCATCTTCAAAAAGGGGGAGATTGTTGGCTAAATTGGACATTAGTATAATCCCTTTGTTTTGATGATGACAAACATTTCATTCTTGACGATCTAACGTGCTACTTGAGTGTTGCAGGAATAAGGTGGATGACAAATATTTGGAAGATCTATATGCTAAAGTGCTTTAATTTCATGAATGTAATCAAATTGTAAAACTTGTACAAATATATAATGTACAAGTACTTAGACATCATGTAAATCAAGCGTTAGATCTTCCCTAACCAATCACTACATTTAGATAGATCATCCCCTTCAATAGTGTCACATATGCACACTCATACATACACTTAGCACTTCATTTAAAACATTGAAACAGGGTCAATATCGGTCGACAAAATCCTCGACCGAGACACTCTCGGTCGACAAACTCCTCGACCGAGAAAGACCCAAGTAGCCGTTAGACACAACAGACAAGGTAGTTGGCAGTTGGAGATGAACGTTGTATACACTTGCTCCAGACAGTCTTTCGGTCAACAAGTCCTCGACCGAGGAGGACTCTCAGTCGAAAATTCTTCGACCGAGATGTGTTCTGTCTGCAACTTTCAGAATTAATTAACTAGCCGTTGCTAAAGCAACTAAAGTGTACCTAACGGCTAGTTAAGCACTTGGAACCCCCTAGAAAGTGTCTAGAACGTCCTTAAGTACTTGTAGGCCATTCCTATAAATAAGACATACCTTAGGACACCTAAAGTCACTCATACACACTTGTGCAACACTTGAGCATATACTTGCAATTGGCTATTCATTCTTGTGAGCAATAGAGCAATTCCAACAATTGGCTATTCATTCCCATTGCTCCAATTTCGTGTCCTATAGGCTAGCATCTCCTATCCAAAACACTTACGCTTTTATATACATTGGTTAGGAGATCAAAATGCTTGATATAGGAAATCAAGCCTTGAGCTACAAGTGGTATTGTAATTTCTATTTTTACTTCTTGTTCCTTTTATCTTTTGTATTCTCCTTGCAACTCCTAGGGTTGGAGGCTGCGGATTGGAGAAGGTTCTTCTCGGTGGAGAAGGTGGACTTCAGACTACTTCAAGAAGGCTGTTGCAATGGGAAGCTACTTCAAGAGGAAGGCTACTTCAAGGGGGAGGTTGAAGTTACTTCAATAAGGCTTCTTCTAGGTTGGTGCAACTACTTCTAGGTGAAAGCTGTCCGAAGGGTTTGGTGAAAGAATTGTAATTTTATGTAATATCCTTGCGAGGTAATAAAATTTAATTCTTTCAAAATCCCGGTTGGGTAAGCAACCGGGTAGTGGATTGACTGCCTTAGTATTTGCTAAGGTTGGAACCACTCTAAATCCTTGTCCCCTTGTCCAATATTTTTGTGGTTGGTTGTTTGAGTTAAATTATATTAAAATGATCATAAAACCCTATTCACCCCCTCTAGTGGGTTTTCACAATTGATATGAGAGTAGGATTGACATTAGATAAGGTAGTGGATTACGCCATGAGAGTGGATGATTCTCACTACATGTCTCTTTGTCTAGGCATAAGAGAGAGAATTGTTAATGGCATGATGTTAATTGTAGTGTTAATTGAGGTAAAATTGTAATACTAAGGAATTCACTCCAATAGATATTAAGCACACCTTAGATTTAATTTTTGTGTTTTAGATAACTAAGCTCTCAATCAAAGTTTTCTTATGTCTAGCTCATCACATTAATAGTTTCTGGATTTACATTTCCCCTTGTTCAATATCTTGGCCTCAATGGACTATATTACTCTGATAGCGTTCACTTGTGTTTTTGGGCGTATAGTAAACCCCTATCAAGTTTTTGACACTATTGCCAGGGAAATGACAAATCCAACACTACGAGTCCTATAATCGTCAACTCTAGGATATACCTTTTATTTTTTCTTTATCTTTTCATTCCTTTTAAGCTGAATTTAAAATATCATTTTCTTTAGACTAGAGTCCACGACTACGGAGATTCGTCTACATCAGGATCTAGTCAGGAGGAGCTTCTACACAACTTGAGCAAGCACGGTGCCTTGACGGGAGGACTGGTTTAGACTCCATCATCGGCCACTCCACCACATCAAGAAAAAGTACCGGACCAGCTGAAATGGGGGACACAAAAGAAGAATAGACCCTCTAGGAGAAGATCAAGGCATCCTCCTCAACAACTTAGCTTGGGACAATAAAGCGACAACCAATAAATGTGGGCAACTACAAGATAGATCATCAGTTGGTATCGTTAGTCAAGCAACATGCCTTCTGTGGCCATAATATTAAAGATCCAATGATACACATCAACAATTTCATTGAAGTTGTGATATGGTGAAGATAGATAGAGTACTGACGGCTGTGATCTACTTAAAGTTATTTCTGTCGGCACTGGCACATAGTGAAAAGTCTTGCTTCCTTTACCTCAAGCCTGAGTCAAGAAAAACTTGGGATCAAATGATTGATGATTTATTTGAACACTATTTCCCTCTTTAGAATATGAATGAGTTGACCAAAAAGATAATCAACTTCAAGCAACAAGCAGAGGAGTCTTATTTTGAAGCTTGGGAGAGGTTCCAAAATATGTTGAGGAAGGTCCCTCATCACGAGATTGTTCTCTATGGGTAGACAAACATCTTCTATTACGGGCTACATGAGGGGGAAAGGACCACTTTAGACAGTGTAAGGACATGCTTCTTCCTCAACAACAAGTCATCCAAGTGTCGTGAGATCCTGTAGAACATGGCTAAGAACTAGTCCTGGGGTGCAGAAAGAGAATGCCCAACGACCATTAAAAGTGTTGGGGAATCTAAACTCATCACGACATTGAATGAGAAGCTTGACCTCATAACCATGAAAATATGATAGAAGGGTGCAAACTCATTTGACAGCGAAGAGGAAAACTGTATGTATGTGCGTCAGTAATATCAACAAGATAGGTTCTCAGCAAGATAGATAAAATTGAGGACATGCTAGGCAAGCTGGTTAGTCAGAATGAGGCGATTTTGTCCAAACACTAAGGGAGTTGCAAAATCAAGGTACACAAATCCACAACATTGAATATCAAATTTCTCAGCTAGCAGCAAAGGTGGCATCCATAAATAAGCCCATTTAGAAGGGATTCCCTGGGAATTTAGAGACAGTGCATCCAGATCACCAAGCAAAGTTTATCTCTATTGTTAAGGATCCAGAACATCATACTGAGGAGTCACCCAAGAAACACATTCTAGAGCCAGATTGAGTATATGTGCCACAAGTTCCATAACCCCGTAGTCTATTAGACTACTAGAAGGATGCAACATGCCATACAAGAAACTTCAAAGTTCCACCATTTCCAAGGCCCCGCCTCCAACATTAGAAAAGGTGCTTATGCAATAAGAACATGTGAAGTGTGGCGATCCTACGTATAAACACAAGATTAACTAGTTTGACTAATGCGGAAGCGATTGTTAGCAGCGGAATTACTGAAAATCACTAAAAATTAAAACCTTTTATGAAAAGATTCATTACCAGAGATTCTTTAAACAAAAACCACAATATTATATTTACATACTGGTCCACATTGTACATTCACCGTACCATCTCTTCTCGAGGAATATATACACATCATTACTTTGTTAAGAAGCACAAGTAATAAAATCCTCGAGGCATTCAAATCAAAATCTCAGATCAACTGTAAAAACACTATTTACTGACTCCTAGGACCTGATGGTACAGAGATGATACATAGGACTCTATTCATATCTATATATCAAGCCTGACAGCCAATATCCCCACCTAGGATATCACTATTATCCTTGTTGCTACTGCTGCTCTTCCCCTGCTATAGGGTTTCTACCTCTTTGTCTGAGTCTACCTAAAAACGTTGAATCCCACGGGGGTGAGACAATTATAAAATTGCCCCAGCGAGAGATATAACTCTCCACCAAACATTGTTATTGCAACTTAAAAGAAATAAGCTGAGCAGTGGAATCTTATATTAACTAGCAGATAAATCAATATTTATGCAGATTAGAGCAACATTCTTATGCAAGTATTTCAGCTATAACTTGATAAAGCAGCATGTCTGTTATTCAATATGAAATTAAAGAACATAAATAACATTTATGTATACATGACATGCTAAGAAATATAACATCAACCAGTGGTTCTCGTATTCCAATTTTATGCAAATACGCTAAACGGCTGGTTATATTTTACAAACATACATTAGCTCTGAGGAGATGAGGTATACCACTCATACTCCAACCGATCACTACGAAGTCAAAATCGGTACCATACAAAGTCAAATGGAAGAGCCGGCTTCCATGAATTCCCACATCTCAGTCAGTACAAGATCACATGCAGGACATCTTGTGTCTCTGCTATATAGCTTGCTAGGGTATAGTGGCATCTTCGCTATAGAGCTACACTGGTGAATGCACTCTCTTCGCAATCAAGAGATTTCATGTTTACCTCCATCGATTCGGCATTAAGATCATCAGGAGATTCATGATACATCCATCCCAGAACATTTAATGAAGGATTGAGAGGTTTAATGTTTACCTTCCATCAATCTCCTCAAGAGGACGTATGGATTGTTTGCCCATCGACCCCCACATATTAAAAAATATACAAACTCCAGGAGATCTCGTAAGAAAACCTATTTCACCATCACCAGGTACTGACGATGATGGATCTATGGCCAGAGCACTACATGAATAGCTTTCACTTGACTAATTAAGTACGTTATCATATTCTTTTAGCATCGGTCAAGTTTTCAAACATAACATATTAGGACAAAATGCTACAAAGGAAACATGTAATGTATTCATTAGTTACTTCTCAGTCTTTATAAGACATTGGGATCTTAGTCCCTTATTTCAACACTGGGAATTATCATCCCTTCAAAATCTGAATACCATAATCATATGGTTCTGGGTATTCAAACTCTTAGCTCATTACTAAGCACTATTACCCCTCTCTTAGGTAACTATCACCTTCAGGTCATCTGACCAAGTTAAAAATGATACTTGTTACACAAGCATCTCTCATGGCATTTGAGGCCCATTAACTCTCTTGCTACTTCTTACTAAGAAACAAGGTATATTATGGCACACAAGGCCCAATAAACAATTTCAATAAATAAGGCATCATAGATCATACCTGGCTATGTTCAACATCTCATGATACATGCATGGTTAGTACATATGACAATAGTTACATCACTTGCATATCAGGACTATGCAAAACAATATATTATCACTATTCAGGGGTAACACCACTATTCCCTTACTAGGGTTAGGATTTCCCATTTCAAGTCAATTGGGGATAGTCATCCCATTACCCAGATGAAGTTTTTGGTTTATCACCATATTGCCCAAGATTAGGGTCTCATATAGCACTACATTGCATTACCCTGGTTTGAGTTCTACATTACATCAATACATCAGGGTTTCACATCACATTACCTTCAATTAGGTTTTATATTCACTAACCCACAATTAGGGTTTACTATTCATCCCAATTAGGGTTTCATATCCAATTACCCATAATTAGGGTTTACTATTCATCTAGGTTAGGGTTTTTCATTCCATAACCTTAAATTAGGATTACTCAAATCATCACCCTTAATTAGGGTTATACTAATGCCCTATATTAGGGTTTTACTCAGAATTGCCCTGAAATAGGGTTAAGATTCATTAACTTTCTTAAATAAGGTTTTCATGATCTCTTCACTAAGGATCATACCCTAATCACTACATGATTAATAATCATGTAAGAATTCCTTTCCATCATCCTCTCAACTTGATTAGGTTACATCAACCCTTCAATCAAGTATATACAACTATGATTATAATAATGTACTAAGACATTACTTTCATAACCTTTTAGGGTTAATTAATCTAAAGATATTGAACATATAGGTACTTTAGGGTTTCAACCTTTGTACCTAACATTAATAATCATCATTGGATCAATGGATCAACCATCATCTTGATTCTAAAAAAGATTTGATCACATTGGATCTCCATTACATGAGGTGTCCAAATGAATTGACCAATTGAATCTTTAATTACAATAGGTGTTCAAGTGGATTAACCAATTGAGCCTTTAATTATATTAGGTATCCAAAAGGATTAATCATTTTGAGCCTCAAATAGTTTTGATTACATAGACCCTAAACGGTCTTTGCCTTTCAGTCTTCAAACGGTTTGAAACCGTTTGGGCACATTGCCCTTGAAACCGTTTGAGAAAATTGTATTGAAACCGAATGAGCTTGGGACTCCAAACGGTTTGCGACCGTTTGGACCCAAACGGTCTTGAGACCGTTTGGTCCAAACCCTCTCAAAACCGAATGGACCAAAAAGTTCCTTCAACACTTAACTAAATCAAGGTTCTAAACCATGAACCGATTATCAACTATATCCTTGATTCATTCATCATATGAACTATGGAATCACCCCTCAATTAAACCATCAATTAGGGATTTGAACACAAATAAACTAGGGTTTATAATCAAGGAACCTTCAATTAGGGTTTTGAAGTCGAGCAACTATCAATGCTTAACATTGTGGAAATCAATTCAATTGAAATAAGTGAACCATCATCAATTTATGATATGAACTGACCTCAAACTGTCTTGAGGTCGTTTGGATGACCTCCAAATGGTCTTGAGGTCGTTTGGATGAACTCCAAACGGTCTTGAGACCGTTTGCCTCATAATTCATTAAAATTTGTGAAATCCAATTTAGGGTTTAGATCATTGAATTGCTCATAAACTTAGCCATTGATTGTATTTTGATTTGATGTCTATAACTCTTCAATTACTCAACCATACTCAACCCTAGACCTCCAAATGGTCTTGGTTGACCTTCAAACAGTTTTGAAACCGTTTAGGGTGACCTCCAAATGGTTTTGAAACCGTTTGGGCTAATCAACCCAAAACATCAACTTAATCAATTGCAAAATCAACACATAGCCGATTTGGGTTTCTATTTGGAAAATTGTCCATATGTGGAATTAATCAATTGGAGTCATTGGATCATCATCCAACATATACTAGGGTTCTGACTTCAAATGGTCAACCCTTCCAAATGGTCAACTCTTCTAAACGGTTTGGGGTCCAAGCCTCCAAAGGGTTTGGTGAAACTGTTTGGACCAAACGTGGTGAAACTGTTTGCATATGAAACTTGTTGGAAAGTGTGCCTAAGATGGTATTATCATCATCAAAACTTAGTCCAATGAAAACTACTACCATTATCATGGTAATTGCATCAAATAATCAAAGGGATTGCAAGGATAGCAATTGAACATAATTAATTGAGAAATTGAATTAAATAACAATGAATAGGGGTTCAAGTTATATAACACGCCTTCAATTGAGATTCAAAGCTTGGAACTTCATGTCAAAAATGGTGGCAGTATCTTTCTTTAACCACAAGGATCGTTCCTCAACCCTTTGAGTGAAAAGGAATGGTTAGAAGTGAAGATGGGATCGAGATATGAAGAAATCATTCATTGATTTATGATTTCCACCATGAAATCAAGATGAACAAAGGTCAAGAAGATTACCAACAGGTTGGGGGTCGTCTTCCTTCTGTTCCTAGCTTCCTTGATCGTTTTTGCAAGCAAAGGAAATAGGTAGATTCGAAAAAGTCCTTGGTTTGAGTGGTAAAGGGTGCTTTTATAAGGAAATCAATGAGAGAGAAAATGCCTTATATAAATCCTTTAAAAATACGAAATTGTTGCCACCTCTTCTCCCTTGGTTCCTTGCATGCAAAGGTATCTTCATCTCCACCGAACTCCCTTCCATTGTCCATGAATTAAGGGAAAAAAATTAAGCACCTTAACCTTTATAATAGTAATTATCCATAAGTGAGTGGATAATTCTTTTTCTTATAATAAGGTGAGTGGAATTTTCACCTCCTTAAGATATTTTCGTGGCCTAGAAAAGGCACAAGGGTGTTCACATTTGAACAAATCCAACCATTATAAGTTTGGTTGAAGGGCCTTCAATTATTTTATTTATTCTTGCATTAAGTTGAGATAAAGTTCCATTTATGCTTAAATCTTGATTATTTTAATATCAAGATTCTCTCTCCTTTAAAGTAGCTCAAATGAGATGCCCCTCTAATTTTCTTCCCTCTACAAGATGCCAATAATATTAGGGACCTTATTGAAGTGGTAAATTGCATTTTGAACCCTGGGTTTTGGGTAAATTGCACATTACACCAAAACTAGGTTTTAATGCACACACATTGCTTTATCAACTCTTTCTTGGTACTCAGGCTCTCACTAGCCATACCTCTGCATCATCTTCATACTCATGATGCTTCAACACATGAGGAACATATTATCATGTAACATTTGCAAATAAACCCCTCAACTTGGGTAAATTGCACTTTAGTCCAACACAAGCAATACATTATTTTCAATATGATTCAAAATGGCCTAAAATTGAAATATAAGTTCCTCTTAAGCCTTAATTACTTTTCAAGAGATAATATAAAGCATCTAATTATCTTTCTTAAACAAAACACCTAGGGTTAAAGTATAACCCAGGTCAGGGATGTTACAAGTTATCCACCCCTTATAAGGATTTCGTCCCCGAAATCATCAACAAAACATCAAGAGAAAAGAGTAGGATATTTCCTCCTCATCTCTTCCTCTAGCTCCCACATAACTTCTTCAATGCCACGGTGATGCCAGAGAACTTTCACAAGACAATTGTCTTTCTTTTTCAGCATTTTTATTCTTCTGTCAAGAACCAACACAGGTCCTTCAACATAAGATATATCATCATTTAGTTCTACCTCCATAGTTTGTAGAACTAATTCAGTGTTAGGATGACACTTTCTGAACATAGAGATACAAAACACTGGGTGCAATCTATGCAGCTCAGGTGGTAACTCCAGCTTATAGGCTACCTTTCCCATTCTTTCAATGATTGGATAAGGCCCCATAAATCTAGGAGCTAACTTCCCTTTCTTTCCAAATCTCAGGATACCTTTCCAAGGTGAAACCTTGAGGTATACTCTGTCTCCAACTTGGAATTCTAAGGGTCTACAATGCTTATCAGCATAAGATTTTTTCCTATCCTGGGCAGCTTTCAACTGTTGTTGTATGACTTTAATCTTTTCAGTTGTTTGTTGAACCATCTCATGACCCAAAAGTTGGCACTCCCCTATTTCATACCAACATAAGGGAGATCTACAACGTCTACCATATAAAGCCTCATATGGTGCCATCTCAATACTGTGCTGATAGCTATTATTATAAGCAAATTCTATCAAGCTCAGGTGTAGATACCAACTTCCTACAAACTGAAGAGCACATGCTCTCAGCAAGTCCTCCAAAGTTTGTATAGTCCTCTCAGATTGTCCATATGTCTGAGGATGAAAGGCTGTACTAAACCTTAATTGTTTGCCCAAAGATTTATGGATTCGCTCCCAAAAATGACTCATAAACTGGGGACCTCTATCAGAAATGATAGTAGCCGGAACCCCATGCAGCCGCACTATCTCATCTATATAGATCTGTGCAAGCTTCTCAGCAGTGTAGGTTGTTTTGACAGGTAAGAAATGTGTTGTCTTTATCAACCTATCTACTATCACCCAAATGGAATCATGACTTTTGGCTTTTCTAGGCAAACCATCCACAAAGTCCATGGTTACATGATCCCATTTCCACTGCGGTATAGGTAGATGTTGCATTGTTCCTGTGGGCTTCTGATGTTCAACTTTAACCTACTGACACACCGGACACCACATAACAAACTCAGCTACATATTTCTTCAAACCAGGCCACCAATACATATCTTTTAAGTTATGATACATCTTCGTGCTCCCTGGATGCATGGCATATATTGAAGAATGAGATTCTTCCAGAACTATCTTCCTTTGGTCATCAACATCATGTACTACCATCCTATCATGGTAACAGACTACCTGATCATCTGAATCATGGAAACCATCTCGTTTCTCACTACCATACTCTGACCTGATTTGTTGAATCACAATATCAGTTTGCTCTGCTTCTTTAATCTGCTGCCTCAGAGTAGGTTTCACTTGCATCTCAGCTAACAACCCGGCTAACAATGACACTTTAAGCTGTACAATGTTTTTCCTCAAGTAGATAAGCATATCTCTCTTAGAGCACACTAAGAAATTCAACTGTGCTTTATGTAAGGCTGGTGTTGCTAATATTCTACTTAGTGCATCAGCCACTACATTGGCCTTCCTTGGATGATAATCAATTGTACAATCGTAGTCCTTGATTAACTCCATCCAGCGGCGTTGCTTCAGGTTTAGCTCATGCTAAGAAAAAATATACTTTAGGTTCTTATGGTCTGTGAAAATCTGCAACATTTCTCCATAGAGATAATGTCTCCAGATCTTCAAAGCATGGATCACAACAACTAGCTCTAGATCATGTGTCAGATGATTCTCCTCATGTTTCTTAAGCTATCGAGAAGCAAAAGAAATTACTTGTTTATCCTGCATCAACACACATCCTAAGCCATTCTTGGATGCATCACAGAAGACTATCTACCCCTTCCCTTGCTCTAGTAACACTAGTACAAGTGCACTTGTTAACCTTTCCTTCAGCAACTGAAAAGATTGTTGACACTTGTCATTCCAAACAAAAGGAATATCTTTCCTGGTCAACTTGGTTAGGGGTAAAGCTATAGAAATGAAGTTCTTGGTGAACCTCCTGTAATAGCCTGCCAACCCTAGGAAACTGCAAATTTCCATTGGTGTCTTCGATTGTTTCCATTGCAGGACAGATTCTACTTTCTTAGGATCAACACGAATACCTGAGGCAGTTATGACGTGTCCTAGAAAAGAAACTTTTGGTAGCCAGAACTCTCATTTGCTAAACTCAGCATATAGCTTATGCTCTCTTAGCAAAGTCAAAGCCTGACAGAGGTGCTGCTCATGCTGTTGAGCATCTCTACTGTAGATCAAGATGTCATCTATGAAGACGATTACAAAGTGATAAAGGAAAGGTCGAAAGATTATATTCATGAGTTCCATGAATGCAGCCGATGCATCAGTTAGTCCAAACGACATAACTGTGAACTCATAGTGACCATATCTTGTTCTAAAAGTAGATTTAGATATGTCACCCTCCTTGATACGCAACTGATGGTATCTCAACCTCAGATCTATTTTAGAAAAGATAGTTTCACCACACAACTGATCAAACAAGTCATCTATCCTTGGCAGAGGATACTTGTTTTTTATGGTGACTTTGTTTAACTGTCTATAGTCGATGCATAAATGCATAGACCCATCTTTCTTTTTAACAAAGAGGACCGGAGCACCCCATGGTGAAGTACTCGGTCAGATAAAACCCTTCTCAAGCAACTCATGCAGTTGTTTCTTGAGCTCTGCCATCTCAGCAGGTGCCATTCTATACGACATTTGTGCTATTGGTTGCGTGCCCGGGTTTAGATTAATCTCAAAATCAATCTCTCGGGGTGGAGGAATACCTGGAAGTTCTTCAAGAAAAACATCCTCAAACTCCCTAACAACTAGAACTTCAGAAGGATGAGGGCTCTCCATTGTGGTATCTACCACATGAGCCAAGAATGCTAAGCATCCCTACCTCATCAACTTCTCAGCTACCATAGATGACACTAAACAGGTTCGAAGAATCTTCCTATCTCCCTGAAAGATCCATGTGTCACCATCATCTATGAACACAACCTACTTGGAACTGCAATCCAAGACAACTTTATACTTCTCTAAGGTGTCCATTCTGAGGATTACATCAAAACCCTGCATGTGAAGTGGTAATAGATCCACTTGAATGCGATGATCAGAAAAGGAAAGATTGCAGGGAGAACACACTTCCCGCAACACTGCAGATTCCACTAAAGGGGTTTCTAGCATCAAACTATCTGCTCTATGACTGACAATCATGTTGCAGTCATGAATCACTTCTTGAGTGATAAAAGATTGCGTAGCACCCAGATAAATTAACACAGATATGAAGCATGATGAAGACATATTAGAATAAAATAGTTCCATCTGACCTGTCACAACCCGAGCATTGGCTACTGCTTCAGGCTGATTCATAGCATAGAATCTAGCCGTTGCTTGTTGTTGACCCTGTGCTCGGTTGTTGGGTGCCGATGATCCAGCTTGGGATGCTTGTCCACGTCCTCGAGCATTATTACTGAACTGCCGCCTCTGTGAGCCTTGCTAACTCTGTCTCTAGAGTTGAGTCACAATTCTGACTTTCTCAGGACAATATCTCAACAAGTGTCCTGCCCTCCCACACTGGTAACAGTTGTAACTTCCCAAACTCTACCTGGGTGGCCCTATCACTGATGCTGATGCTGTACTGGGGGCTCTACTTGGAGTAAAACTACGTCCCCTACCCCTACTCGATGTCCATTGTGTCTGAGTGTTAAACCTTGGTGGGTGGTGGTCCAGAGAATCTTGGCCTTTTGAAGCTCTCAGACCTCTGTCCTTGAAACTGAGGATATACTTTCTTATTACTGGCATGTCGCTTCTCAATCGCAGACCCCTCAATCTGCCTCACAGACTCTACAAAAGTTGCAAACTTCTCCCTGTTCTCCAGAGCAGACACAGGAGTGGTCCATTCAGCGTTCAACCCCTTCTCGAAACGTCGAATCCTCTCCTCATCCGTAGCTGCCATGTGTGGACAGAACCACAATAGCTCCATGAACCTAGCTTCATATTTTCTAATGTTCATCTGTCCCTGCCTCAATCTCTCGAGTTGAGAGATCTTCTCATCTAGATACATCTTGGGGAAATATCTAGCAACAAACGCACGTCGGAATTCGTCCCATCTGACTTCAACTCTTGGGCTTTTACCTTCCTCAATGGTCCACCAATGATCAGCACTCCCCTTCAAAAGGTAGACAACATGCCTCACCTTCTCAACTTCAGGGATGTTGAGGATTCTGAAGGCCTTCTCTGGTTCAGTCAACCACATATCTGCATCGGTTGGGTCAGCTGTGCCAACATACTCTGTGGCTCCCACTCGGTGAAGTCTTTCAAAGGTTTTTCTGGCTCCTTGTCCTTCATTGTGGGCTGGTTCCCTCGGTGCAGGTGGTGGCATCCTATCCGCCATATGCATCATAGTCACCATGAACTGCTCGAATTGGTATGGAAGGCTGGGTTCTCTAACGTAGCTTGATCAAGTTGAGAAATCTCAGGCATGAGTTCCTCCATTGCTTGATCCCTTGCACCTCCTCCTGGTGCAGCAACGCTGCTCTCAGCAACATGTTCATCATGTGATCCAGACATCTTCAAGTTCTTTTTCTCCTATATGAGCAGAAGACACTATTAGATAAACTGGAAGACACTTAGAACAGACTCAACAACCTTAATCCTATGTCTCTGTAGACTCAACGAACCTAGAGCTCTGATACCACTAAACTTGTGGCAATCCGACATATAAAAACAAGATTAACTAGTTTGACAAATGCGGAAGCGATCGTTAGCAGCAAAATTACTGAAAATCACTAAAACCTTTTATGAAAAGATTAATTACTAGAGATTCTTTAAACAAAAACCATAGTATTATATTTACATACTGGTCCGCATTGTACATTCACCGTACCATCTCTTCTAGAGGAATATATAGACATCGTTACTTTGATAAGAACCACAAGTAACAAAATCCTCGAGGCATTCAAATCAAAATCTTAGATCAACTGTAAAAACACTATTTACTGACTCCTAGGACCTGAGAGTACTGAGATGACACATAGGACTCTATTCATATCTATATATCAAGCTTGACAACCAGTATCCCCACCTGGGATATCACTGTTGTCCTTGTTGTTGCTGCTTCTCTTCCTCTACTACAGGGTTTCTGCCTCTTTGTCTGTGTCTACCTAAAAACGTTGAATCCCACGGGGGTGAGACAATTATAAAATTTCCCCAGCGAGACATATAACTCTCCGTCGAACATTGTTATTGCAACTTAAAAGAAATAAACTGAGTAGTGGAATCTTATATTGACTAGCAGATAAATCAATATTTATGCAGATTAGAGAAACATTCTTATGCAGGTATTTCAACTATAACTTGATAAAGCAACATGTCTATTATTCAATATGAAATTAAAGAACATAAATAACATTTATGTATACAGGACATGCTAAGCAATATAACATCAACCAGTGGTTGTCGTATTCCAATTTTATGCAAATATGCTACACGGCTGATTATATTTTACAAACATATGTTAGCTCTGAGGAGATGAGGTATACCGCTCATACTCCAACCGATCACTGCGAAGTTAAAATCGATACCATACAAAGTAAAATGGAAGATCTGGCTTCCATGACTTCCCACTTCTCGGTCAGTGCGAGATCACATGCAGGACATCTTGTGACTCTGCTATATAGCTTGCCAGGGTATAGTAGCATCTTCACTATAGATCTACAGTGGTGACTGCACTCTCTTCGCAATCGAGAGATTTCATGTTTACCTCCATCGATTCAGCATTAAGATCATCGGGAGATTTGTGATTCATCCATCCCGGAACATTTAATGAAGGATTGAGAGGTTTAATGTTTACCTTCCATCAATCTCCTCAAGTGGATGTACGGATATTTTCACCCATCGACGCCCACATATTAAAAAATATGTAAACTCCAGGAGATCTCATAAGAAAACCTATTTCACCATCACCAGCTACTGACGATGATGGATCTATGGCCAGAGCACTACAAGAATAGCTTTTACTTGATTAATTAAGTACATTATCATGTTCTTTTAGCATCACTCAAGTTTTCAAACATAACTTATTAGGAAAAATGCTACAAAGGAAACATGTACTATATTCATTAGTTACTTCTCAGTCTTTATAAGACATTGGGATCTTAGTCCCTTATTTCAACACTGGAAATTATCATCCCTTCACAATCTCAATACCATAATCATATGGTTCTGGGTATTCAAACTCTTAGCTCATTACGAAGCACTATTACCCTTCTCGCAGGTAACTATCACCTTCAGGTCATCTGACCAAGGTAAACATGATACTTGTTACACAAGCATCTCTCATGGCACTTGAGGCCCATTAACTGTCTTGCTACTTCTTACTAAGCAACAAGATATATTATGGCACACAAGGCCCAATAAACAATTTCAATAAATAAATAAGGCATCATAGTTCATACCTGGCTATGTTCATCATCTCATGATACCTGCATGGTTAGTACATATGACAACAGTTACATCACTTGCATATCAGGACCATGCAAAACAATATATTATCACTATTAAGGGGTAACACCACTATTCCCTTACTAGGGTTAGGATTTCCCATTTCAAGTCAATTGGGGATAGTCATCCCATTACCCAGATCAGGTTTATGGTTTATCACCATATTGCCCAAGATTAGGATCTCATATAGCACTACAATGCATTACCCTGGATTTGAGTTCTACATTACATCAATACATCAAGGTTTCACATCACATTACCTTCAATTAGGTTTTATATCCACTAACCCACAATTAGGGTTTACAATTCATCCCAATTAGGGTTTCATATCCAATTACCCATAATTAGGGTTTACTATTCATCTAGGTTAGGGTTTTTCATTCCATAACCTTAAACTAGGATTACTCAAATCATCACCCTTAATTAGGGTTATACTAATACCCTATATTAGGGTTTTACTCAGAATTTCCCTGAAATAGGGTTAAGATTCATTAACTTTCTTAAATAGGGTTTTCATGATCTCTTCACTAAGGATCATACCCTAATCACTACATGATTAATAATCATGTAAGAATTCCTTTCCATCATCCTCTCAACTTGATTAGGTTACATCAACCCTTCAATAAAGTATATACAACTATGATTATCATAGTGTACTAAGACATTACTTTCATAACCTTTTAGGGTTAATTAATCTAAAGGTATTAAAAATCTTGGTACTTTAGGGTTTCAACCTTTGTACCTAACATTAATAATCATCATTGGATCAATGGATCAACCATCATCTTGATTCTCAAAAAGATTTTATCACATTGGACCTCCATTACATGAGGTGTCCAAATGAATTGCCCAATTGAATCTTTAATTACAATAGGTGTTCAAGTGGATTAAACAATTGCGTCTTTAATTATATTAGGTATCCAAAAGGATTAATAATTTTGAGCCTCAAACGGTTTTGATTACATAGACCCTAAACGGTCTTGGCCTTTCAGTCTTCAAACGGTTTGAAACCGTTTGGGCACATTGCCCTTGAAACCATTTAAGAAAATTGTATTGAAACTGAATGAGCTTGGGACTCCAAACAGTTTGGACCCAAACGGTCTTGAGACCGTTTGGTCCAAACCCTCTCCAAACCAAATGGACCAAAAAGTTCCTTCAACACTTAACTAAATCAAGGTTCCAAACCATGAACCGACTATCAACTATATCCTTGATTTATTCATCATATGAACTATGGAATCACCCCTCAATTAGACCATCAATTAGGGATTTGAACCCAAATAAACTAGGTTTTATAATCAAGGAACCTTCAATTAGGGTTTTGAAGTCGAGCAACTATCAATGCTTAACATTGTGGAAATCAATTCAATTGAAATAAGTGAACCATCATCAATTTATGATATGAACTAACCTCAAAAGGTCTTGAGGTCATTTGGATGACCTCCAAACGGTCTTGAGGTCATTTGGATGAACTCCAAACGGTCTTTAGACTGTTTTCCTCATAATTCATTAAAATTTGTGAAATCCAATTTAGGGTTTAGATCAATGAATTGATCATCAACTTAGCCATTGATTGCATTTTGATTTGATGTCTCTAACTCTTCAATTACTCAACCATACTCAACCCTAGACCTCCAAACGGTCTTGGTTGACCTTCAAACAGTTTTGAAACCATTTAGGGTGACCTCCAAATGGTTTTGAAACCGTTTGGGCTAATCAACCCCAAACATCAACTTAATCAATTGCAAAATCAGCACTTAGCGGATTAGGGCTTCTATTTGGAAAATTGTCCATATGTGGAATTAATCAATTAGAGTCATTCGATCATCATCCAACATATACTAGGGTTATGACCTCAAATGTTCAACCCTTCCAAATGGTCAACTCTTCTAAACGGTTTGGGGTCCAAGCCTCCAAACAGTTTGGAAACCGTTTGGTCTCCAAACGGTTTGGTGAAACCGTTTGGACCAAAAGTGGTGAAACCGTTTGCATATCAAACTTATTGGAAAGTGTGCCTAAGATGGTATTATAATCATCAAACCTTATTCAAATGAAAATTACTTCCATTATAATGGTAATTGCATCAAATAATCAAAGGGGTTGCAAGGATATCAATTGAACATAATTAATTGAGAAATTGAATTAAATAACAATGAATAGGGGTTCAAGTTATATAACCCACCTTCAATTGAGATTCAAAGCTTGGAACTTCACGTCAACAATGGTGGGAGTATCTTTCTCTAACCACAAGGATCGTTCCTCAAGCTTTTGAGTGAAAAGGAATGGTTAGAAGTGAAGATGGGATCGAGATGTGAAGAAATCATTCATTGATTTATGATTTCCACCATGAAATCAAGATGAACAAAGGTCAAGAAGCTTACCAACAGGTTGGGGGTCGTCTTCCTTCTGTGCCTAGCTTCCTTGATCGTTTTTGCAAGCAAAGGAAAGAAGTAGATTTGAAAAAGTCCTTGGTTTGAGTGGTAAAGGGTGCTTTTATAATGAAATCAATGAGAGAGAAAATGCCTTATATAAATCCTTTAAAAATACGAAATTGTTGCCACTTATTCCCCATTGGTTCCTTGCATGCAAAGGTATATTCATCTCCTACGAACTCCCTTCCATTATCCATGAATTAAGGGAAAAGAAATTAAGCACCTTAACCTTTATAATAGTAATTATCCATGAAGTGAGTGGATAATTCTTTTTCTTATAATAAGGTGAGTGGAATTTTCACCTCCTTAAGATATTTTCGTGGCCTAGAAAATGCACAAGGGTGTTCACATTTGAACAAATCCAACCATTATAAGTTTGGTTGAAGGGCCTTCAATTATTTTATTTATTCTTGCATTAATTTGAGATAAAGTTCCATTTATACTTAAATCTTGATTATTTTAATATCAAGATTATCTCTCCTTCAAAGTAGCTCAAATGAGATTCCCCTCTCATTTTTTTGCCTCTACAAGATGCCAATAATATTAGGGACCTTATTGAAGTGGTAAATTGTATAATGAACCCTAGGTTTTGGGTAAATTGCACATTACACCAAAACTAGGTTTTAATGCACAAACATTGCTTTATCAGCTCTTTCTTGGTACTCAGGCTCTCACTAACCATACCTATGCATCATCTTCATACTCATGATGCTTCAACACATGAGGAACATATTATCATGTAACATTTGCAAATAAACCCCTCAACTTGGGTAAATTGTACTTTAGTCCAACACAAGCAATACATTATTTTCAACATTATTCAAAATGGACTAAAATTGAAATATAAGTTGCTCTTGAGCCTTAATTACTTTTCAAGAGATAATATCAAGCATCTAATTATATTTCTTAAACAAAACACCTAGGGTTAAAGCATAACCCCGGTCACGGATGTTACATGAAGATTCTACTCTATAGTGTTACAATAATAGTCAATAAGAAGTCACCCATAATTCAGAAGGAGCAGCCACCAGTCATTCCATCCATAGGAGATTTGCAAAATACTATTCTATAAGGTGGTGTTGAAACAAGCTTAGGGGATGAGATCCATATTGTTCCATATGTTCCTCCACACAAGCGTATTAAGAAGGTGCATGTTCCATTCTCGGATAGTCTGAAGTCGAGGAAAGATGAAAGACAATTCAAGAGATTCCTTGACATATTTCATAAGCTCCACATCAACATCCCACTACTGGAGGCTATAGAGTAAATTCTAGCATGTGGAAGATTTTTGAAGGACATCATCAACAAGAATTGATGAATAAAACATACACATGTCTTGCATGTTGATGAAGTGATGAGTGAAATGATCAAAGGAAAATTGTTGATTAAGAGGAAAGATCCAGGAAATTTCTACATCCCTTGTTCTATAGGAAACCAATATTTCCCACAAGCATAATGTTATTCTAGAGCAAGCATAAATCTCATTCCTCTTACCACTTTTCACAAGTTGGGATTGTAGGAACCAAAAAAGACATCTGCGACAATCAAGATGGCGAATAGATCTTTTGTGAGGCCATACAAGATATGCGAAGATGTTCTGGTCAAAGTGGACAAATTCATTTGTCTTTTTGATTTTATGATCATGGACATGCAAGAGATATGAGGATCATAAATGTTATTAGGAAGGCTGTTTCAAGCTACGACCGATGTGATCAATGCCATTGGTAGAGGCTATTTGACACTCAAGATAGACGATGATAGAGTGGAGTCCAGACTGCCTGATGAATCTTCACCATTGAGCCGTGACAACCCAAGATGAGGGTAATGCATCATGTCAAGCCTAGGACGTAAAAAACAAGGGTTCTTGTTGGGAGGCAACCCAACCATCTTTACTATTTTAGGATTTTTATTTTTGGCATTTGTAGTCTTTACATTCTATTTTTTTTTAGTTAGTTAGTGTAAAAAAGGTACACTAATCATTTTATTTTAGTGGGCAGAAATAAGAAAAATTGATAGTACCAACAGCTATGTCGATAGTAACAACAACATCACACGGATGTCGAAGTTGATTTTCACATAATCTCAGTGGTACCGACTACAAAGTCAGTAGTAGAAACTTTTTGCAGAGAAGGGGTTAAGTTACCTAATATGGACTCTATTCTATTGACACTCAACTCGGTAGTACTGACAGATAGACATGCCCCATATTTGAAATACTGAGATCAAGCTCAAAAGTATCATAAAAGTTTCAAGACTTGGTACTACCGACATCAGGACAGAAGATGATTCACAGGAGCAACATCAATCATCCATTCCACAACCCCACCACCCTTTTGATTAGTGTTGCTATTTCACCTCTTAAGTGTGATTTGACTATGTGGACGTAGTCAAGTTCAAGCTTAGAGGGGTGTTGGAACAACTTTATCTTTTAGTTTTTATTTTTCTCTTAATCTTTATTTTCTTTTTAGCTTTTATTTTCCCAAGTGGTATGATCCACAATCTATCTAGTGTAATAGTGGAGCTTAAGTCATGATTCATGTCATTGTCATGTTCTTTTAGGTTTTAAAATGGAAATTAAAATGAAAAAAAATTGGGCTTAGTTGCAAATTTCTTGAGTTGTACCACCTGGAGGAAGTGTACGGGTTATTCAGCTTAAGGACAATTAATATGAAGGGATATCTTAATTATTCATGAAATGTGGATGAAGATGGGGTTTGAGCCTAAGGTTATCAAACGATTAATGGGATCTTAAATGGAAATTTATGAAAGAAACCCTAAGGTTGCCTTGTTCACAAGTCATTAGAGAGGGACATATCATAATTTCATGAAAGGCATTGTCTCTTAGTTATGTGATTCCCTCCATCTTCCATTAATTTTAACTCACCACCTTAAGATGATCAAGTAAGACCAAATTATTTCCTTTTGTTTGCATTGCATGACATAATAGGTTACATAATAGCTAGTTCCTCTTTGATTGCATTAGTTAGAAAAATGAGGAAAAATGTTAGTATGCATAAACAATTTTTGTGCATATCATTTAGTTGTAAACAATTACATGTGGATTACATGCATTCCATTTCATTCATTTATATAGCATATGGGTATAATTTTCATTCAAAATTTGTGTGTAGGGATACACATCCATACCCTCAGAAAAAAGAGAAAAAAATGAACAATATGTTAGTAAAACCCAAGCATAACGTTCCATCATGCCAAGATACCTGGCCAATGAAAAATAGGAAAGAGAAAAAATTTTGTTGTGTTTTGAGATAAAGAGGGAGAAAGGATGTCATAAACTCTTCACATAAGAAGATGGAAACATTCACATGATGCATTCCTTTCTTACTTCATTTTCATCAATTCGATGAGATTATGATACATGCATCACACTATTAGGCATTAGGATTCATGCATTTATCATTTTATTCAACATATAGGTTCATAATGTTTTATTTTTTCATAAATAATTTGGATTTACTTGTGAATCTCGACAACCACCTATTTCATACCATCCATTGATCTTACCGGTAGACCACTTAAATGATTATTCTCCTCATTCATTCTTATAAGGAGAACTGCTTCCGAGTAGTTGGTAGCTAGGAAAAGAGCAATGTAGAATAGGAAATCACATGATGTAGCAAGTGAATGCATGATTGTCTATAATATTAACTACTCTCTTGATAGTGTTCATTGATATAAGGGTGGACGTCTTTTATGGAAATTTTTGGTCACTTGAGACTAGTTGATTGTTTAGTGATCAGTAAAGGCCAGTTTGAGACCACCAAGTGGGGATGGCTGAGAGATGAAATTGATAGTTATTGTCCTTTTGCTGACTTGTCTCAAATAGATTTGAAGGTGTGTTGCACGAGGACGGGCAACATTCAAGCTTAGGGGATTTTGATGCACTGCATAATTGTCATTTTCACATGCTTCTTATTATTGATTTCTTTGCACTTATTGTTCATTTTCATATTAAAGTGTGCATTATTTGTTATCATTAGCCTATGATATTCAATTTCTATAAATAAGTGTAATTTTAATATTATGTGATAATTTAATATTATTGGAGAGATTATGTTCATTTTGCAGATTTTTAGGTAATTCCAAAAGAAACTTCACAGCTCGGTACTATCGACTTTTGTGTTGGTGGTACCAACACTTGATCAGAGAGGAGTAAAAAAAGTATTGAGAATAATTAGTACTACCGACAACAACTTGGTAGCACTGGTGAAGTCACAGGAGACCACAACTATCAGAGGAATCAATAGTACCATCATGCCAGGATTGGACAGATCTAAAGATAACGTTTAGTGTGACAGTTGAGGGTTTATTTTTCCCTAAGTCACTTTTATGACTTTGGGTGAGATTAGAAAAACCTAAAGATCTCATTCTTTTCCGCCGGATGACAGCAAAGAGCAAGGAGGGGAGAAAATAGAGGAGGCGACCATGTTCTGGACCGTTTAAGCACCTCCAGTGGGCAGATTCACAACCAAAAGATAGAAAATCGCTCTATTCTTTAGAGGGAGTAACCCAGACTGATTTCTTCAGGTGGTTTCTTTAGTTCTCTAATCTTCCCACGTTTTTCTTCTCCTGTTCTATGCACTTGACCATGAAAATCATGCAGGGCTAATCCCATTGTTCCTTAGGACCCGAGAGTAGTCTGGTTATTTATTGTAATTGACTTTTATGCATTAATATATAATTTTCTCTTAATCTCTAGAATTATTTCTATGAGAGTATGACGAATTATCTATGCTTGGCCATCATATATAGTTTAGTAGACTATTATTTGCTTCGAGAGATGGATTAAGGGTTGAAAAATTCATAGAAATAAATATTTTATATTTCCCTTTGAGAAAGATGGCTTACGAATGTGAATATTAATAACCTAGAGTTTTTGATAAAGCACCTAACTAATAACACAATTGAGATGAGAGTGAGATTGGTATTAGATTAGGTAGTGGATTATGCCACAAGAGTGGGTGATTCTCACTGCATGTGTCTTTATCCATGGTTAAGAGAGAGAATTGTTAATGTCATGATGGTAATTGTAATGTTAATCAAGGTGAAATTGTAATCCTAAGGAATTCACTCAATTAGAGATCAAACACCAGTAACCTTAGATTTATTTTCTACTTTTTGAAAATTAAAATCTCATTCAAAGTTTTCTTTGGCCTAGCTGATCACATTATAGTTAGTAATAGTTTCTAGATTTGCGTTTCCCCATGTTCGATATCTGGGCCTCATTGGCCTATATTACTCTGATAGTCTGCACTTGTGTTTTAGGGTGTACAATAAATCCCTATCACTCACTAGAAAATTGTCTATGGTTCCATGTGGTAAGGGAAACAATAGTGGTATAAAGACCATAAGGGGAATCATGCATTGATTTTGACAGAATGATCCATGTTCATCTATGGTGACCACTCCATCCTCTCTTTTTCCTCCACAATTTATTTCAAAGATGAGACTTATCTCCATCTTTGTGCTTTATACCTCCTTCTCGTACTTGACCGGTTGGTTCCATCCACCAAAATAACTATATTACATAGGTAAATAGTTTTGTCATGCCATCTATCCTATTAGATCTAACATCTCTAAAATGACAATGATGGTGGAAGTGTTTTGGTGAACTTTGGTAGAGATGAGATCTTCCTAGAACCCGATAGAAGATGGTCATACTGGGTAATTTTTTGTGTTTGTGCTATAGCTCATAGGCATCGACAGTTATCTATGAGAGATTCATTGTCCACTACATTTGCATGTTATGGCCAAATTCAAGAGAAGATTGAATATGTCAATCTTGACAATTTTACATTTAGTTTATATTTATCACATAATGTATATGAAAGGATGAGTTCTATCGAAGAAATGAATAAATACCCAAACTATATTTGCCTATCTAATATGTCCTTATTTGTAATAATAATTTTTTTTCATTATATTCCTGTTGTATTTAGATAAAAATCAACTTCCTTTTTAGTCAAGGTAGAAAATACAAGATTAATGGAACTTATGACCCACTCTTACAATCTTTATTTGTACACTTGTTGGAGATAGTTGAGTGATCATATCAATAAATATAAAATTTATAAAGGAAAGTAATCAAGTGAAGGTGATGATACATGATCACATACCAATATCTGATACCCATGTTTTCTCATTCTACCAGATCAAGTTTTTTGCAAGTTGTTGACACAGATCGTAGTGAATGGAAGCTTCTATAAGTTTCATTATACTACCTCAACATTTTTTTTTATTTTTTTGGTTCAGTTCTTTGTGCATTTGTTCATATTATTTGTTTAATCTCCTTGTCAACACGCAATATGAAGTATCTTATGCTAAGAAGATCTTCCATTCCACCCAAGTTAGGATTTAGACCATGAGATTGATTGATCATTTCACTGATTTTTGCAGCCATAATGGAGTAGTCCAGTTGTGCCTATCCCATAATATTGTGAGTCAATCAACAAGCATACAATACAATATTGTGAGGAACAATCATGATGAATGATCACCTACGAGTGTGTGTCCAAAATAAGAGTGTAATGAACCCAATTATTAAGTATCGAACTTTAATTTTATAATCCAAAACCTAGTGACATGCTAGACGACATACATGGTCAGAAATAGTTAGAGGTGTCAAACTCAAGGATGTGGGGACATTTAGTCACCTAAGACTTTTATCTAACTTGGACGAGAAAAACAAATGGATAGATATATGTATTGAACTAAAAATAGATGGGAAAACAGAACAAAGTAAAATAAAGAAAATAGATTTTATTGAATCATACTAATAAGGACAAGGAGTTCCAGGCTACAAAATCACAAATTAGGCAGCCTATCTGTGACAACCTCGATTTTATCTCTCCTCTATTGTACTCCTCTCTCGTCAAGTCTCTCGTACTCAATTTTTTTTAATTCATAACTGGATAGTCAGGTGTTTCTATTTTGGCCACTACCATGGTCAATTTGACAATGTGTAACTTTAATTGGAGTTTTGAACTAAGTATCTTGCTCATTTATATCACCAATTTGAAATCAAAATTTGAACTACTATAAACTCTTCTTGATACGAATTTTGTTTCATGTTCTAGAGGATTTGAATACGAGTCCAACAACCCAAAAATCACCTAAATCGGAGTTATAAATCACTAGATATGGTTATTTGAATGTTTCCATCTAATGCATTATTTTATTTGGGTTTTGCAACTTGTGGCTCAGCGGCTTGATTTATCCTCTGCTCCATCCTCTTCAGGAAAGTTTTTGACCGCCGCCACCATATATGGCAATGGAGGTGAGGGATGAAGTGCCCCATTATAAACCCCTAACCTAACCCTAGTACCTCCACTTCTTTCTCTTGGCTTTGTTTCCCTGCCTCCTTGCTATTTTATGGCCAACACCACCACCCGATTTGTTCCTGTATGCTATCACTGCCCCGAAGGAAAGGAGTCCCTGCTCCTCCCAACTGAGCTATCCCGATATAGTTGGCCCTGGTGATCACCTTCATGCGTCGTGTACCTCCTTTCCACACCATGCTTGGCCGCCAAGGATCCTTCTTCCCCACTCTGGCCACCCCCTCATCCGTCTCCTGCTCCTCATGACTGCACCGCCTGGGAGAGGTATAGAGGCCAGCGATGAGACCCGGTACATCACGGTCACTGTCGGCCTCCGTCAGACCCCACCTTACTCCGACCTTCTTTGTTGATGGCCGTCGTGGTTGTAGAGACCACCGAAGAGGTTGGGGCGCCATCCCCTGTTCCCGCACAGGAAACAGAGGTGCCACTAGGCGTCGGGTGAAGGAGACAAGCCCGAGATCGGGGGATGTTAGCACATGAGTGAGAGAAGCCCAATAACCATATCGACCCAATAAGAGGAACTCGGCCCAGGGACAAGGAGGTCCAGTGCGGGGCGCCCTTGCTCGGTGTGGGCAACGCCTCCCTGGCCGTAGATCTAGGATCTAACGATTCCGGATGCGTACGTTGAGGTAAATCTTCTAGATTTTATAACTTTATGCTCCATTGGCTAAACCTATCATGCTATATATGAAAAACTATCATGAGAACAAGATCTAGCTCCTAAAAATGGTTTTAGACTCTATATCTTCTTCTAGTTCCCTTGATTTGTTAAAATATGAACTTGGACTCTATTTGACTATGTTTAATGTACTTTTATGATCAAGCTTGGAACTTTGGAGAACTTCCACCCTCTTAATCATGAAATTAGTATCCCTTTGATATCCTTGAGTTATAGAGGGCTCTAATCACTCATATTTCTCTTGAATGCCCTTTTGGCATAAGTAACATACTTTTGGGCTTTAATGATGTACCTTGCCCGTTCGATGCTAAAACTGATACCTAAGGATACCAAATGCTTAATGAAACCTAACATCAGTAATTTATGTTGCTTGAACCTTTGGGAAGCCTATAGCCTACCTTGAACTCTTGATGACATAAGTATTCTATTATGATAATTGCATGTATGAGTGAATGTTGGCACCCCATGTTGGTGGTTTGATGCTTAGACCCTAGTGGACATATATCCTATTCTTGTTGATCTAAACCATCTGTTATGCTTGGCTCATATTCCTTGATGATACTTGATCTTGATTTCCCTATTATGAGTCTAGTGACCTAATCTGAGAATAAATATCCTAAACCTTGGCATGTCCTAGAACCACACCATCATGATGACATCTAGATCAGTACAATATCATATAATGAACCAATAAGCAACTTGGAACCCATCTTGGCCAAAACCCTAAAATGCATCTAATTAGGGTTAATGATGAGAATATAATGCATATATGTAATCTTGTTGTTAATCAGGTTTGGCATATGGCTAGATGGTGAAGGATATGTTACGTTATGAAATCTCTGAATCAGGTATGGGCCTTATCTAGTTATATGACTACCGCTTTCTTGCTTGAATAGACATATATTGTATGCTTGTTTGTCTATTTTCTCAAATATTGCCATGTAGTATTGCTATGTGTTACTCGATGTTTGCCTCGTTAGTTTTATAACTTGAACACATATATAGATAGAACTCCATTATAATATTGATTGATAAAGGGTTAGCTCTTGGCTATGGCCTTGAGGTCCCTCTCGTATAAAATGGTTAGCTAAGCTTGAGCACCCTTACGGACCCTTCCGACGGGAAGATGGTCAAAGGCCTTAAACATGTTTGATATTGTTGGTATAATGGAGTGAAATGACATAAAATATGGTTTTGCATTTGTTAAACAATTAACATGTTTATTCTTGTTCATTTAGTCTTGAAATCTTTTCAAAATTATGCAAAGCTTATATATATGTGTATCTTTCAGCCCCATACTCAACACCTCGTGTGTTGACCCATTTCTCGTATGTTGTTTTTAGGTTCAGAGATGGCTAGAAAGATGAAGGGCTTGGTGAGATATGCTAGGTGTACTTGTTGTAAGATCCAGTTTTAGTGCACATGAATGACTTGTACCTTGACTATGGAAATATGTAATTGAATTCACGAATGTAAAGCATTTTGTATAATTTATACTTGTTGAATGTTGAGACTGTTTTGGTGCCTTATCTTGTTATTTGTTCATGTGTGCTAAGCTTTACACTTCCGCATTTCGCCTTTGGTATACATTTGGTTCATGGGAATGGGATTCCGGTTCCGTGACAGATGGTATCAGAGCATGAACAATAACTACACCAAACATTGCTCACATGAAACACAAACTAAACTCACCTTACATCTCAACCCTAGAAACTTAATGAAATATCCTTGTGGATTAGGTTGACTTAGCCTCTAGGTTAGAACCTAGATGTTCTAGAACTAGGTGTAGACATGTGTAAGTTACCTCCCTAGACATGATTCGTGACATGTTCTTAGGATGTCTGCACAAGTGTGCACCATGTTCTTGCTAGTTCTCTAGGTATCATGATACTAGACTACCTAATGACTGTGGTAACTCGTTTTAGTTTTAGTTTTATTCGAATGGAGTATGATAGTTTTCATCAAATGTTTCAACATTGGATAAAATCTATTTTAAGTACTATATATGTACCTATGAAAAATGTTACCACACCCAGAAAGGCAGTGAGTATCTATGTAACCTAAGAGAAAGAGATGTAACATCAAGTCTAGATGAGAGTTTAGATGATAGTTTTAGTATCTAGAGTTGTCTAGAGCCATGATAAAGGTTAGGCTAGTGAGTAGCATAGATAACCTAAGATAGTGATGATAGTGATGATAATGATAATAATGTTAATGTCGATCTCAATGTTGATGTTGATGTTGATGTTGATGTTGATGATGATGTTGATATTGATAAGACCCAAGTTTTCCCATTAGAGGGACAAGTAGTTTGATGATATGGGATTAGTTTGACCATGCAACCCTATCTAGACTTAGCACCTTGTTGATACATATGACTTGGTCGATGTGCTAAACATAGCTGGTGGGTTGGCATGCTTGCTTGTACCTAGTCTTGTATATGTGTGGAGATATGATATATGGTTCGAGACCAACACGGGCCTCAATATCTTTACAAAGGAAGACCTATAGCATGGGACATATGATTAGGGTGACCTTTTGATATGAGTCGACCCACCTCGGGAGAAGGTTAGAGACCTAAACTCCAAAATATTTGAAATGTTGAAAAATAGGAATGATGAAATACTTGATGATGAGTCCCTAGCTAGAATACTTCTAAGTATATGAGTTGAGTAACCTAGCGTGTGTGATTTCCTTGAAAATGTTGAACCCTAGATGCCCTATGAAAATATCTAACCCTAGAGAAAGAGGCAATTGAAAATTTGATGATTGATATATATAGGTGAGGGAGATGTCTGAAGACCCTAAGATGATGTAGATGATGTGTGATATCCATGATGAGCCTCATACTCGGGTTATAGTTTTATATAAAGGAATCTAGTGGTTACCCTTGTTATGGGTAGAAAATTTTGTTATGGGTAGAAGTTTGTGTCTAGCAGGTCTTGTTGGACATATATATACATCTTAGCTTGAATGGCTTGAGCTTGTGGAGCTCCTTCTAGATACAAGTGAGATAATTATGAAAGCTTGATGTTGATTTTAATGTAGCATCTCGGGATGATGCATGATGTATGAAAATAATCTCACCTAGTTTAAAACTTGATATATGTCCAATGAGTCACTCACATAGGCTAGACCTAACACGAAATCATACCATACATAAAAAAATGTAGAGTGGGAATCATGAACTTGATACGATGATGCCTAGATATCTTATCTTGAATAATCAGGGGTAACATGCCTAATATCATACCCAAATGAAAATATATCAACTCGATATGACGATACTCTTGGAGTCATAACTAGAATAAACATTCTAAATAAATTGTATAATTTTATATTTGGAAGGAATAATAATGAACATAACTGTTTAGAGTTGGTAGAACTTTTTGAAAAACAAATCATGGAATTTAGAGTAAAGATTAGATACACACTCGATGATAGTCTCTTTTGGTCATGATCGCGCACATGTTCACTTGAGAATTGATAAAAATAGATGTTGATGATACACCTTGGACTCGTACGAAGATGTGAACAAAAACCCTAATGTATGGATACTAAGGGAAGGGAAAACCCTAATGCCATGAGGATGTCATACTATGATGGAACAACAAGTAATATGCAAATTATTGAGCTGAGTACACCCTTAAGGTCGATAACCTAAGTGCGCATTCCATTGTGGAGAATGCGTTGACAACCATGGTTGGATACCTAGACTTGATGAATTTTGACTTTGACTCTTAGCTATGATCTAGGATGAATTTCGAGGACAAAATTCCTTGTAAGGAGGGAAGGATGTGACAACCTCGATTTTCTCTCTCCTCTATTGTACTCCTCTCTCATCAAGTCTCTCTTACTCAATTTTGTTTTAAATCATAACTGGATAATCAGGTGTTTCTGTTTTGGCCACTACCATGGTCAATTTGACAATGTGTAACTTTAACTGGAGTTTTGAACTAAGTATGTTGCTCATTTATATCACCAATTTGCAATCAAAATTTGAACAAATTATATAAACTATCCTATATACGAATTTTATTTCATGTTCTAGAGGATTCGAATACGAGTCCAACAACCCAAAAATCACCTAAATCGGAGTTATAAATCACTAGATATGGTTATTTGAATGTTTCCATCTAATGTATTATTTTATTTGGGTTTTGCAACTTGTGGCTTAGCGGCTTGATTTATCCTCTGCTCCATCCTCTTTAGGAAAGTTTTTGACCGCTGCCACCATATATGGAAATGGGGGTGAGGGATGAAGTGCCCCGTTATAAACCCCTAACCTAACCCTAGTACCTCCACTTCTTTCTCTTGGCTTTGTTTCCCTGCCTCCTTGCTATTTTATGGCCAACACTACCACCTGATTTGTTCCTATATGCTATCACCGCCCCGAAGGAAAGGAGTCCCTTCTCCTCCCAACTGAGCTATCCCGGCATAGTTGGCCCTGGTGATCACCTTCATGCGTCGTGTACCTCCTTTCCGCACCATGCTTGGCCACCAAGGATCCTTCTTCCCCACTCTGGCCGCCCCCTCATCCGTCTCCTTCTCCTCATGCCTTCACCGCCTGGGAGAGGTCCAGAGGCCAGCGACGAGCCCCGGTACATCACGGTCACTGTCGGCCTCCGTCAGACCCCACCTTACTCCGACCTCCTTTGTTGATGTCTGTCGTGGTTGTAGAGACCACCAAAGAGGTTGGGATGCCGTCCCCTGTCCCTCCCCTGTTCCCGCACAGGAAATAGAGGTGCCGCTGGGCGTCGGGTGAAGGAGACGAGCCAGAGATTGGGCGATGTTAGCGTGTGAGCGAGAGAAGCCCAATCACCATCTCGACCCAATAAGAGGAACTTGGCCCAAGGACCAGGAGGTCCAGTGCGGGGCACCCTTGCTGGGTGTGGGCAACACCTCCCTGGCCGTAGATCAAGGATCTAACGATTCTGAATGCGTACGTTGAGATAAATCTTTTGGATTTTATAACCTTATGCTCCATTGGCTAAACCTATCATTCTATATATGAAAAACTATCAGGAGAACAAGATCTATCTCCTAAAAATGGTTTCATACTCTATATCTTCTTCTAGTTCCCTTGATTTATTAAAATATGAAATTGGACCCTCTTTGACTATGTTTAATGTAATTTTATGATCAAGCTTGGAACTTTGGAGAACTTTCACCCTCTTAATCATGAAATTAGTATCCCTTTGATATCCTTGAGTTATAGAGGGCTCTAATCACTCATATTTCTATTGAATGCCCTTTTGGCATAAGTAACATACTTTTGGGCTTTAATGATGTACCTTGCTCGTTCGATGCTAAAAATGATACCTAAGGATACCAAATGCTTAATCAAACCTGATATCAGTAATTTATGTTTCTTGAACCTTTGGGAAACCTATAGCCTACCTTGAACTCTTGATGACATAAGTATGCTATTATGATAATTGCATGTATGAGTGAATGTTGTCACCCCATGTTGGTGGTTTGATGCTTAGACCCTAGTGGACATCACCTTACTCTAAATATGTTCCTTATATCCTATTCTTGTTGATCTAAACCATCTCTTATGCTTGGCTCATATTCCTTGATGATACTTGATCTTGATTTCCCTATTATGAGTCAAGTGACCTAATCTGAGCATAAATATCCTAAACCTTGGCATGTCCTAGAACCACACCATCATGATGACCTCTAGATCAATACAATATCATATAATGAACCAATAAGAAACTTGGAACCCATCTTGGCCAAAACCCTAAAATGCATCTAATTAGGGTTAATGATGAGAATCTAATGCATATATGTAATGTTGTTGTCAATCAGGTTTGGCATATGGCTAGATGGTGAAGGATATGTTAGGTTATGAAATCTCTGAATCAGGTATGTGCCTTATCTAGTTATATGACTACCTCTTTATTGCTTGAAAAGACATATATTGTATGCTTGTTTGTCTATTTTCTCAAATATTGCCATGTAGTATTGCTATGTGTTACTCGATGTTTGCCTCGCTAGTTTTATAACTTGAACACATATATAGATAGAACTCCATTATAATATTGATTGATAAAGGGTTAGCTCTTGGCTACAACCTTGAGGTCCCTCTCGTATAAAAGGGTTAGCTAAGCTTGAGCACCCTTACGGACCCTTCCGACGGGAAGATGGTCAAAGGCCTTAAACATGTTTGATATTGTTGATATAATGGAGTGAAATGACATAAAATATGGTTTTGCATTTGTTAAACAATTAACATGTTTATTCTTGTTCATTTAGTCTTGAAATCTTTTCAAAATTATGCAAAACTTATATATATGTGTATCTTTCAGCCCCATACTCAACACCTCGTGTGTTGACCCATTTGTCGTATGTTGTTTTTAGGTTCAGAGATGGCTAGAAAGATGAATGGCTTGGTGAGCTATGCTAGGTGTACTTGCTGTAAGATATAGTTTTAGTGAACATGAATGACTTGTACCTTGACTATGGAAATATGTAATTGAAGTCATGAATATAATGCATTTTGTATAATTTATACTTGTTGAATGTTGAGACTGTATTGGTGCCTTATCTTGTGATTTGTTCATGTGTGCTAAAGTTTACTCTTCTGAATTTCGCCTTTGGTATACGTTTGGTTCATGGGACTGGGTTTATGATTCCCTAACACTATCCACCTCATTCTCGAGTGTAGACTACCCTCAAACACCCTATCTAGAAACTCAATTTTAAATCCATAATGTTCTATGGTTGTTAGTTCTATGAGGGTCGTTCCACTTGGTCTCATGCAACATGAATAAAACCCCATCAATATAGCAAGACCCCCATCTAGGACCATGGTAAAATACCCAAAATTGTCCTGGATTGCCTCATGAATCAAAGGAATTTAGGGGAATTAGGAGTAGTAGTTACCATTATGGGTTCTAGCTTAGGTGGTAGGAATCCAACTTGATTTAAGAGAACTTGATCAAATAGGAGCTGGGATGAATTTAACCAGGTTGGAGGTAATTCAATTGACTTAGAGACAACTAAACTAAATTCATGCCTGGGTTGCAGACTGAACAAATTTTCCTTGCTCTACCATCCTCTCAAAGTCCAAATCTTACTTCCCTTCACCACTCATTTTCACCACTTTTATTACTAAAAAAAATAGAATTTCATTATAGTTAGTGATCAACTAACCATATAATCACAACCAAAAGAGAAGGAACATGTGAATATAGAGAATAACTATTGGCTCTGAGTTAAATACATATACATGCAAAAACAACCTACATAGCCTAGAAGGATCTCAACTATCCATGGACAAGCATTGTTGGCACAAAAAAATATGGAAACATCATTCTAAAAGAACAAAGGAGAATATTAGAAGAAAATAGGAAGAGGAAGAGACTATCCCATGAAGAAGAGGTGTCTCTTGCTCCTTAGCCACCTAATAAGTTGGATATCATCATCTACTTTCTTCCTAGTTTCTCTTCTAGCCTCCTTTTCCTCATTCTTCCTTGAGTCCAATCCTAGTAGTAACGTGGCGGATGGAAATGTATATATATGGATGGTGGGAATAGTAGAGGCTGATGGAGAACTTAAAATTTCTTCTCGACTACAATCTACTTGAACTCGGTCGAGTTTGAGTACACCTACTCGAGTTCAAGCTAATGTCAACTATGAAGAAGAAATAACCATGGAAGGGATGTGAAAGTGTTGGTGGCTTATGGAAACTGACAATAATTTGTGTTGTGCAAGATGCTTGTCCTTCTCCCATTTAGGCCTTAGAACTCTGAGACAGAGGTTTGGGAACCAAAAAGTAGAACCCTTTTCCTAGTGTACAAGGAGGGGGTACTTGAGTGGTACCTAGAAAGCATTAAGCTTTTAACAAGTTTAGTTCAAACTTGATTGAGTTCTGTTGAGCCCAACCAAGTTAATGCCATCAGTCTTTCTTCATATTTCTATGGATTCCATTGGTTTGTGTTTTACATACATTCATCAGTAGGAAGACTCCATCAATTTAGTCATCAATTGACAGAGCTAATGGTTGACAAAACTATAGGTCAACGATACTGTAGCTCTAAATGGACATGGTTCACATGAATTTGATTGGATTTAGGCCATCATTTGTTGATCATCATTTATGTTTGTGGTTGACATTGACCAATGATATCTAATAAATTAGTATTAGTTGGTTAAGTCACTAGTCAAAGAAGTTGCAAGTCAATGATGTCAATATTCAATGGAACAATTGGCTGACAAAGCCAGAGGCTGATGAGATGCATTAATGTACATGAGGTGGGAACTCAATCAGATTCAAGCTCCAACTTTATCGGGCCCATGCTTCACCCGTTCATAGTTAGGAAGACTTCGTCAAGTCCCCCTAGTCTTGGAGATGAAATCCAAGGAAGCACTATCTTTCTCTATTTGGTTCTTACAACTCGTAACATTGGTTAATTGATCAACTATATCCTCAAACAAGGATACATTATGAAAAGCTAAGTATCTTGAGTAATTTGGGAATATCAAGGCTATTATATATAGAAAACTATAGTTTAACTACATAACATTAGTGCCTAAATTGGATGTTATCAACCACATCAAGATTATCATATTCTTGTCCTCACACAAGAATCAACCTTAGAGAACCAAAAGATAACATCTAAATGAAGCCTAGATATAGATTCCAAGGTTAGGAAAAATAGTTTAAATGTACAACTCTTTCGAGACATGTTAGTTTAGAAAAAACACACACAATACAAGTAAACATGCTAATGTAAGATCATGAATCTATCATGCATGTTTATGAGAATTCAATACAATCAAACAAGATTCATTGCCGATTGAACCATATCTATAAGCAATAAGGCACAATCACTTAGGGAATCAAGTAGGTAATGAAGGCGAGTAATGATCTATATCACATATTCATTTAAGCCAATAAAGAAGGAAATAGGAACAAAGAACAATAAAAAAAGATAAAACAAGAAAATGAAACAAAATACCCCATTACAGTTTACAAATCACCAAAAAATGGGCTTGTTATTTTTTTTCGATATCTTTTTATCTCCATTGAAACCCCCCTACCACCCCTCATGTGTGCATCAATTCCACATGTAGGAGGTAGTGTTTCTTTACCACTCTAACTACTCAATCACTTCGTAATTGATGTTCAAGAGGGGAGTACATGAGAGAGAGAGAGTATGAGGATAATGAGTATAAGAGATTATATATATTAGTCTAAGATATTCTGATATCTATGGAGATTCTTGTTCTTTATCACATCCTACTTTCTGGTGTCTTTATGGTATTTCATTCTCACTAAGCATCATACTTCTAGTGAATCATTGGTGTATCTCTTTCCCAATGACAATGTGTTTCTTTGTATCCATGCCATGATATGCATGTAGGTTAAAATCTACACTTTCTTATTCTAGACAGCTACCACTTCCATGTCCTGAAGGATCTCAGTTGCAACACTAAAACCAAGATTTTTTCATTCATATCACATTATGTACAGTAGGACCGAGTTTGTTGTGCTAATTCTAGCCTCTTGTTCCCTCTGGTGTTAATGATGTTTATGTTCATCATTCTTTCTACATTCTCATGAGAGGAATGGTTGCTTCTTCACATCAGACTTCTTAGAAGCTTGTCAATTTTAATCCTACAAATTTTGCATCTACAAGGTTGATGGTTCATCCATCTTTTTCTTCACCCAATTACTTTGGTTAAATCTTCTCTGAGTTGCATCTGTTGACATGGAACTTCTGCTGGTCTACTTGGGTTTTTTCTTGATGGCTCACTTCATTTCTATCACACCCCAAGGTTCATGTTCCAATCTGGAACCTATATGGTAGTCATCAACCCTCGTCCAATTTGTGTTTGTGCCACATTATTTACCTCTAAGGTCTTATGTGCTAATTTCAATTGACTACACTTCTCAGACATTTTAAAGATACCTCAATTGCTACATCGACATTGTTCCTCTGCATTTATTCTGCTTATGTATGTGGGATATGCTGACTGTGCTTGTACCACTCACACATTCCTCTCCAGTGAAGATGGCATAGTAGTGGTACTTTTTGTTTCCTGCTGCATATTGACGGGGGCAAGTTTTTGTTGTGGTGTTTGGATTCCATTTATCAGATGTTTTGCATTCCAAATTTCCTTCAAAAGACCTTCACCAAAAGATCAAGTATTTCTAGAATGCAGAACATAACTTCAAAGGTGAAGTCACCAACTTGTTTTTTGGAGATTCATGTTTATTGAAAGTGAATATATTATATAGAGAGTGACATTTTTATTTTCAAGTTTTCGTATTGTCTAATTGAGTCATGTAAGTCCAAGATGGATATATGTGTTACTCATACTCCAGTTGAGGGGGAGTGTTAGAATTATCATTATGTAGTTGTTATATGAGCCTATTTGTCTTGGCTCATTAGGGTTAAATGTGTTTCCTTTGTTCTTTCCTCCTCTCTTATGTATAGGAGGACAATTTGCCTTCTGTCAGTAACAAAATATCCCATTAGTCTCCCATCTTATGTTCCATAATTTCCATCTTTTTCCAGTGCCAATGAAGCTTGTCCATGGCTAGTTGAGCTCCTTAAAAGATGTATAGCCCATCTTGGGAATGTATACACACTTTAACTCTAAGAAAGTTAGCTAATATCTAGATTGGACATATTGTTGCCCTTCCTTTTATTTTGATTGTGATTGTTTAATTAGTTCATCACTTCTTATAATGTACTTATGTTTTTATTAATTTTGAAAGATAAGTGGTGAAAATAAGTGGGAAAGGAGGTTAGATATGCACTATGAAAGGATGATAGAGAAAGGAATCTCTCTTCAGTCTCCAAATTAGTTAAAAGTCTGATTTAGTTAGATATAACTTGACATATACTTAGATATATCCCAGTCAGATTTGTCCCAGTTCCAATTTGATTGAGTTAACTTGAACTTAGCCATATTCATGCTTCTTAGGGGTGAACCCTGACTGGTCACTGCTACTCCTAGTGCCCCTAACTGCCTTGGACCCCGTAGGTAATCTAGGGTAGTTTGGGGTATTTATCCATAGTCCTCGAGAGGGGTATTGAACTGTTGATGGGGTTTTAGTCACACTACATGAGAGAGAATGGGATGACCCCAATAGAAGTAACTACCATGTCACATGTTTTTCTTAGAAGAGAATGGGTAGCTTGGGTGTTCAAGGGTTTTATGCGCTTGAGAAAGAGATGCATATACTTCATTATTTGTGGTTGTAGAGCTTGGAACTCCTCTCAATTAGTAAGAAGTGATGGAATTTGTTTTCTTTATTTATGTTGTTTTGTTTTCTTATCTTGTTTTAGTTTTACACATATCTCTACCATTGATTTTCCTTAATTAATTAATAACAAATGCTAACAAACTACATGTCCCCATACCCATATGTCCGACCTGATTAACTACTTTGACCCCATATATCATTGTTGGCATCCCAAGATTTTGATCTATAAATTTAGTGTCTGATCCATAAGAATGGGGTTCACTATACTCGTATTTTGGACAAAGTCTAAAGGGAGATCATCTTTTTCCTTGCAATGGCCTCAAAAGTTGATCACCCTTAAACATGTGCCTAAAAATGAGTACAATAAATGTAGTTCCTAGTGATTCAACTTTATAGTTATAACCCAAAACCTTGGGACAATGACAAAAATATACATGGTCAGAAGTAGTTAGTCATGTTACATAGCTAAAAATAGAGATCGATAGAGAATGCATAGAAATAAAACAATACAGAAAAATAAAAATAAAATAAAGAAAACAAATATTTTCATGGATAATCAGATTGAGCAGAAGGACATGGGGATGTCTAGTCACCTAAGACTTCACTCTTACTTAGCTAAGGAAAAAATATGAGAATAGAATGTGGAGAACTAAAACAAGATGGGATAATGAATAAAAATAAAAATAAGTAAAATATTTTTTTTTGAATCCTACTCGCCTAGATAAGGAGTTCCATGTTATGAAACTTTGAACCAAGACATCTATGAACATTGTTCACAAGAATCAACAAGCCTCAAACACCCTATATACGAATTCACTTATAAATCCAACATGTAACATGGTAGTTAATCTTGTAGCAGTCATCCTACTCACTCTTGTGTAGCATGAATAGAACCCCATCAACAGTTCAATACCCCTCTTGAGGATCGTGGGTAAATACCTCAAACTATCCTAAATTACCTCTCAGGTCCAACACATTTAGGAGCATTAGTAGTAGCATTACTATTCATAGTTCCACCCCGATCAAAAGAAATCTAATTTGATTTGAGTGAACTCAATCCAATTAGAGTTCAAATGAATCTGACCTTCTTGGAATTATAGTGTTCAAGTTAGATCCACCTCCACAAAATTTTTTCCCAGCTAGAAGGATGAACAAATAATCTATGCTCTTTCATCCTCTCAGTGTCCAAATCCAACCTCCCTTCTCCACCCATTTTCACTTCTTATATTTCTAAACCAGTAAAATGAAAGTTCATGCAAGAAGCTATCAACTAACCAAACGATTGCAACCGAAAGAGAAGGACATCAAACTATGAAATCTAGAGAGTAACTACTTGGTCAGAGTTAAAGTATGTACATGACCAAAATAGGCTTAATAGCTTAGAAGGAGATAAACTAGCCATGGACACACATCTATGACATCAAACTAAGATGCAAATATATCATTTATAAATGAAAAGGAGAATCATAGAAGAAAATAGGAAGAGGAACATATTATCTCATGGAGGATAGGAATTCTTTCTCTATAGACTATATGGATCTCATCCTTGGTAATATCCTATTTGATCTTCTGGCTTCAGTTGCTTCATTCCTTGATCCCACCTCAAATAGTAAAATGGTAGATGAAAATGGGTAGATCTATGGATGTAGGGCATAGTGAAGTCTGATGTATCATTTGAACTTTTTTATTGTCTTGGATTTTCTCGAACATGGTTGATTTTGAGAAACACTTGCTTGAGTTCAAGATAAGCTCTTATAAAGGTAATGACCATTGAAGGGTTGAGGAAGTGGTGATGACTGATGGAAACTAATAATATTAGTGTGGAGTGAGATCCTTGTCACTCTCAAGTGCTAAAAGTCTAAGATAGAGTTCTAGGAACCAAAAAGTGAAATCATTGTCCTAGTGTTTGAGGGGTATTTTTAGTGGTAGATACGAAGCATCAAGGTTTATGTGAGTTTGGGTCAGACTCAACTAGGTTCAATCAAACTCGACTCTATTCGTTCCTTCAACTTTGAATATCAGTCGGTGGAGTCCATTGGTTGGTTTATTCGTTGGTTAAGATCACTCATAGGTTGGTGAACTCTAGCGATGTATTCATCAGTTAATGGAAGGGTATTTGATGAAACTCCAAGTCAAAAATTATCTAGATTGAACTAGATAGGGTTCAGAAAAATATATCTAGATTCATACCATCATCTCGATCATCAGTTATGTTTGAGGTAGACAATGACTAAAGAGATTCCAGCAATTCACATCCATCAATGAAGTTGCAACTCAATGATGATGTTGTCTGATGGAATCAATGGTCGATGATTCCAATGGTCAATGAGATGTGTTGATGGAGAGGATGCATGTACTGGCTTGAATTCGAGTTCCAACTATTATGGGATAGTGCTTTACGTGGTAAGAGTTAGTCATATTTCATCCAAGGCCCTCTAGTGTTTGAGAAAAAATCTGTGGAAGAGATTTGTTTCTCTATTTAGTGCCTACAATTCCCAAAATTGGTGAGTTGAGAAGTTATACATTCAAAAAGGGGATAAATTAAGAAATGCTAAGCATGTAGAGTTATTTGGGAATATCAAGATTATTATTGGCACAAAACTATAGAAATATTATTATCGGTAGAACCTCAATGTGGCTGTTGGTATGCATATCTCTTAAATATTTTATTAGGCCTAAGGTATATAACCTTCTAACCAGATTCACTAAAGCTAAGTGATTGTTAATTAGCAAGTTAATTATATGTATCCACTATGAATTTGAAACCCTTTAAATGTTGATGTAGGAGCATTGTTTTTGAAATGAGATATGAGCATATACATTAAAAATGACATGGAACTCGGCAATTTAGTTCAAAATCACACTTAGGCTAATAAAACCTCTAGTCATACATATAAATCCAAATCATATATGATTTAGAAAGTTGCACTTCATACAATCAAGAGTTCTTGTCAATCCTATTGCAAATAAGACCAACTATTAGGTACATCAAGGTATTAAGCCAGAATCAACAAAATTTGAAGGATTTCATCTATATCTTGTCAAATGCATCTATTCCACTAGTAGAGATGATCAAATCATGCACTATATGCGGAACATCCTATAATTGTGTGCATAATGAAGATCTAACAAAACTTGTGAGAGTAGGTGAATACAATGAATATTATAATAAAGTAATCAATTTTTTTCTTATGATAACATATACGTAGCTTCCAATCCACATTTGTTTTTTAAAATAACAATAGTAATGATTAACTAATCGAAAGATAGAAGAACAACCATATAGGAATATATCGTTTCATCCTAACTTCCATTTGAGAAGCCAACATAGTTTTGACCCTTTAAACCAACTTAAAAATTATTGAGGTAAAATCACAATCGTTGATATTTTCTTTATCTACAAAATTACTTGGTCTTAAAAACCATTGAGCAACAAGTAGCTTCGATTGCTGAATTGATAAAAACCCCATGAGATAGATTTTATGCCAAGAAAATTTGAATCCTAAGGAGAAAATTAACCAAAATTAGACCTCTTCATGCTTCACTAAGGTTCAACATGATAACCAAAAATAAATGATATTAGGAGGCTACCCATATATATTTGCCTCATTATTTTTTCTTGTTCTTTCTTTTTTAGTTTTTAGTTTAGTCCATCAATTTGTTTTTCATTTGATATTTCTTTATCCCACTAATATATTTTGTTTCTAGTTGAAGGAGAAAATTTACATTTTTGTGAAAAATCAAACATTACCATAATTGACAAAGCCAATTAAGTGTGTACAAGCTTAAAACACAAAAATGACAAACTTCTTATACTTACATATGTCTTCATACTGATGATGATCTTCCTCATAGATCCATCCTTTAGACTCATATCCATACAATATGCTACAGATTTTGAGCCGCTCGATAGATTTAGTGAAGAGAAGAAAGAGTAGTAGATACAATGTCATCACAAAAAAATGACATGAAAGTTTAAACCTATTGTCACATAGTCAAATTTGTTGCTCATTTTCCATCTATTAATTGTCCTAGTCCATCTATCAGAAGCTTTAAAGCATTGAGAAAGAGGATTGAATGTACTTGAATGATTCCAAAGATATTGATATAGCCAATTAAATTTGATCCTAATTCCAAGTTAGGAACCCTCCTAATTTATCTCACCAATAAGGGTAGATCAATGGGTATGGTCATTCAACATAGTACACACATCAGAAGGACTATGTGCAACAATGTTCTTGAGGCATTCTTGTATGATGATGCACTGACCTAAAGGAGGAGGAATGAGTAAATTCCAAGACAAGGAGAAAAGTGAGTGATGAACCCAAATGGAAGTGATGGTTCTAACACTATACACTAGGTTATATAGGTGACACTCTACATCATTCTGAGGGATATGTTGATGAATAAGAATGTTTCAAATTTGCACAACCAATTTTCTCAAATACTAAAAGATTATTCTTTTTTCCAAAGTAGAAGATTTATTTTCAATAACATTGTAGTCTTTACTTTCAATGTATGTTTATAGAGAAAATAATGTATCCATTTCTACATATATCAATAATGACACACAATTCATAATCTTGTCAATTTTTTTCTAAGACTCATCCAACCATAGTTACTAAGTCTGGTATTCAATATCTGTTCCATTACAATTTGAAATATTATCAACCATGTGAGGAGGAAGCCTTGTTATCTTTGAAATTATAACATATCACAACCACTGAATATATTGCAATATTTGAATGAGTACAACCTTGATCTAATAAGATATCCTTGTTTATGACGAATATAATTACTTGTTATTTGTAGATTTCCTTAGCTAATAGTTAAAAATCAGTTTAGGGACATTTAATACTAAAATTCTTGTTTATAAACCTTCATCTGTCAATTTGATGAAATGAATTTCTCAATAATGTACAATCATCTCCCCTTCCACACAAGAAGTAGACATGACTAAATAGCTCCAAAAACATTCCTTATTCGGTTGAAGTATATATTTTCTTCATAGACAAAGGACATATACTTTTTCCTTAACTTCCTAAAGATAGAGAGTGTAAATTGTTGAATCATTGATGGTTTATAGACCTGCTCCCACCCTTGCAACTTAGTTGATATTTGGTTCTTGTTTTTTAGAGTGGTTACGTCAAACGACATCAGTACACTACCTATGTAACATCCCAAGATTTGAGGCCTCGGATAACATGATCTTAAAGGGAATGATTGGACTACCCATATCACCAAGGTGCACCTCCTTTTTCGGGAGCCCATCACTAAAGAACTCCATAGTTAAGCATGCTCAACTTGGAGTAGTACTAGGATGGGTGACCAGTCGGGAAGTTGACCCTGGCTTGCGTGTGAGTGAGGAAAAAGCGTGCAGTTAAGGCTAGTGGTGGTTTGTGGGGCCAATCATCATTCCTGAAACTCTACTAGAGCCTTAGGCAGTGGGCCCGAGCATTATAAATGGTATCGGATCCATAACTCCTCCAGTAGGTGAGGCTCACATGGGCATGTGACGTGCTAGTCTTGAGCCGTGCGGTCTAGGCATGTAGGAAAGGGCTGTACATGGTTGACATAGCCACCCTTGCGCTGGTATTCCGTTATCAGGAGCTGGGTGTCCGTGGGCCATTCTGGGTCTACACTGAAATGGGGCGATGTGATGAGGCCTTATAGTTGAGCCTTGACGAGGACGTCAAGAGTCTAAGTGGGGGAGATTGTAACATCCCAGGATTTGAGGCCTCAGATAACATGATCTTAAAGGGAATGATTGGACTACCCATATCAACAAGGTGCACCTCTTTTTTCGGGAGTCCATCACTAAAGAACTCTATAGTTAAGCGTGCTCATCTTGGAGTAGTACTAGGATGGGTGACCAGTTGAGAAGTTGACCCTGGCTTGCGCGTGAGTGAGGAAAAAGCGTGCAATTAAGGCTAGTGGTGGTCTGTGGGGCCAGCCGCCATTCCTAAAACTCTACTAGAGCCTTGGGCAGTGGGCCCGAACATTACAACCTAGTTGTTTCCAACCAGGATTTCTTAACCATGTATCTTATTCCTTTTCTATACCAATACACAATACATATAAATTATTGGTGCCTTTTGAAAAGCAAGCCAAACTCTCCTTTTTAGATCAACGAGAATACCACCTTCTTTGACAGTCATCTAGAAGATCACCCACTTCACCTCTTCTTTAACAGACGTGGAAGAGCACCAATGTCACCTCTTCTTTGATGTTTACAAAAGAGCACCGCTTGAGAAGAATCCTTCTTCTCACAAGATCCTGCAAAACCTTCACTCAAAGAAGTAGCACGAGAGCAATACAACAATGTATAATGAGTTTGTACAAAGGAAATTACAACGATCATCACAAGATGTACAATTGAGCACTAACGAACAAGTGATGATAATCCACTCCACAAGGTTTAGAAAAGGTTATATTAGATGAAGAGGACACTAGAATTGAGCTAAGACTTAGGTTAGAATGATGGCAACTTGAAATGTAAAAGCTAAGAATTTTGAGTAAGATTGCAAGTAGTACATATACTTAAGAGTATGTCAATTGTTGTGAAAGTTGTGTTTTAGGTGTCCTAAGACCACTCCTATTTATAGAAAATGTTTGCAAGTGATTAGGGTTGTTGTGGGGAGTATCTAGAGTGTTCTTAGTGGTCAACTAGTCGTTAGGATGAAATTAGTTGGGTTGCAACGACTAATTTGATTGTTAATCAAATTAGTTTCTAGAATCTTCTCAGTAGAGAAAAACTTCAACCGGGAACTGTCTCGGTGGAACTTTTTGTTGACAGAGCAGTGCTCTGAGTGCAATTGGTCCAACAACTAAGTGACAGTTGATCTTCTTGGTCGAAATAGGCACAACATCTCTTTGTCAATTGAACTTTACTTCGATTGACATTCTTGGTCGAGAATGTTTTTGACCCAGAATAACCCAGAGCTCAAGTGTATGCAACGACTATTCTCCGTTTGATAGAGCCTTGGAATGAATGAATTTGTGTTGAAAAGATTTTTGACTGAGGTAGAGCATGTGCGACGAATATGAAAATGTGGGAATAACTATCTAATGACTTTTCTACTAAAACTTATCAACCCTAATGGCTTGTATGAGTGTGGGTTAGGGTTTTGGGTAGGTTATGGAATATCATCACTCGTCCTTACATCATATCCATCAAGTTGTATGAAACACACTAGTACAATCATATTCATGATACAAGCTGACCTGTATGCATCCAGACATATATAAAATTGCATGCTCTTTGTTATTGGATTTTGATGTAGTTCCGTTATCACCTGAAACACTTAATATACATGTTAGTGACACATTTTGTGAAATATTTGTATTATCGAAATTTGAATGTAGCATATACAAAAAGGCAAAAATCTACCCTTTTTTGACGATGACAAATATTTCCGTAAGATAAATTGAAAGTAGCTAATTTAGAACTTCTTACCCTTTAAAATTCCTTTTTGTTGATAGCCAATTTATCTCATGAGATTTTCTCCCCTTCAAAATTGCTGATTTGATAGAAAATTTATTCATCAATTTTTCTCCCCCTTTGTCATCTCAAAATATAGATAGTTATGAAAATGACTCTGCCTTAGTGAGATACTCCTCTTAAATATATATATATATATATATATATATATATATTGAAAGTGGGACCGAAGTCATTTTATTAACTCAAATCTTTTTGTGCTAGTACAATGACTTCATTATCAAAGTTATCTAGGCGGGAAAGGGAAAAATCTAACATGCGTGCCTTATTGGCTAACATATGGCTAACTCTATTTGCCTCACGGTACACATGATTAAGGTTCATGGCGTACAAGTCTAAGGTAGCTTCCACAATCTACATGACGACGCGGTCTTCGTATCCTCTGTCGTAGTGTCCCACCTTGATGGCTTCGTATCACTACTATGTCATCAAAGGTTGGAATATCTATAAGTTCATCATATGAACTTCTAGATCCATACAATATCACTTTGTGTTCATAACACAAGTATACTCACCTTCTATTATAGAATATAATTAATGACTATTAGTTTAGAACCCTTCTAACTAACAACATTTCTCCTTTTAAATCAAACATAGTTTATTGCAATCACTTTTGTCATTATGGAAGCTTGCATCGATGTAACCCTTTCTATCCAACTCTTACTTTTATTGCTATCCTCATTGACTAGCAATCTATCCTTAAGTACATCTTAAGTATTAATGGATATCTTTAATGACATTCCAATAACCCTTATTGGATTTTATTATTATCTTGTCATGTCAAGCACATATAAGATTATATAGGATAAGTACATTTATAAAAATCATGATAGATTCATTGCTATAGCATTTGGCATTTTAATCATGTCATTTCCATTCTTTACAAGAATTGGAACTTATGGTTCATTAGATACCAATCTAGATTCTCTCTCATTGAATCCTTCAGTGTTGAACTCCTTCAACATATTGCTATTGTATGTGCTCAAACTTCCATTGTAAAACATTAAAGAACTGTCTCTCTCTCTCTCTATTTTTTGAAATAAGTGGGGATAATTATTATTCATTCTGTTCCCAACAATGGATAAAATAGTACGAATGTCAACTTGGTTTCCAAAGGTAAACCGAGGAGGTACAACCGAAGAAAAGGAAAAGGAATCTGAGCTATGTAGAGAAATTTTTGCTAAACTATCAGCCGCTCCATTGTAAGCCCTTGGGACGTGGTGGATGGCGCCCTGCAATGATTCACCATGAAGCTTTATGGCCTCCCTGACATACGGAGTATACCTGGGAGTGGGGTTAGGTTTTGTTAAGATGTTCACAGCTTCGGGAGAGTCTGTGAAGATGTAGTAGTCATGCCAATCTTTGATATGGCATAGGTGCAAGGCTTGAAGAATGGCCGCAATCTCGGTGTTCAGAGGCGAGGAAGAAGAGATTATCTGACAGAAACCAATGACATGGGCACCCTGTGAGCTAACCACATGAATCCCAATGGCAGCATGATGGTGCGTATGCTTGAAGGTCGCAACAGTGAAGATATACAACCCCCTAGCCGGGATCTGTGAAAAGGGTACCCTACTGGGGCTGGGTTGCCTTCCACTAACAGCATGGCTCCTGAGGATAGTGTCCACCCAGGCCTCGACAAACGCGGCCTTAGTTCCAGCAGGCATTACAACCCTCTGGTGTATTTGCTTATTTCGACAAGTCCAGAGATGCCAGCAGGTGACAACACGTATTGCACGGTCGTGGCTGCTGCTTAATACTCCGTCGTCCCCGATGCACCAGTGAATCCATTCCTGGTCGCCAAGAGAAAAGTGGGTAGCTCCTGGGACAGTGAGCATCCAAACAGCTCGGCTGGCCGCACAGTCCCGAAGAGCATGAACAATAGTATTCAAATGATTTTGACATATAGGGCAAAGCTCCGAGACATCCATGTGTCGCCGGATTTTCTCCATGTTAGTCATAAGAGCCTCATGTTGAAGAAGCCAAAGAAAGATTTTAACTCACTCAGGAAGTTGCAGACCCAAGATCCTACCCCACAGCCCTGGGGTGTGCACCTCCTTGCCGCCCTGAATCCATCTGTAGCATGATCGCAATGAGAAGGTTCCATTTGGTTCCAGTGGCCAAATCCAGCCGTCGCCACCCACGTCTGGGACCGACGCCGGAGTAGAAGAAATAGCGAGCCAGGACGACTCCGACAGATAGTGGTGGATAAACTCCCAATCCCAACCCCCCTCAGTCAGGCACATAGAACTGACTTTAAGGTTGTGGAGGTCGGCGGGACGGGCCAAGATGGGAAGAGGTCCAACACCGAGAGCCCGGATAGCCATCTGTCTGTACAGACATTGGTGGAGAGACCGTTGTTAATCGCCTTGTGGCAGATGCTGGTGACACCGCCCAAGTTCTTCTTAATGAAGCTCTAGGCTGAAGAGCAGGGGACGGAGGCAAACCGAGTCCCCCTGACATACTTCTCGTGCATCACCCGGGTCCAGATCTTGGAGGTACCATTGAGAAAAATCCACATATTCTTCATCATGAGTGTGTCATTCTGGTCGCGGGCATCCCAGATTCCTAGCCCTCCAACATCCTTGGAAGAGGAGACCTTCTTCCAAGCGACCAACGAGGATTTCTTCTAATTTTCGGTGTCAGACCAAATGAACCGACAGACCATTTGGTTGATGTCATCGCAGAGGTGAGGAGAAAGCTTGACGGTTTGCATGGTATAAGTGGGAATCGCCTATAGGGTAGACTTGGTGAGAGTTACCCTTCCAGCTAGGGAAAGGTGTCAGAGATTCCAACTATTAAGTCTCCTTTGGATGACAACCAGGATATCGCCATGGGTGTCCCTGTTCACACGGTGGTGCAGCAGCGGCACGCCCAGGTAGCGCCCAAGGTCGTGTGTCGACCCAAAACCCAATCTCCTGCTAATCGATCGGGCCAAGGAACGCAGAGTGTTCTTGCTGAAATAACACTTTGATTTCGGTTTAGATACTTGTTGCCCGAATGCTACAGAAAAGGCTTCCATAATGGCATTGATGGTGTGAGCTGGGATGACCGAAGCCTCCCCTAAAAGGAGGATGTCGTCCGCAAAGAACACATGTGATAGTTGAGTTCCTCCTCGGGATAGAGTGATGGCCTTCCATTCACCAGCTGCAACCGAAGCGGAGATAGCTTGGCTGAGCCGCTCCATACACATGATGAAAACATAAGGGCTCACCGGATCGCCCTGCCGGACTCCCTGCATGGATTTGAAAGGCAAGAGTGGGACACCTTCCCAAAGGATAGAGGTCGAACCCTTGCTAATGATTTGCATAGTGATGTACACAAGCTTGTTTGGGATACCAGTCCTTTGAAAGGTGTCCCAGATGAAATCCATGTTCATCCTATCAAAGGCTTTAGCAAGATCAAGCTTGATGCACATACAAGGTTTCTTCAAGGAGCAGAATCTCATGGAATGAATAATCTCTTGAGTAAGTAGGATGTTATCACTAATGCGTCACCCCGGAATGAAGATGGATTGTGTAGGTGCAATCCAGTCATTCATAAAAGGTTTCAATCTCTGAACAATGACCTTGGAGATGATCTTGAAGCAGCTATTATTCAGCGAGATAGGCCTGAGGTCTCCGCAGCATTGTGGAGATGCTACTTTAGGAATCAGGACCATATGGGAGTCTGCTAGAGCTTCATCAATGTACTCGGTACGGAAGACTTCCTGGATAGTGCGAACAATAGACGGGCCCACATGATCCCAGTTTGTTTGGGTGAAACCAGTATGCACACCGTCAGGGCCAGGTGCTTTCAGCGGCGCCATGGAGAATACCACCCTTTTAATGTCCACCATAGTAGGCTCGACTTCCAGCTTGGCGTATTCGTCGGCATCGATATCGGGGAAGGCCTCGGGGAAGTGAAGAATGTGGCGCATATCAGTAGGGTGGGTCTGTGTCATCAGGTGTTCGAAGAAATGACGAACAAGCATCCTGATCGCGTCGGGGGATGATTCCCAATAGCCAACATCATTTTTTAGACTGCTAATCTTGTTGTAATGCCTTCGTGACTTCACATATGATTGGAAGAACTTGGTATTCAGATCGCCGGCCTTGAGCCAGTCTATGTGTGCGCGCTGCTACCAGTCCAGCTCCTCCCTAAGGAGGATCTCATGCAGGCGTTCCTAGGAGCAGATGGAGTTATCAACAAAAGAATCGTGAGGTAGGAATTGTTGTTGTACCTGGGCCTTAGCGATATGGGCGAGAAGACGCTGCTTCTCCTTGCACTGTGTGTTAGCACGCTTTGCCTCCCACTTGACAACCTTGTCTTTAAAGAGGCGGAGGCCGTCTTGGAACGTCGAGTCTGCTGGCCATTGGCAGAGGAGCTCGCCGCGGAAATCTGGGATAGAATTCCAGCACGCCTTGGTGCGGAAGAAAGGCCTCCGGGGTGACCTGTCACCGTAGGAAAGCAAGAGGGGGTGGTGGTCAGAGTACAGTCGGGGCAACACTGTGACAGACGCGTTCTCAAACTTGTCCATCCAGTCCGAGTTAGCTAGGACCTGATCCAACCGCTCCATGAGCGCTTGACGCTGGAAGGTGAAGAAGGGTCCGTTGGAATTAAGCTCCGCAAGGCCAGTGTTAAAGAGAGCTTCATGGAAGCACCTACTCACCCGAGAGTCAAAGAAGACACTCCCTCACTTTTCATTCACATTGAGCATGGTGTTAAAGTCCCCCATTACCGCCCAAGCTGACGAGATAGATTGGGAGATCTCCTCTAGACGTTCCCATAGGAAATTCCTTTTGGAAGGGTTGGGGCTCGTGTAGACAATGGTTAGAAACCATCTTGAGTTGACATTACAATGGATGAATTGGTGATGATTCATTAGAATTTCCACCGAGCAGATATGGTGATCCCAAGCAAGCCAGATGCTACCAGAGAAGCCAGTCGCCTCTACTCTTTGCGAGGAGTTGAAGCCCAATTTATTGATTATAGTTTCAACAATAGTGCCACTACACTGAGGTTTAATGATGGAAACTATTTTGAGGTTATGACTAAATTTCATTTCTTTGATTAGCCAGATCTTCTTATCAAGGCCTTCACCTTGTAAATTCCAGCAAAACACGTTCATTAAGTGATTATTGAAGGGCTGCACACAGTCCCACAAACTGTTCTTCTTCCTTAGTGGTCATGGCCTCGACTTGTGCTGTAGTAGCCTCCTCGAGGTGCTTCTGGAATTCCAGGATTCGCTTCACATGGGGAGTGGGGTTGGCTGGGCTTTCATCCACTGGCTCTCTGACGCGCCCCTTCTTACAAACTCGATCTGGGCTCTGTGTGGATTGAATAATGATTTTACGGTTCCTCAGCATCACAAACCCACTGTCGTTCCTGACATGACGGGCAGTGTGCCTGCTGGTGGCCGCTGCACCCTCTAGCTGGGCGGACTGAAACTGAAATACGGTTTCATCAGCGTTGCTGTGAGCCCTCCCATTCACAACCTCATTCCCTGATAGTCGAACGAAAGTGTTATCTGGGGGGGCGTCTCCTTGCTTTTATCCTCACTTGCTTGCTGCACCTTTGTTGCGACCTCCTTCTGCCGGAGCTGTTGCTTTGCCTTCTTGCTCAAGACAGGTTGAAAGACATCAACCTCCTCCCCCAAGTTGGAACCACCGGTGTTTGGGATCGTCTTGATCTGCCTCCCTTTTCCCGCGGGGGTGCGAGTATTGCTCGCAGGTTTAGCAGACGTTTGTTTACGTCATTCATGCATCATTGCATGGATCGCAGTAGTATAGCTAACCGTCGGGACCGGTATTGGGATTGATGTGGACGCTAGGTCTGTGGCAGGGGCCGATGATTGCTTGCACTCATCGCCGACATGGCCAAGACGACCACACTTCAGGCAGATTTGCGGCAGGTTCTCATACTCCAACCGAAAGTGCTCGCCATTGATGAAGATGGCCGGCAACAGTGGTTTCTGGGTGTCAATCTCAATAGAGATTCTAGCAAATTTCCCGCGATTGCCCACGAGAGTGTTCTCATTGACTTTGATGGTCTTACCCATGACGTTTCTGATGTGAGTGAGAAGTTGGTTCTAGTATAGGAAGACCGGAAGCTCGGCTACCCGCATCCACATCACCAGTTTGTGAGGGATTCGTTCGGACGGCCGGAACGCAGGTGTCCAAGATTAGACTGACAAATAATTACGAAAAATTGTCCACGGGCCGCCTGTCATGGCTTTAACATAGTCATCTTTGTTGCTAAGTTGCACAATGTAGTACCCGTTCTCCAGGTCGATGAACCTAAACTGCGCCGTCGGCAACCACATGAGGTTGATCTTAGTGACAAGAGCCTGAAACCCGATCGTGATGCCGATGGCCTTGACGACGAATGCAAACTGCCAGGGTGCCAGGAGGGGTTGGAGGGATGAGTTTTGGACCGAAAAGGAAGGCAGGGCGCCTGAAAGGTCGACCCTAATATCCTCCTCTTTCAGGATGTCCGGTGAGGTAGGGTTGATGTAGGATAGAAGGCCACTATCTTTCCCTACGTACGCCTCCTTGTAGGAGCATCGCGGGATGGCTTCTGCGGACACTGCTTCTTGCATGTTTGTATCCGGAGATTGGGTCGCCGCCGTTGGTGTAGCAGTCGCCGCTCCGGAAGGATCGTGCGCTGGTGTTGTCGCATTGTCAGGCTCCGTCATGTTGGTACTCAGACTGGCATGGCTTTTCCCACGGCCGCCTCCCCGGCTCCCGAACCCTAAGGGCATCGCGAGAGCATTTCTATATATTGATCCTTATCTCATAAGATGTTGCATTTCATCCTTCTTTGTTGAAGCCATTTTTCATGCTATCTCTCAATATTCACAATATTAAGATGTTATTCCTCATCATATGTGGATCATTCATATATGTCCTCCCACTAAATCTATTGTAATCACAAACTTCATCTTTTATCTTGATTCAAGTCAAATGCTTTGACTATCTTGTCAAAAGATTCCATCTCTGAGATGCTTCTTTCAATGTCAGATTGAACTTCGTAGTTTATTGACTTAATTCACATTCTTGAAGTTATAAAACCTTTTAGGTTGTGTCATGTACACATTCTCTAATGTATTCCCTTTAAGGAATCTAGTTTTATCTTCATATGCCAAATCTCTTAGTCTATTTAAACTATATCAACAAGTATGACAACTGGTAAAATAATTTCTATCATGTTCAACAACTTGAATTGATTTGAAAACTTATTCAACCAATTTGTCCTTTTATGTTGTCCATGTAGGTCTTTGTCACAAGACCTTATTACACCCTTTAGGTGCTTCTATCAAGGTCCTATCTTGTTAGCTAACATGGACCCCATAACGGCCTAGAGCCGTTACTCAGATTAGGGTATTTAATATCTTCTTGTTGATTAGTTGGTTCATCCTATTATGACTAACCTATCTGAGACATTCAAAATACTCAATTTTTGATGTATTCTTACTAGAACTACTTTATTTTGTGTTTTACGACAAACTTGAGATTCCACAACAACTTGTTATTCTCTTTGTTCTCAGTGCACCTCTTTGTTGACCTCCAACATTTCAAGTTCTACCTTTACTCCTACTGATTCTTTAGGAACTCAGTTATCCAATCAACAAAACAATTTTGTTATTGGATTGGGATTAACATTTATATTCAAAAATTATGGTTTGTGGATAAACCTTCTTTAAGAAACTATTTTCTCAATGTAGGTTTTATCCCTTTAGACATACTGGGACATTCTAAAATCATACCATATATGGTCTTATAAGCCATTTAGACGATACATTGCTTAGTGATAGCATTATATTTATGAGGGTAAGAAGATTAGATTGATTGATAATCATATCATGACTCATCATGGTATAATTCCTTCGTTTCGACACATCATCATGATTATATGGATTTGACTTGTGATACATTGTCACAATCCTTTCTTTGAAGGTACTCAAGGTATTGATATAAAAGTATTTCAACATTTTATCTCATCAAATCCTCTTATACTTTCATCAAAGTCATACTTCATTTACAATCTTCTTGAGCACTTCAAGAGATTTGTGTCATATCATTATATTACCAGTAATAGATATGAGGTATAAGGAATTATCTATAGCAATTTTTCCATAAGATCTTCATGAATCATATGTATGAGGTCTGTTGGAAGACTTATCCTCTCACTACATCTAGTGAAGGATGTTATTTCATATTGTGAGTAAATAAGGCTTAGCATGTTTCTTTAGGTTCGACAACCAAGGGAATCTACCACTACATCTAGTGAAGGATGTTATTTCATATTGTGAGTAAATAAGGCTTAGCATGTTTCCTTAGGTTCGACAATCAAGGGAATTTAGATTAACATCAAAATATATTCTAGACATGCATTTCTTATATGTACATCTAAGGTGACTATTTCTAATGATAATCTTGAGTTATCAACTATAATCCCATGGTATTAACATTATAAATACTCATCCCATAATAATTTGTACAAAGAACATTTAGATGTTTAGGCATTGTCTTGCTAGATCATATCTCTTGAAATAAAAACATAAACAACCTTTTATTGATTTTTCATCCTTGTCATACAAGATGCATAAAATAAATGTTTCTATTTGTTGGCATAATGAAATAGCAGTTCAACTAATTCTGTTACATGTCCATTGGTCTAAGATAAATTTTAAATGTAGACCTAAGCTTCCACAACTCTTGCTCCACGTTGTCCGTCATTTTCCATCCATGAAGGGTTTTACTTCTTGTCAGATCCTACACATCAAGTATGTCAGATATCATGTTTGGTATCACATACCAAATGAAGAAGTAAACAAATTTATCTAATAATGTTTATACCTAAAGTAGAGGCCTCAATGTCTTCCTTCTTCTTCTTCTTCTTCAATTCTACTAACTAGAGTGGGCAATTTCTTTTTTAATGTCTAGGTTGGTGACAATGGTGACATTCACCTCTTATTTTCTTTACTCCTCCTTTTGCTTTGAGATCAAAAGACTTGGGATTTTGGATATCTTTAGAACTCTTCTTAGCTTTTCCTTTTCCTTTAAACTTCCCCCTTTGTCTTGTTGATCATCATCATAGACTTGGGCTTGTCTTTCTTCATTTGTGTCTTAGCTATTCTCAACATGGCCAAAAACTCTTTCAATGGTTTGTCAAAGTCATTCATGTTGTAGTTCATGATAAACTAACTATATGACTCTGGAAGAGACTACAGAATCATGTCAGTGTCCAACTCTTGACCCAAAGGGAATCACAGTCTAGCTAGATTCTCTACATACCCAATGATATTGAGTACATGAGGACCTATCGAGTCACTTTCTACCATGTTACATTTGAACAATGCCTTGGACATCATATCTCTCTTGTCTTTCTTGATCTTGAAACATGTTCTTGAGATGTGTGCCCATATCAATAACATACATGTTCTCATACTGCCTATGCAAATCATAGTTCATGGAGTACAACATCACCACTTGACATCCACAAAATCTTCAGTATGCTTCCTGTAAGCATCCTTGTCAGCCCTTTGTGCATATTGAGGTGGTTCCTCTGGTTCTGGCTGTAAAGAGGTGAGACCACCTCGTCACTAAAATTTCACAAAAAATACACAACATCCATCTTTTATAGAAAATTTGATTATGAAAGATGCATGCATAATAATTCCATTTAAATAAGCATGAATCAAATACAAAATGTCAATAGTAGCAGCGGAAGGAAAAACCTATGATATTACATAGTTTTAGATCAAAATTTTAAATATAAACTAGAAAGTAAACTACAGGATCTGACGTTAATAACCTAGGCATTTCGACAGTACTACTCCTGATCGGGTACTCCTTGCTCTGGTCCTATACCTTGTCCTGGATCTGGGTGGTTGGGATCACCCAACAAGAGGAGAGAAAAGGTATGCGTCAATTTTAAGGAATAAAGACCTTTAAAGTTAAAAAATATGGTAAAGTAAAGATTTACTAATTTAAGAGGTTCAAAAGTATGAGGCAAGTAAATAATTAAGAATTTTTCCAAGTCAATTAGTAATAAAGTTGCATGCATGAATGTTAATATGACTACATTAAACTAATATAGGGCTGGGGAACCTACCTAACCTCAACCAATAGGTGAGGGAGAGTAACAAATTCCCAAACACCTAAATATATTTAAAAATGGGTAGAGCAATCACATTCCCCTAGGCAAAATAACACATGCCCAACTGCGGGTGGTTGTACACATGTACACTACATTAGCTAATTAGTCATTTGCATCATAATGCTAGAAGAATTTATATGTAAGATTTAGTTAATTGAAAACTTTGCAAGTGGGGTCCAAGACTACAATTATTGAGGTGAATATACTAAACAAGAAATATTGAAACTAGTGTATAAGTCCATGCCTCATGGGAATTTTGGGTTGGATAAAAACATGCTCAACATAGGGTTTTAGAATGCACATACCTCACTTGAGATTCCTAGTGAAGACCTTTCACCAACTAAGTGAGTCCAATGTCAATTTTTACCTAGATCTAAGTTTTCATCACATATATTAGGGTTTTATAATACCTTAAATGTAGAAACCCTAATTTTCAAACTTTTTCTAAATAACCTATCAATTCTGGACTTGACAACTAGACTAATCGATTAGTTATATTTTTATAATTAGGAAAACATATTTGTTGGGTAAATTTGGAGTTGAAATGAACTAATTACACATTTTAGGGCTTTTTATTTAAACATTTTAGTTCCTTGAATATATTCCTTTAAAAAATTAAAATCATGTTCTTGAATTTTTTCTATTAAATAGAGTTTATTTTTTTGATTCCATAGCATATTTATTTAATTTTTTTGATAAACAAGTCAAAAGTCATGAATTTTCTAAAATCAACAAACTAGAATATTCGAAAATGCCACATAGGCAAAAGACTTCATGAAAGGAAGGTGAACTGGAGGTCGGGCCCACATGAACTGACCCAATCATGGGAGGCCAGGTTGCAGTCTGTGCTCACGTGGCCCCAGTCAAACATGACTAATCAAATGGGTGAAATTACTTAAATGCCCTCGCGCAAAAAAGACACTATAACTGGTGCGAAAGAGGGTAGGACCGTAAAACCATCACAAGGATTCTTCCCTACCTCAGCCCTACCATGGATGTTATGCCTCTTGGCTCGAGTTGGGCATTTCCATTATTCATAATAAAACAAGGAAAAGAAGGCCACGAAATGAAGAGGAGGGAGGGACAAACTGACCTCATGTCACAATTTGCACGTTAGTGTCATCGACTGTCGGGAAGGTGCACCGTAAGGTTTGGACCGAGATCAGGATGGTGGTGTCTAGGAGAGGGGACTACTAGTAAATTGAAGTGAGGGAATGATCTCTTTGGGGTCGATGAAGGTGATGATGCTCATATTTATAGGTGAGGTGATGGTCTGAGATAAATGATGGTGGGGGTGAGAGAGCTTCGAATGACCGATTGGGCATTTCACGTATGGTGTGCCTCAATGCACGAATAATGGCTTGAACAAAATGGTAGAGAATGACAGATTCAAAGATGAAATCAAGTAAAACGATGTAGAATTGATTGAGAAACTGATCAAGGAATAATCAATGTAAAAATGCTTCTGACTCGCAAAATAAATGAGGTAGAAGATGGCCTCTGGGCCATCAGATCGTACATCTAATGGACGATAATCATGCACGTCATTCGATTAAATGGGAGTAACACATGGCATCAATTAAACCAAAACTATATGTTAAATGGCTCACATTGATGAAATTAATTTGGAAACTTAATCAAACTTTAATTAAATATTTAAAAATCAATTTTTTTTGTTAAGCCAGGGGTCTCTTTTATTCATCCCACACCCCTCTTTTGGGCACAATCATCCAAAATTACAGCTCCTGCTTATAACAATTGCAGGTAAAAACAATAAAATCCAAATACATCACGTTTCAATCTCCTCTCATAATAACCTAACCAACAATACTTTGCAAAATGATGTAAGGGACTCGACGCTTCTCTAAAGCCGCCATACCTCTTATCCTATGTGGCATATTCAACGTATCTGAAGCAATGAATGGCTCATTCAACCTGCTTCCCCATTTCCCTAGTTCACGAGGTATCGATTTGATGACCTTGTGAACCAAGGATCCATATATCATAGCAGAGTCAAGCTCCTCTCGCAACTCCCTAACGAACGGTGACGTCTTCCATGGTTCCTTCCCGTTGTTCCACAAGATGTCATACACGTACGCCTCATGAATCTCAATACACGAAATGACCAATGCATGGTCTCTCTCTAACTTCAGCCCGATAGCACACGCTTGCATATATGCAAGTATGTAATCCGTACTATTGAGACAAGCTCTGAATACAAAGCAGATATTAGCCCTGTGATTTCTAATAACTCCCGCCGCCCACCTTCTAGGAACTCCTTGGTAATCTCTATCTCTCCTGATCGTGAGATTGAGCTTAAGATTATGTAGGTCAGGAGTCTGCCATCTCACCAACTTGATCTGTCTCATCAATACTCTCGGTTCGATCAAACTCGCCTCCCTCATTCGGGCATAAATGCTATTATCTGTATCGATCACAAACGATCTCCTCTTCATCTGAATGTTCAGCGCCCTAATAACCCAATCCCATTCATGAGTGAATGGTTTATGTTTCTCCTCGAATCTAGCTTCGCACCTCAACCGCCATATACTGTACGGGATCAGAACTGCCAAGTTTCCAGCTAGCCACTCCTTTAGCTTCTTCCCCTTCCCCAAAACACAGGTATCTATTAGGGTTCTTACGTCAGTAGGAGGATGCATGTCTGTCAACTCAGCAAATTTCCCCCAAAAGAAACCTGCAATTTGTCCATGGAATATCAAGTGTACAATGGTCTCCTCATGCGGCTCCTCACAGCAGTTGCATCGAGATGCTAAAGGAATGCAACATCTAGTTTTAATATTATCATCCGTTGACGTGGCCCCTCTAACAGACTTCCAAATGAAGGCCGCCGCCTTAGGATAATTACTATCCCAAATCCACCCCACAGTTATATTTATAATTTTATTTGTAATGAAAGTAGAAATTATAGTATGACAATTAGTGATAGTGGGAATAATTTTAATATAAGTGTAAGATCTAATGATCTTGATATAAATAAAAAATACATACATTTATGGGTTCAATGCGAAAATTGTTATGGATTAAATTATAAAAAAAAATTCGGTCAAAAATGAATATTTGTGAACAGTGTATTATTTATTCCAAAAATATCAGGAATAAAAAAAATAGGTAGAATAGAGAAATTCCAGAAAATCTGCATATTTTGACCAATTCAAGGTAAAAAACGGGGTCGCTCCCTCAGCAAAACTTGGTCCGCTCTACCAATTGAGCTATATCCCCCTGAGCCAAGTGGAGCATGCATGAAGGAGTCAGATGCTTTTTTTATTCTTTTCCCTGGCGCAGTTGGGCCATCCTGGACTTGAACCAGAGACCTCGCCCGTGAAGTAAATCATCGCACCTACGATCCAACCAATTGGGAGAGAATCAATAGATTCTTTTTCAGGAGCGATTCATCCTTCCCGAACGGAGCATACAACTCTCCGCTGTACTGCGCTCTACAAGCACATTTCTGCTGCCGAATTCTGCTTATTCCGAAGGTGGACTGCCCAAAGAGACTACCGGAAGATTTCAGGCCAATATCAATTGAAAACGTTGCCCTCTGTATCCTTGCTCAGATTCTCAGTGATAGGATGGCCCCCATGATGCCGAGATTGATTTCCAAGGTACAAGGTGCTTTTGTTAAAGGTTCCGACATCACTCATCATGTCATGCTGCAAAGGAGCTAATGCATGACATCAATAAAGGCCAAGGGACACCCAATGTGATTCTGAAGTATGATATGTCGAAAGCTTATGATAGGACTGGCTGGAATGTTTTGTGGAGAGTGATGTAGCAATTTGGGTTTAGTACGGAAATGGTGAAGCTATGCTTAAGTTTCTTTTCTAATACATGGGCCACTGTCACGGTTGGGGAAGAAACTGTGGGATTTTTCCCGATGAGTAGAGGCCTCAAGCAAGGTTGTGCGCTATCCCCTTTCTTGTTCATTCTTTTTGAGGAGATTCTATGTAGAAAACTTCTGAAGATAGAAGAGGAGGGACTCATTTCAAGATTCAAGATAAGGGAGGAGGCGACTCCGCCAAGCATTCTTCTATATGCGGATGACATTGCTTTATTCTTTAATGTCGATCAGAGATCGATGGAGAAGGTTAGAGATACCTTTGAGGTGTATGAAAGGGCCATGGGGCAACGAATCAATAAGGAAAAATCCATCTATGTCGTAGGTGGGAAAGATTTGGAGATGATCGATAGAGTGGCAGATTGTATGGATATGGGGGCAGCGAAGGAATCTATCACTTACCTGGGTATCCCTATTACTAAAGGAAGGATGAGACTCAATGACTTCGAGTTCTTGATGAAGAAGATTGTTAATAAATTCACATCTTGGAGAGCAAAGCTCCTATCCTTCGCGGGAAGAAGACTACTAATCGCTCACATACTATCATCCATTCCTATATATACGGTGGCTGCGATTGGCATTCCATTGGGGATTGCAGACCGAATTGAGAGTAAGCTTTCTCAATTCTTGTGGGCGGGCAGAGATGAACAACACAGAAAGGAATGGCTCAGTTGGCACAGAGTTGCAAGACCTCTATCTCAAGGTGGGCTTGGGATTCCATCGCTCCGGTTGATAAATGATGCTTTTGTTGGGAAGGCTTGTTAGGAGGTGTTGACGTCGAATTCAATATGGGCCAATTTTTGCAGGTGGAAGTATGCCAATGTGGTAGCAGGTCGTGATAATGTATATCCCGGCTCCTTGAAGCTGGGTCCTTCTCCTTCTCCGTGCTAGAAATGAATATGGGATATGATGCCGTGGGTGTTCCCTATGTGTAGATGGGTGGTAGGGAGAGGTGAAATTTCTTTCTGGGACTCGAGGTGGTGCGAGTAGCGATTGGCAAATCATGCTAGATTCGCTAGTGATAGAAGACACCCTTTTCTTATTAAAGATTTCTAGATTGAAGGCCAGGGATGGGATTGGGATTTGCTGAGGATGATAGTTGACGATGATGGGTTGGATATCATCCGGGAATCTAACACATGGATCGCTGATGAGGAGGATAGAATGGTATGGAGTCTGGGGTTGAGAGGTGTATTTTCTATGAGATCGTTTAAAAAGCTGCTGAGGATAGACGGAAGGGAAGGTCCTGTTGTAGGTTGTCCTCTAAAGAAAGCCTCCGTCATCTTCATAAAATCCCCGCCAATGATGGACCAAGCAGCCCGGAAGAACATCCCAGTGAAACCATCTGGACCTGGAGCCGCTGAGGAATCCATCTTTTGTAGGGTCTTCACAACTTCCTCTTCAAGGGGGACAATGAGAAGGGAAAAATTTTCATCCATAGATACCAATTCTGGGATATTTTGCAAGAAATCCTCCATGTCAAGTTCATTTGTTTCCACCACCTCATTGAAGAAATATTTATAGAGGTCAGCCGCCACCTCCGCCATCATCTTTGGATCCGATATACAAGTGCCATCCTACAAAATCACGCTGTTAAGCCTCCTGTGCTTCCTTCTTGCTTTGACGGTAGCATGATAAAATTTCGTATTACGCTCCCCGTCTTGAAGCCAGCTTATCCTCGCTTTCTCCTTCCACATTGCTTCTTCTTCATCCAATAATTGTTGCAATTCTTTCTCAGCCGTCCTCAGGTTTGCTTCATTCGCCATAGTTGGGTTCCCATCGAACACAACCTGTGTAGTAAACACCACATCCTCGAAGTCTTTGATAGGCTATTTGATTTCTCCATAGGACTCTTTGTTCCATCTTCACAAAGCTGATCTAACTCTCTTAAGCTTGTGACAGAAAATGAAGGACGGGTGCCCAGACACCGGTTCACTCCAAGCCTGATCAATCATCTTTAAGCAGGCTTCGTGCTCAAGCCATGCCTTCATGAAAACAAAATGTGCCTTCTTCCGTTCTAACACTTGATCACCTAGAATCGTTACAATTGGACTGTGATCAGAAACCCTGTCTCTGGTTAAGTATATCGATCTGGTTGCGGGCCTTGCCATCATCCATGCCTCGTTCACTAACACCCTATCTATTCTCTGCCATATAGTAGGTGTTAGAATCTTCTTGTTCACCCAAGTAAATTGACTACCTTCAAACGGAATTTCATCTAAAGCAGCATCCACGATCAAAGTGTTGAAATCCAGCATGTCCTGATATCCTGGATTGTTCCCGCCTCTTCTCTCCCTTATATTACGTACCACATTGAAGTCACCTACGATCATCCATGGTTCATCACCTATATGTTCCGCCATTGTTATTATCTCTTTCCACAAAGACCTCCTCTCAAGGTTATCACAACTGGCATATATAGCTGTAACAAAGAACTTTGACCCATCGCTGGCCTCCAACCTCACCATGATGTGTTGCCTATGTCTTCTGAAAACAGAAGGATTCGTATCTTTGTCTGCATAAAACCAAATCTTCCCTTCCTCCTCTTGATTATCCACCATCCAATCAAGCCTCACAATGTCCATGAGTTCCGCAGCCTGTTCAGCATGGAGAAACGGCTCAAACAAACAAACCACACCTGGTTTAAATCTACCACAAATTCTGCTCAACACTCTCCTCGTAAGATTATTAGAAGCCCCTCTGATGTTCCAAAAAATAGAAGTAAAGTCCATATTTAACTTTGTACCACCGTCAACAACAAAGATGAGATCGATCAGGGGCTGTATCCCCCTTCCAACTCCGACCAGTATCCATCAAAAAATTCTCCGTCGTAGTCTGAGTGTCTTCTCCTGGAATGATAACGTCTGTGGTACCGGCTATCATCACCATCTCTTGTATGTCTGCTATGACTCCTTCTAGACATCCTCCTATGATCAACATAGTTACCCTTAAGGAATATGAAATCCTCCAATCGTCTATTCGAAAAAAATCTGTTGTTGTCCTCTCTATCCACGACCACTCACCTTGGTGATCTATGGTGCTTCCTGACCGAGGACGGGCTCCGCGCCTGAGGGTTCTCCCTAGAGTCCGAGATTCTGTCTGACACAACCACCATGGTATTAGATACAATCGTCTTCTCCTGCATAGATAAGGTCTCCTGAGGTATCCCTGACTCTCTCCCAAACTCAGTAAGCTGCGTGTTATTTGATCCCACCGGCCCTCTCGCCAACATGAAGAACTGCACAGCCGTCCGGCGCTGTCCATAAGTAAGAGATACAAATTGAGGGACATCTTCACTGAATGCCTCTACTAGGATAATCAGGCCAGATAAGTCATCTTTTCCTTTCTTCCAGTCTGAAATGTACCTCAGTTTTCTGAAAGGTGCTATAATCTTCTCCATCGTATCATCATCTCTGCATTTAATAGGGATGTCTGCAACCCAGAACCAGAAAGCCTCCTTCCTTTGGTGCTGTTCTCCATTGCTCATGTGTTGCACCTCGATTTTTTTCCCGCGTATATCCGGTACGCCCTTCTCCTTCACTTCCTTCGCCTCCTTATCGCATGAGAAGAAAGCAACAGCCTTACGCTCCAAAAATCTGTATAGGTCCGCAACATTGGGCCAGCACTACCACAAGAACGGGCAAAGCTCCGCCAATTGAACACCATAGGGCCAAGAAATCTCCACCGCCCTCTCAAGCGCTGTCATCTTTGCTTTGCACATCTCGTCGTTTGGACCGACATCAACAGCGATACGTTTAGGGACGTGTTGCGGACCGCCCCTGGCCGGGATGCCTGACGGCAATGGTGGAAACGCCGTCCTTGAGTGTACATCTGGTGGCCTCAGTCTCGGCGTATACTACATGCATCTAGCAGCCACGTGACCCGGTCTACGACACTTATAGAAAACCTTGCTTCCTCTACACTGCGCCTGCCAATGGCCTCTCCCCATACACCTGAAGCATGTATCGTGAGGGATACCGTATAGCGGTGTCTTCCTCTGGGGCCGCAGTGAGTCGACCGGCTGCGTACTGGAGGTCAGATCAGGCTCCACCCTAGGGTCAGGGATTGCAGCTACCTCCGTCGTTCTAAACTCAGACAACCGTATCTCTTGAATCATCGGACCGATATGGTCAATTGGCGGGCATGCCATCCCGATCACCATAGTTGTAACGCCTCCTTCCTCCCTCGGTGGCGGCGGTGGTGCCCCACCTTCATCAGGGTTCTACGTAGCTACCTGCGGCATCATCATCGGTGAGCTACTAGACGCGGGATCCCCCGCCCGCTCGGGCCCAACACCTTCGGGTCTTCCATCCCTCCTTTCTTCATCCGCAGAAACCCTAGACGGCGATTCATGCAGCGTATCTTCATTGGCCATGACAACCCTAATATCGGGAAGCACTTCCTCCGGTGAAATGGCAGTCGATATCAGCTTGTTTCTCCTCTCCGCAACGACCTGTTGCATCCCGCGATCTCGCGTGCTCTGCCTTGTCACCCTACGCAAAAGAGGCGAGGGCAACATCGTGATCAGGGGCTTATTGACGAGTGATGGTGTCCTCCGGTAGGTGGAGTGCCTAGCCGGAGTGGATTACAGTGGCACTGCCAAGGGCACGCACGTCCAAGAGGTCACCCCCGATCGCCTCAGAGATTAAAAATCAATTTGGTGGGTCAAACATTGACCGATCAACCCCAATTTGAACCATAGACTAAATTTATGGTTTAGAATATTCTTATGAAATTAAATCTCGATTTTGCTCATGTTTTGGCCCTTAATCACCACATTGACCATTAATGTGTTTATTAATGTATAAGAAAATTGAGTTAATATGAAAAAGTTTTCCTAATTAAATCATGAATGAAAAGTTGAGATAGTCAGTTCACATTAACTCAAGAGCATCAATTGACATAATATTCCCCATTTTATGCCTTGTTTTCTTTTAAGAGGAGAGAGGTAATGTAAGATGATCATGATTCTCATTAACTACTTTTAATTCACATTATTTCTTATTTCTAAACTTTATTTAATAATTATCTCATTTCAATGGACATTTGCAACATAACTCTCCATAAAATTTTAATTGAGGTAATTGTGCACTAATTCTTATATTTGCATGCATATTTACTCTAAACCACTCAATTTCCACAATTTCAACATTAAGGACAAACTGATAAGAAAGATATGATAACTTTAAGAATGGGTGGGATTGCAATTTACATTGACATTCAGTTCATTACAACACTCCAACCGTTAAAAAGATTTCTTCCCTAAAATCTCAAACAAAAAGAGAAGGGTGAGCACGTAGCATCTCATCCTTAAGTTCCCAATTTGATTCCTCTAAACCATGATATTTACATAAGATCTTCACGAGCTCAATCTCTTTATTATTCAACTGTTTAACCCGAGTGTCAAGAATCTTCACAGATAACTGCTCATAGGTCAGATTCTCATGAATATCCAAAGGTTCTATCATGAGTACATGAGAAGGATCTTTCACATACTTCCCCATCACTGAGACATAAAAGACATTATGGATCTTGTCGTATGTAGGAGGAAGAGCTAGACGATATTCACACTCTCCTATTTTAGCCAAAATCACAAACGGTCCCACAAAACAAGGACTAAGATTTCCCTTGACTTTAGATCATGCAATAGAGCGTATAGGCTTGACTTTTAGGAACACATAGTCACCTACTAAGAAGCTTACATCAAACCTATGCTTTTCGGCATACATCTTTTGTCGTTCTTGTGTGGCTTTCATGCGCTTCTTAATCAACTGAACCTTCTATATCATCATTTGCATGTTATCAGTCTTCACTAGAGTACATTCTCCCACATCATCCCAGTGCAACGGGGAATGACTAGGTCTTCCACATACTGCTTCGTACAGAGGCATACCAATGTTGGCTTGGTAGCTATTATTGTATGTGAACTCAACCAAGGGTAGATACCTATCCCATGCACCTCCCCAGTCCATAACACATGCACGAAGCAGATCCTCTACAATCTGCATCGTTCTTTCTGACTAGCCATTGGTTTTTGGGTGGTAAGAAGTATTGAAATGTAGGTCGGTTCCCATTTCTTCCTGAATTTGACTCCATAAATGAGAGGTGAATTTTGGATCACAATCAGATACTATCACTTTGAGTACACCATGCAGACAAACTATCCAGTCCATATATAATGGCACCATGTCCTCAACCATGTAATTGGATTTGAAAGGTAGAAAGTGGGCAGACTTAGCGAGTTAATCAATTACTACCCATACAACATCACAACCTTTCCTGGTCTTAGGGAAACCAATGACAAAATCCATAGTTATCTTCTCCCATTTCCATTCTAGAATCTCAAGCGGATGGTGATGTTCTATCTTAACTTGTTGAAAAGTCAAGCATCTTGACACATATAGAGCTATATATTTCATCATATTCTTCCACCAGAAACTATGTTGTAGGTCCTTGTACATCTTGGTCGTGCCAGGGTGAATAGTGTACTTAGACCCATGAGCTTCACTCAGAACTTTCTATCGTAGATTGCTAACATCAGGAATTCACAACCTTTGTCAAAAGCAGAGAGCACCATCCACTTCAATGGAGATGTCAGATTGTGGTTTCATGGTTAAATTCTTCATCTCTTCTAACTCAAGACTTTTTAATTGGGTAGCAACAATATCTGAAATCCATGGTGAAGTGATCGATAAGCTAGATGTATGAACACACAACTTATTGGTAGCTTCTTCTTCTGGAAGCTCCATAGGTTGTGGTTGCCAACAAGAAACATATTCCAGATTCTTCCATACTGAACAAGTTATAGTAGCACAAGTTCCAATTTGCTTTTGACTCAAAGCATCAACAACTATGTTATCTTTATCGGGATGATAAGTGATGGTAAAGTCATAGTCCTTAAGGTAATCCATCTACCTATGGTGTCTCAGATTTAGGTCCTTTTGTGTCATGAGATACGTTAAACTTTTATGATTAGAAAATACCTCAAACTTGACTCCATAGATATAGTGTCACCATATTGTTAGAGCATGTATGATAGATGCTAGCTCTAAATTGTGCGTGGACCAGTTTTCTTCATTAGGCTTCAGCAGGCGGGAGGCATAGGCAATCACTTTACTTTCTTGCATCATAACACACCCTAATCCTTTCATAGAGGCATCAATGAAAATAACATAGAGTTTTCCATCAATAAGTAATGCAAGGACATGAGCAGATGTGAAGCACTTCTTTAGTTTTTGAAAACTATTCTTGCATTTTGGAATCCATACAAATTTGAATTCTTTTTGTGTCAACTTTGTCATAGGGAGGGCTAGTTCCAAAAAGTTCTTTTTAAACTTCTGGTAGTAACCTGCTAGACCAAGGAAACTATGAATTTTGGATGGATTCTTCAGAGCCATCCATTTGGTCACAACTTCTACTTTCACATGGTCAACAACAATGTGTCAAGTAGTAATTACATGACCCAAGAACATTACTTCTTTGATCCAGAACTCTAACTTTGAGAATTTTACATAGAGTTGGTGTTCTCACTGTGTATTGAGTGCCATCCTCAAATGTTCACGGTGCTGCTCTTCTGACTCAGAATATATTAAGACATCATTGATGAACACCACGAAGAATCGATCAAGGTAGGGATGGAATGCCCGATTCATCAGGTCCATAAAGGCAACATGGGCATTAGCCAAACCGAAAGGCATAACCAAAAATTCATAATGCCCTTATCTAATTCTGAAAGTTGTCTTCGATACGTTCTTATCTTTCACATGCATATGATAATAACCACTTCGCAAGTCCATCTTTGGAAATATGGTGGATGATTTGAGTTGGTCAAAAAGATCATCGATGCATGGTAGAAGATAACGATTCTTCACCATAACTTGATTAAGCATGCAGTAGTCCATACACATCCACATTGATCCATCCTTCTTCTTTATGAACAAGATGGGGGCTCCCCAAGGTGAATCACTTGGGTGAATAAAACCCATGTCGAGAAGTTCTTGAAGCTTCTTCTTAAGCTTAGTGAGTTCAACTGGTTCTAACCGATAAGGTGGCTTTGAGATAGGCAAAGTTTTGGGTACAAGCTCAATGGAGAATTCCATGTCGCTAGTTGGAAGTAATTCGGGTAGTTCTTCAGGAAAGACATCAGGGAATTCCTTCACCACATCTATATGATAGAGAGTAGGGGGTATGGCATCAAGAACTATGGATGATAAGTATGCCCTATACCCTTGCGAGATGAGTTTTTTGGCCATGATGGTGGAGATGATGAATTTTCGTTCTTCTCGCTTCCTACCTTTGATACACATCCTTCCTTCTTCAGGGTGTAACAAGCTAACCTTCGACTCTTCACAAAATAGGACTGCCTTATATTTCTTCAGCTAATCCATCCCCAACATAATGTCAAAGGCCATCATATCAAGAAAAATAAAGTCTAAAGGAAATATATTCCCCGAGAGACAAAGATCCATGGTCGGAAGTTTGAGATAAGAGGAGTAGATTCTACCACTAGGTTTTTTGACATCTAACACATGGTCCTTATATTTAGATTCTATTTCTAGATTAGAGGCAAATTTTGTAGATATGAAGGTATGTGATGATCTAGAATCAAAAAGTGCCTTAATAGGATGCATATTAAGGTGTAAAGTACCTTCAGTGACTTCATTGCCTTCTCTAGCTTCTTTAGCATTCAGAGCAAACACCCTTTCATTCTGCCTCTGTACAGGCAGTCGACGCCCTTGCTAGTTATTATTGTTGTTGTTCCGTGAAGGCACATTCTGACGTTGCGGTGGATGTTGGGCTGGGACATGTCATCACTGAAGCTTAGAATTTTATTATCAAATATGTCTGACTTGGCCAGACTCATGATAGATAGGTGCAGGTCGATAATCCCTTTAGGGTGGTGCATTGCTTGTAGGGCACTTCCCAGGTAGATGAGATCTAGAACACTTGTTGCACTTATCACACCCTTGATTGCCACTAGGGTTCTTCTGTTTGTTTCTATTGTGAACGGAAAACTAAAAGTCGGGATAGGACTCTATTGCTACTTCCTTCTCCACTATTTTTTGAAAGGTCAGGGGTAGCTGGGGAACAAGGTTACATCCCACATTATCGTTAAGTCCTTCTAGGAAGATGGTTGATCTCCGTTTAGTTCCAAGGTCAACAATATAGCGTTCAGGCAATAGGAAACATTGAATGTATTCAGGAAACACTCATACTTCCTTGTCGTAGATTGTAAACCTCAACTTCCTTCTTCTTCAGATAAGCCGAGTAGATATACTTCTCTCTGAATAGTTCAAAGAATTGTTCCCATGTCATAGTTTTGGTGTCCCTTATATGAGAAATTCCATTCCACCAGATTCGGGCTAACCCATCTAGAACATAGGTTACAAAGTGAACCTTTTGGTGTGGAGGACACGCCATGCCCTCAAAAGTGCATTCTAAGGCTAACACCCAATCATCTGCCTTGTCTACCATACTGGACTCATTCTCCCCCTTGAAGTATGGTGGTTGCATCTTGATAAAACTAGTCAAGGTGAACTCCTTAGGTTTGCTAGCAGAAGATGCAAAAGTAGAGAGGTATCCCACCAAGGTTGTAGAGAGAAGTTGATGCATCATAGTCAACTCCTGTGCAAGTGTCAAGACTGGTGGAGTCGAAGTGATAGGAGTCTCAAGAGTGTCTGAGTTGTTGGAGTTGTCAGAGTTATTCATATCTCCGAACATGTTACCTCTCCTGAAAGACAAGGTCATAATGTAAGATTTCTAGGAGTATTCGACAAAGATATATAAGGCTACTATTGCCTATAGGCATGCTATTTTGAGCATTTAGTATCAGATCAGGCCAGGCCGGGGTCATATCAACCCAGGAGTCCCTGTAAACCAAGCTAGTGGCGCAGAGCAAAATATTGCCATCCCTCAGGTTCTGACCCCTTTTAGACACCGTCACTTTCAACTTGTGCCCTAGTAGCTACCTAACAGGCTCTGATACCATGTTGTAAATAGGTGAGATCACATCCTCACTAAAATTTAATAGAAAATATACAACATTCATCATTTATAGAAAATTGAGTATGAAGGATGCAAACATAATAATTCCATTTAAATAAGCATGAATCAAATACAAAATGTCAATAGTAGCAGCGGAAGGAAAAACCTATGCTATCACATAGATTTAGCTCAAATTTTGAAATATAAACTAGAAAGTACCTATGCATTTTGACAGTACTACTCCTGATCTGGTACTCCTTGCTCTGATTCTATACCTTGTCCTGGATCTGGGTGGTTGGGATCACCTAGCAAGAGGAGAGAAAAGGTATGTGTCAATTTTAAGGAATAAAGACATATTAAGTTTTAAAATATGACAAAGCAAAGATTTACTAAGCTAAGAAGTTCAAAAGTATGAGGCCAATAATAATTAAGAATTCTGCCAATTCAATTAGTAATAAAGTTACATGCATGAATGTCAATATGACTACATTAAACTAATATAGGGCTGAGATGCCTACCTAACCTCAACCAATAGGTGCGGGAGAGTAACACATTCCTGAAAACCTTTTTTTTTTGAAGGTGTCGTGCCCACTTTTATTTAACTAGCCAAATTAGCCTGAGCAAGGTCTAAAATACAACTGGGGAAATTTGAAAAAGAAAAGAAACAAACTAAAGTATCTCTACGGGTGCTAGTACCTATAGAATTAGCTACACTATTACTACGAAGACCATTATAACTAAGGTTAAAGAAACTAAATTGACTCTTGAGCTCCCGAATGTCCTTGATGATACTGCCCATGTAATCCCTTCTCTGTCTCGTGCTCGCGGATGCTCTCGCCACAGTTAATGAGTCTGTCTCTATCTCCACTTTATCAAAACCACATCCCTTCATCCACTGGACTACTGGAGTGCCTCCCGGATACACAGTGCCTTAGCTAGCGCTACGTCCTTCACCTTAGCCCAGTGTATTTCCCCAATGGCTTTGATCGTCCCAGTGCTATCCCTGATCACCATACCCGCTGTAGCTATATCGTCCTCCCCTATCGAAGCATCCACGTTCAGCTTTATGTTCCCTTCTCCCAGTAGTACCCATCTGCACTCATCTCTTTGTCCATGCTCTGTCGTAGTCCTGTCATCACTCTATCCCCGCAAGCAATGATAGTCACATATCAATGTGAGAAGGATTGCTTTCTTCACTCTGCCATCTGTGGTTGGTTGCCCAGAAAGCCTGTTGTTGTGTCTTGTCCACACCGACCATAGGGTCGCCACCATGTCCTCCCTCACCGTCCTATCCTCCACTTCCAGAATGGTATTTAGTGCCTCCCTGAACATTAGATCCTTAACCTCCTCCATTGTGTTTCTCGCTACCTGTGAGGACTGCTTCCATAATTCCTTTGCACTTGGAAATCTGAATAGCATGTGTGGAATCATTTCATTCCCAAGAAACACAAAGGGCATCTCCCATCCATTACACAATGTTTGTCAAAACGTCTTCCCAGTGTCGCCAACCCTCCCGTTGTAACCCGCCACAAGAAATGAGCTGCTTTTGGAGCCCATCCATCCCTCCATATTTGCTTCCATAGTCAGTCCCCTGCATTTGAGTAATGTGATCACATATTCTCCTTTCCTAGTATCCCCAGCAAATATGCTGACCAAACTGTATATTCACCATCACTTGCTGGCCACCAAAACATGGAGTCATGAGGTGCTCTAAAGCTGAGGGGAATGGTTAGGATTTGTGCAACTATGCACTCTGGAAAAGACCCCCGTACTAGCTCAAAGTTCCATCCCGATCCATCTTCATGCATGATCTTGTAGATGTTTCTGAACTGGGCATTATCCGCATCCATGTAGCTTCCCAACATGTCCACCTGCCTCTGTATCGATATGTCCTCCCATATTTTAATTTGTGTCCCATTTGCAACCCTCCACTCCATTCCTTCTAACAGTAAAGCTTTTGCTCCCCACATACTCCTCCATGTATAGTTAGGATTATATCCTCTTCTGGCTTCCCGTAAACTTGTCCTTGGAAAGTAGCGTTATTTAAGGACCCTCGAAACCATGGCCTCAAGCTTTAAGTGGATTCTCCACAATTGTTTTGCCAAAAGTGCTTGGTTGAAAATAGAAGATTTCGAAAGCCCGTCCCCCCCTTTTTTTGGGAGGAACATGTTGTCCCAGATCATCCAAGCAAGTTTCCTCTCATTTCCTTTAGCCCCCCACAACCATCTGGCAATGTTGTTGTGAATCTCATCAATCAGACCCGTTGGTAACTTGAAGATGCTCATGACATACATCGGGATAGCATGTGCCACTGCCTTTATAAGAACTTCCTTCCCAGGTTTGGACAGAATCTTCTCCACCCAACCTTGGAGTTTCTGCCAAACTCTCTCTTTGATGTAGCTGAAGACTTGTTTCTTTGACCTCCCCATCACCGTAGGCAGGCCTAGGTAGCGGACATGCCTATCCACCTCCTTGACCTATAGTAACTATTTGATTTCCTCCCTCATCTGGTAGCTCATCCCGTTGCTGGAAAAAACCTCCGTCTTAGAATAGTTTAGTTTCTTTCCGGATGCCTGTTCATATTGGTTGATAATTTCAACAACTTTCAGGCACTCTGCAGTGGTTTCTCTTACAAAGAGAATGTTGTCATCTACGAAAAAGAGGTGATATATATTCAGTGTCGTTCTACTAATTTGAATTCCATGAATGAGATTATTATTAGCAGCAACAATAAGTGAAGTAGAGAACACATCCGCACAAAGAATAAAAAGATAGGGTGAGAGAGGGTTTCCCCGTCTGAGGCCGCGGGTTGGCTTGATCATTCTGGTCCGGTCCCCATTAATGGCAAAGGCATGGTTGATAGTAGTGATGCAGTCATATACTCGATCTCTCCATTTTTCTCCAAATCCCAAGCATGTCATCACATGCATCAAGAAATCCCATTCCTCTATATCATAGGCCTTTGACATATCCAACTTTAGAGCGATGCAGTCCCTTCCCCCAGATATGTTTTGCTTCATCTTGTTAAACACTTCATAAGCAATGAGGGAGTTATCGGTGATAATCCTCCCCAGAATAAAGGCAATTTGGTTTTCCGAAACAATACAGTCCATGTGTGGTTTCATCCTATTTGTCACCACTTTGGAGGCTATCTTATAGATGACATTGCATAGGCTAATGGGTCTAAAATCCATCATTGTCATTGGTTTTTCTGTCTTCGGTATGAGGACTACCAAAGTGTTATTTACTTCTCCTAGACTCCTTTTCCCCCGCCACCACCCTTAATGTAGCTGGCCACCTCCTTCCCCACTATGTGCCAATATTTCTGAAAGAAGAGTCCTTTCACCCCGTCCGGTCCTGGTGCTTTATTTGGGTGCATCTGCTTTATTGTTGTGAGAACTTCTACCTCAGTAGTTCTTCCTCCAGCTGCCCTGCTACTTCACTATCTAACTTTCTCACAAGACCCCTTGTTTCCACCTCAAAAGCCCCCAGATTGCTAGTTTTGAAAAGGTCAGTGAAAAAATCTATCACCACCTTCTGGTTCTCCTCTTCTTCTGCCATCCATATGCCACTCTCATATTTTAAGCCCTCAATCTTATTTTGCTGCCTTCTATTTGATGCCTTTGGTGCAAGTAGGTCATGTTTCTATCCCCATCCCTCATCTCATTTGCCCGTGCTCTGGCATACCAGTATGACTCATTCTGTCTCAGCCAATATTGAAGTTCATTTGCTATCTACTTTGCCCTTTCCATCATCATATTGTCAGGTGGTTGTGCTTGGACCTCCATAAGTTCATTTTCCAGCTCAACAATTTTCCTCCTTTTTTTGAATTTTTTGTCCGCCCACTCCTTCAAGTTGACCCCACATATGTTCACTTTTCCAACTAGATCATCCACCAGACTGTAGCTCCATGTCTTTTTGATAGTGTCCTGACATTCTTCCTCCACTGCCCACACAGGTTCCAAAGCAAACAATTGTTCTTCTTTTTCTTCTTTTTTACTTGACGTCTGACTACTATATTTACAAGTGGAGCGTGATCCAACTCATAAATGGGAATGTGTATTACCTTGCAATAAGTGAATCTCCCCCTCCAGTGCAGGCCCACCAGAGCTCTATCCAACCTTTCCCGAATCAAAGTCTCCACCGATAACCCCCTGCGCCATGTGTAGATGCTGCCCGAGTAACCCAAGTCAACCAATGTGCAGTCGTCAATAGCATCTCTGAACCCGTGCATGACCCCTTCCTTCTTTTAGTGGACCCCCGAGCTTTTTAGAATTGGATACTATTTCATTGAAGTCCCTAAAGAATAGGACTGGTACATCTGATTCCCCTTTAAATCTGCGCATGAGATCCCAAGTCTTGTATTTATTTGGTTGATCCACCCAACAGTAGATCCCACTTGCCTTCCACTTACCTACTCTTCCTTCATTCACCATACATTCCACATGCCTTTGCGAGTAACTCAAAATTTCCACCTCTGCATCCTTCCACCAGCATCCAATTCCCCCTGCTCTTCCATTACTAGATATACAGACCCCATTAAGAAAACCACATCTTCTTTTCACATCCTCTAAGTTTGTGTCCATCATCATAGTTTCCATAATGAAAACTATGTTTGGGATTTCCCTCCAGCACCATGCCCAGAGAGCTATCACCATGTTAGGGTCGCCCATCCCATGACAATTCCATCTTATTATTTTCATTGTCCTTCACAGGGTTGGTCACCACCAACCTCCGCTACTTAGCCACTATCGACCCTTTGTGCTTATGTCCATTCTTACTCGACCTGCCTTTCTCATTTGTTCCATTCAGCCTAAAGGTCTTGCTCATCTAGCTCCATATCACATATGTCCATGTCTCTTGCCCGTTTCTCAGCCATCATTTCCCAGTCTACCTCACTGTCAAGTATTCCCAGTCTTGCGCCTTTGTTCATTTTGTAGACCCATGGAACATGCTTCTTCTTTTCTTGAGGTGTCTCCATATTTCTGCCTTGTTGTTCTATCCCACCTTTGGTTTCCTCCCTTGTGCACGGGTAATGACCGGTTCATTTTGTTGTCCTACCGTAGCTTTCGTCTGAACCTCATCCTTCTCTTCCGCTGCCCATGGACCTATGGCATGTGCCTCTTCTAGGTTGTGTTGTGTGTCTCACAGAGCAAACAACTCCTCAAGTGAGAACTATCTATGCCCCTCTGATCCCCACCTTCTCCCACCCCCCGTGCTACATCACCCTCTCGACCCCCCTCCTCTGGGAAAAATTCCCCCTCCTACTCCTGACACACCCCGATGTTGCTGTTATCCCCCCCCGTCGTGCAAGTATCCTTCAAACCCTTTCCTGTTCGATTCTGGTATAGTGTCATGTGGCCCTCTCACCTTAGAACTCTCCTTCTCATCCTTAGAACCGCCCCACCTTGCTATCCTTTTCCTTTTTCCAAGAGACCCAACTGCTTGTCTAGCATTCCCTTCCACTGTCTTGGGATCCATCACCACCCAATCGAAGTGGTTGTCGATGGAAAGACAACTTCTTCCTTGCAGATCCCACCTGAATAGTTCCTCATGGACTTTCATCCACAATTTCCTTGGAGAATCCTTCAACCATGGACCCCATTGCCTTGTTTCCACTTCGTCTTCCTCTATAACTAGACAATATTTATCGACGTGCCTTAGCAAGCCGCAACAATGGCATAGCATAGATAGACGTTCATACTTAATTTCCACTATCACAATCTCCCCCTTCTTTGTTTTGATTCTGAGCGATCTCATGAGTGGTTTGTTCACCTTGATTAAGACTCAAACTCTCATTGATGATTCCCTCCCCAGTTCGTCTCTATCTAGGGTTAGGACTTCTCCCACCCTGGCTGCTATATCCTTTACCATTTTCTCCCCTCGATGTCCCAACGTAAACCCATATAGCCTGATCCAAAAAGGACTCATTACCAGTGCAACGTTAGCTGGTTGTTTGTCCTCGGCTATCTCCTTGAGAAGTAGTAACTGATTGTCAAAGTTCCAGGGTGCATCTTCGACAACTTTGCGTTTATCCCTCTAGTCCAAAAACTGAATGATGAAGATATCTCCCTCAATTTTCTTGAACAACACCTTCTATTTCAAGCCCCATGTCTGGGTTAGGGTTTTCTGCATGGCCCAAAAGTTATAATCCCTGTCTGTGAGAATTCTGCCCACCAGTGCTAGTTCTATGTGGACATTCCCTTCATCATTATCTTCCTGTTGAATTTTGATCAGTATTTCTTCCTTCTCTATTAATCGCAGCCTTACATATCTTTCTGTCAAATCCTTTGCCATCTCGGATCCCAGACCAAAAGCGATCAACGTTCCTTGTACCTGCAAGAGAGAGAGGACCCTAGGGTAGGTGGTCGTTCATGGGTCATAACCCTAGTCGCCAAAGACAACAGAGGGCACCACTACTACAGAAATGGCTTATAAAGCCACTTTTCAAGGTGTCGGTTGTTTACAAAAACTGACACCTAATGTCTAAAGTGTCGGTTGATAACATAAACCGACATCCAATCTGCTTAGGGAGCCCAGACACGGGTACCACTTTTAATAAGTGTCGGTTAATTAATAAACAACCGACACCTAAACTCAACCGCCAAACCCAAAATTCCAGCGAAAAAATTGGCTCCAAAATTTTACATATGGCATCGGTTCATAACTAAATAACCGACACTATAGGTTTAGTTGTCGGTTTTCTTAAATAACCGACACTTAGTATAGGTTTCGGTTCATAACTAAATAACCGACACTATAGGTTTAGTTGTCGGTTTTTTTAAATAACCGACACCAGCGACCGATTCTTCCCCTTTCCCTGTTTCGTTCATTCCCGATCGATTTCCCTAACCTCCTAACCTCCGGCAATTTCTTGCTGCTCCCTGCCGCTGCCGCCGCCCCTCCCTGCCCGTCGCCGCCGCTCCTTCTTCGTTGTCGTCGCCGTCACTGCGAGAAGCCGTCGCCGCCCGCCGGCCGCCCTCTTTGCCATCGTCAGTAGAAGCTAGGACTGGCCGTTCCTCTCCTCGCCTCGCCGCCCACTCCGCTGCTCCTCTCCTCGCCACCAACAGCTACTAGGACCGGCCGCCGCTCCTCTTTCCTCAAGGTACCTGCCCTAGCCTGCCTTCTTCTTCTTCTTCCTCTGCTCCTCTTCTCTCAAGCTGCCTGCCCTGCTGCTGGGTGTTTTTTTTTTAATTTATTTACTTCTCTCAAGGTGCCTACCTGGTCATACACATTGATGTACATAGAATAAATGCTAAAAATGTGTGATTTTAGGGTTTAGGTAATGATTTTGTGCTTCTACTGAGCTGAATCCTCTATTGTCTATACAATATATACATGTTCTATGTAACTAATCATGACATAGATTTTAGAATGCATAGTTTGGTTAAATGTACTGCTGTAATTTTTGATTAAGTGATGATATGTAAATGTAGCAATAAGTTAGTAAGGTATCAATGATAAGTCTGTTGTAATGTGATGCAAAATATTTAGTGTATCATGCATATATACTTAATAATTTTTTGTTTTATAGTTGTATAGGGTGTTTTATGTGTGGCAAGTCTATTGTTTAATAGTTTAGCTATAATCATTGTTTAATAGTTTAGCTATATTCTTGGTGACAATCCTAATCACCCTTCTTTTTCTTAATAATGAACTGTAATGCACACATGTGACATGCTTGGAATGTAAATGATGAAATTTTCCCTAAATTGCCAATCATGCTTTTAAAGACATCAATAATCACCCTAACTTGAAGAACTAGGATTTTAGGTATAAGAATGACAACAGATTATTTGTTGGCCTAGAAACCCATCCAAGATTTACTCATTAGGAGTAAATCTTGGATAGTCCCCAGTTTGGGACTGTTCTTGAACACCTAATCTCACTTAGGATGTAAGTGTATATAATGAGTGTTGGGTTTTCAAGAAAATTTCCGCAGCATTTCCCCATTTGTTCTCTAAGTACATATGTACTTGGAGAACAACGGCTGGGGAAATGCTGCCGAAATTTTCTTGAAAACCCAATACACATTATACACTTACTAGTGAGATTAGGTATTCAAGAATGGGATAGGTGGTACACATTTATTATATATAAGAATGACATCACATGTATTTGTTAACCCTAGACCCTAATCTTGTCCTAATATATACTTGTTTTCTCTTTGATCATAGAATGGATAGATCATGGATGTCCATTTGCAATCACTGCACCCCAGAGTTTATTTCTGGTCTTGACAAGTTTATTAGATTTGCCGAGGAACATAGAAAACAACCTGGAGATAGGTTCTACTGTCCATGTAGGTATTGCGGTAACCACTTGAAAGTCAACACTGGTGACGAAATCAAAACTCATGTCATGTGCAATGGGATTATACAAGGCTATACAGAATGGCACTGGCATGGAGAGATTTCAAACCCGAAACCAGTGGATGTCGATAGCAATGCTTGTGTGGAAGAAGAAATTTCCTACGATGACGTAGATGTGAATGAACCATTTCCAGTAGACATCGTTGATGTGATGCTGGATAGTTGTGGGGTAGAGCACACCGATCCACCTCCCATTTTTAGAAACATTGTGCATGATACTGAGATGCCGTTATACACAAGTTGTACTAAGTTTACGAAGCTTAGCGTTGTGTTGAGATTGTATAAGTTGAAAGCTAACAATAGATGGAGCGACAAAAGCTTCACGTCATTGCTGTCTTTGTTGAAAGAAATGCTTCCTGAAGGAAACGAGCTTCCAATGTCAACATACCAGGTAAAGAAATTGTTGTGCCCAATGGGAATGGATGCCAAGAAGATACACGCATGGCCGAATGATTGTGTATTATTTTAAAAGGACTATGTGGATTTGAAAGATTGTCCAAAATGTGGTGCGTCACGGTATAAATTGACGACTTCAGGGGAGTCCAAAACTGGCTCTCCTGCCAAGGTGATGTGGTATCTACCTATAATATCACAGTTTCAACGCTTGTTTGCCAATCCGATAGATGCGAAGAATTTGAGGTGGCATGCAGATGTTAAGAAAAATAATGATGGGATCCTACGACATGCGTCTGATTCCCCAAAGTGGAAGAGGATTGATCTATTGTACCCTGAATTTGGTGAAGAAGTCAGGAATCTAAGACTTGGGCTTTGTATAGACGGGATGAATCCGTACGGGACATTGAGCAGCCAACATAGCACTTGGCCAGTCATGCTTGTTATATACAATCTTTCTCCCTGGCTGTGTATGAAAAATAAGTATGTAATGTTGTCGTTGTTGATATCGGGCCCTAAACAACCTGGAAATGACATCGATGTTTATCTTGAACCCCTGATTGATGACTTAAAGAAACTCTGGGGTGAAGGTGTGATGACCTATGATGCTTCACGAAGAGAGACATTTCGTTTGCATGCTATGTTGTTTTGCACTATTAATGACTTTCCAGCATATGGGAATTTGTCTGGATATAGTGTCAAAGGAGCTAAAGCGTGTCCTATATGTGAAGAGAACACTGATTCAACAAGACTAAAACATGACAGTAAGAATGTATATCTCGGTCATCGAAGGTTTCTTCCAAAATTCCATCCATATCGTAGGAAGCGCAAAGCATTCAATGGATTGAATGAGGAATGGAGTGCACCTAAACCTATACCAGGGGAGGTTGTTTATGAAAGAGTAAAAGACATTGTCAATGAATTTGGTAAGAGATCACAATGTACTACACGGAGTGACAATTCTTCATTCAAGAAGAAGTCAATATTTTGGGATCTTCCTTATTGGAGTTCTTTGACAGCCAGACATTGTATCGATGTAATGCACGTTGAGAAAAATGTCTGTGATAGCATCATTGGTACTCTGTTAAATATACCAGGTAAGACTAAAGATGGGATAAAATCCAGACTGGACCTATGTGAAATGGGAATAAGGTCAGAATTAACAGAATTACGTGAAATGGGTAATAAAAGAACATACTTACCTCCCGCTTGTTACACGTTGTCTAGAAAGGAGAAGAAAGCTTTTTGTGAATGCTTGGTAAATGTTAAGGTGCCACATGGTTACTCATCCAACATCCGTAGTTTGGTATCAATGAAAGATTTGAAGTTGATAGGTCATAAATCTCATGATTGTCACACTCTAATGCAACAAATATTGCCCATGGCAATTCGATCTATATTTCCGAAGCATGTAAGGTTTGCAATCACCAGACTTTGTTTCTTTTTCAACAGTCTCTGTAGAAAAGTTATTGACCCTGAGACTCTCGATAATTTACAAAGAGAAGTGGTTGTTACCCTATGTCAGCTTGAGATGTATTTTCCTCCTTCGTTCTTTGATATCATGGTACATCTTGTTGTCCACTTGACTAGGGAAGTGAAAATCTTGGGACCGGTTTTCTTGCATTGGATGTATCCCTTTGAACGATACATGAGCATTTTCAAAGGTGATGTTCGAAACCGCTATTGGCCTAAAGGGAGAATAATTGAAGGTTATGTGGCAAGAGAGGTTATGGATTTCTGCAATGACTTTCTCAGTGGTAATGACACTCCTGATAATGACAAGAATATTGACGAGCTATTTGGCAAAGGAATTTTGGGTTCACGTGTGAAAGTAATCAGCCGTGAGCAGTTGGAACAAGGTCATTTGTATATTTTACACCACATGGACGAAGTGAACGTTTATATCGAGGAACATACCAATTTCATCAAAAGACAATATCCTCGAGCGAATACAATGTGGCTTGCTAGAGAGCATAACAAGATTTTTATTAAGTGGTTTGAAGATAAAGTCTTACATCAACTATCTCAAACACCAGATGATATTACTGAAACTATCAAATGCCTCGCCTTTAAACCAAAGTTGACTGTTATGTCTTATGAAGGGTATGACATTAATGGATTCACATATTACACAAAGCGCCAAGATGATAAGAGTGTCGTCCAAAATAGTGGGGTCACCCTTCAAGCATCGACTATGTTTTTTGAAAGTGCAAAGTATAAGAGTCCACGTGAAGCTAAAATGTCATATTACGGTGTCATTGAAGACATATGGGAATTTGACTACATAGATTTCAGAATTCCGCTCTTCAAATGTAATTGGGTTGATAACACCAAAGGAGTTATAGTGGATGAATTGGGTTTCACTTTAGTGAACTTTGAAAAGATTGGCGAGAAGGCTGAACCATTTATATTGGCATCACAGGCGAAACAAGTATTTTATATCGATGATCCTGCAAATGATAAATGGTCGGTTGTTCTTCATGGTAAAAGACAGTTCGTTGAAGATCCTATAGATGAAGAACAGTACTATGATAAGTATGATGACTCCAGTCCATTCTCAGTTGGGTTGCCAACACCAACAAATATTGAAGCTAATGATGACTTGTATTTGCGCGGAGATCACAATGAAGGATTGTTAATTGATAAAAAAATCACAATATTAGAGGTATATATGTTTTGTTTTATAGGTTTTTATTTTTTCTGAATATAAGGATAGGTGGTACACATTTATTATATATAAGAATGACATTACATGTATTTGTTGGCCTAATCTTGTCCTAATATATACTTGTTTTTCTCTTTGATCATAGAATGGATACTTTACAATTTGAATTACTTTACAATGTGAATGTGAACTTTACAATGTGAGCTTTAATGTGGATATGTACTCATTAGCCTAGAACCCCATCCAAGATTTACTCATTAGGAGTAAATCTTGGATAGTCCCCGGTTTGGGACTGTTCTTGAACACCTAATCTCACTTAGGATGTAAGTGTATAATGTGTATTGGGTTTTCGAGAAAATTTCAGCAGCATTTCCCCGTTTTTTCTCTAAGTACATATGTACTTGGAGAACAGCGGGGAAATGCTGCCGAAATTTTCTCGAAAACCCAATACACATTATACACTTACTAGTGAGATTAGGTGTTCAAGAATGGGATAGGTGGCACACATTTATTATATATAAGAATGACATCACATGTATTTGTTGGCCTAATCTTGTCCTAATATATACTTGTTTTTCTCTTTGATCATAGAATGGATACTTTACAATTTGAATTACTTTACAATGTGAGCTTTACAATTTGAATTACTTTACAATGTGAGCTTTACACTTTGAATTACTACTTTACAATGTGAACTTTACATTTTGAATGTGAATTTGCAGATGGCTGACCATTCTCCTGATGACCGTGCTGATGACTACCGTGAGGGTGAGGACATCAATGCGCCGCCTCACAATGTAAGTTTTAAAAATATATCATATATTTATATCTATATGTCCATTTATAGTTATATCTTATAAATGTGAATTATTTTGTCAAATTTTAGGTTGATGATGCACAGGTACCAGCTGAAGCACTTGAGGCACTTGATCAACAACACCAAAAAGTTGACAAGAGAAGGGGAATCACTATGATGAAGAAGTTAATTTTGCAAAAGGGCAATGGACCCAAACTTGTTGTGGATTTCGATAATGCAGGAAATGCATGTGGTATGAATCGCAATTCATTTATTTCATATCTTGGGTTTGTTACTCGTAGCCATTGCGATTGTCGCTTAGATTCTTGGCATAAAGTTTCTAAGGAGAAGAAAGATTTAATATGAAGGGATTTATGCGTGAGTTATTATTAATTTGCAATTCTATTTTGTAGATTACTAAATTTTTGGATACTAGTTAATAACAATTCTATTTTGCAGAGTATATTTGAATTGGATGATAAGTTGCATCGTAAATGCGTGATGCAACGCTGTGGGAGAGTCCTAAGGAACTATAGGACAAATCTCACCAGAGAATACATAAAAGAAGCCGACAAGAGGAAGAAGATAGCCACTGAACAGTGGAACTTCCTGGACAAAGAAGAATGGGACGCATTTGTCGCTTCAAGACAAACTAATGAATTCAAGGTATTAGGCGTCAATCTCATTAATTAATATATGTTGTATTCACTTATTCAAGATTAACATTTAGTGTTACTAACCAAATCATTAATTTGCATACTAACTAGGCCCTTAGTGAGGCACAAAGATCAAGGCGTGCACTGAATGTGCATGACCACACAATGGGTCCAAAGGGGTATGCAGGCGTTCACCAAAGACTACAGGCTGGGGCTACTGCTGCTCAGTCTGCTGCTACTCAGGAGTCCTCTACCATAGGTAGAACACCTCTGACTCGCCATGATGTCTGGATATTTGGGAGGCAAAATAAGAAGGGAGAAATACCTAAGGCCGCAACTGCTGAGGCGGCTACAAAAATGGTAAAATACAACTCTTACAACAATCATTCGAATATTGATTATTTGTGTTGTTTACTTAAGTACAAATTTTTGTTTTGGCGATTAGCGGGAGCTGCACGAGCTGAGGAAACAAGGAAAGTTCATCCCTGAGGGAACAAAGGATGAATTGACAGTTTCTTTGGGTAACCCAGAGCATCCTGGACGTGTTAGGGCTGCAGGCGCTGGTGTGGGCATCAAATCTTTTTTTGGGTCATCCCAGCACAAATATGTCCCAAAAGTGGGACTTTCACAAGAAGAGGTAACATATTATTTCTTTATAATGTTAATGTAAAAGAGAATTCAAAAATTAGAATTTGACGTTTCTTTTATCCATGTATAGGTGGATAAGCTATTTGACAGGAAACTCGAAGAAAAACTCGAAGAAGCAATGAAAAAGTGGCAGGCATCTCAGACTGCCACTTACCAGACAATACCTACTGCAGACTCTACTCCTACTCCTACTGCATAGGTTGGGAGTAATCCTGTAGAACCACCACCTAGCACATCCACTGTAAGTATTTTTATGACATAGTAACTAGTTTTTTAATTCAAGATGATACGTATATATGAAATTGTAGTCGTTTAAGAAAAAGATGATATGTATATATGTATATAACATTCTTTACACAAAAATTTGTAGGGGTTGAAGCCATGCCGTCTAAAAAGTAAAGAATATGTCGTGGCAGAGGCGTCGACTTACCCATCCCTACCAGGGGAAACGTGTCACGGGTCTCCAGTACCAGCTGGTTGGATTCAGGTGAGCCCGATACATATATTCCCCCAGTGGATGGATCTTCCACTGCCATATGCCCACCCCTATTGTGAAATGCTTAGTGAGGCAGTAGGTGGAGTGATATTGTGGGAAAAAGCGTATGTCTTCTTTACTGAAAAGGTGCGGTAAATTTACATTACGTTCAATTGTTAGTGTGTGTATATGCTGGCAGTTGATCTGAAATTTTATATATATATATACAGGTTAAAAAGAAGACACACACAACATCTAGGCCTCCACCTCCACCTCCTGCATTACCCTGTTGGGTTCCACAGGACCTACCTATCCCGTTAGGTCCTAACTGTAGGGGTATGGAAGTATGGTTAGGGGAACATGATATAAACTCCCCTATAATTGTTTCTTCTGATTCAGATTCTACAGGTCAGTCATACGAAACAAAACTATTTATACAAGATATTTTGGAGTTGTTTCGATATGATTGGCTAAATACATCTGTGATAGAGCTATGGATAAGGTGAGATATTCTTTATACATCCATATACCTTGTGTATGATCTGGTGATCTGGTTTCTTATTTATTAATGCATGCGTAATTAATACATATTTTGCAGCTACTTAGACAGCATATGTGCAGATTTTGGATTCGAACATGTAGGGTTTTGATTCCATCCTTCATTAGTCTAGTAGCTAAAGACCCTACATCAGTTCAACAATACTGCTGTGAGGCTTTTTCAATTTTTGCTGTAAAAAAGAAGACGGTGATAATGGCTCCATTCAATGTAGAGTAAGTTTACTTTGCTTATTATAATTTGGACTTAAGAAAATTACATTTTATTGTGGATTTTGAGTTATTAATTTTTAACTTTTTTTCCTCTAGGGGTAGGCATTGGGAGTTATTGGTTATTGCCCCTGAGACGTTCACTGTGTATTATCTAGATCCTAAGGGAGGTAAATTGAATATAAGATTTGGACACATAATGAAAATGACAATATTTCGGTGAGAAATATTTCATTTTTCATATCTGTTAACATATGTTATTACATTACTATTTAATTGCAATGTTCTGTGTTACATTAACATGTAGGGGTTTTGAGGAGTACAAAAAGGCTGGAGGAAAGGTCCCCATGAAAAAGAACCAACCAATAATTTGGAAGAACGTGAAAGTAAGTTCCCGACTGCAATATATGTATATATTATTTATGTGAACAATGCTTAATTAGTTGTATTTGTTAATATTTTGAATGTTTGAATTTATAGTGTGCTACACAAGACAACGAATGGGCATGTGGATACTATGTCATGCGATATATGCACATGATTATCAAACATGCCGCACTGGATATCGAATGTATTGCTGAGGTATTATATAGTCTCATTAGATAATATGATCGAAATATATCAATCTTATTTATAGCTCATTAATTATATATATACATCATTCTCTTTATAGGTGTTTAAAGTTGACCCCATTACAGGAAAGGACTTACCAAATGTTAATGCTCCCTATACGATGGGAGAATTAAATGAAGTAATCGAAGAATGGGCAACATCCATACAATTAGTGGGGGCTTTAAAATATAATTGGGATCCTGATAGCGAATAATGACTAAACAATGATACTTTGTAAATGAATTTCTGAATTATAATATATGTGTAAATGTTTCTACATGTCGGGATGTTTCTACATGTGTCTGGGTGAAAATGAATGAAAGTGTTCGTTGCTATATGAATGTTTCTACATGTGTGAATGTGAATGAATGGAACTACAGATTGCTAGCATGTGTGAATGTTTATAAATGTGTGAATGAATGGAACTCTTTTATTGTTAATTTTGCAGGTTTGCGGCCTGTTGTCGGCTGATATCAATGGATGTCGTAAAACCTGCAGTTCATAACTGAACTGAACATGTTTCTCATCCTGCGACCAGCCACAGCAGGTCTGCAGATTGACAGAAAAAAAAAACAATAGGCGTCGGTTATTTGTAAATAACCGACACATAATGATATAGTGTCGGTTTTCCTACAATAAACTGACGTCTATTTCCTTAACAACACGGCCGTGCTGGACAGCACGGCCGTGGCCAAGATGGTGTGGGTTTGGGCGTTAGTTATTTGTAAAAAACCGACACATAATGTCCTAATATATGGTGTCGGTTATTTGTAAATATCCGACACTGATAGTGGCCAAGATGGCGCCCTTTCTGTGGCACGAAAGTTTTGGGCGTCAGTTTCTTATCTAATAACCGACGCCTATTGTCCCCTGATGGCGCGCTTCCGGTGGCGTGCGAAGAGTTTGGGCGTCGGTTTTGGAACCGACGCCTAATGGGTGGACTTTTAGTGTCGCCCACATAGGTTTCACTTAGAAACCGACACTAAAGGCTTTAAATAACCGACACTAAAGGTAGGTTCTGTAGTAGTGCACACACATAGGAATGGGTATTACTTTCATTGTCAACACATTCCCGAACACCTAAATGTATATAAAAATGGGGAGAGTAATCACATTCTCCTAGACAAAATAACACATGCCCAACTATGGGTGGTTGTACACATGTACACTACATTAGTTAGTTAGACATTTATATCATCATGCTAGAAGAATTTATATGATAGATTCAAGTAATTGAAAACTTTGCAAGTGGGGTCCAAGACCCTAGAATTATTGAGGTGAATATACTAAACAAGAAATATTAAAACTAGTGTATACGTCCATGCCTCATTGGGAATTTAGGGTTGAATAAAAATATGCCCAACTTAAGGTTTTATAATGCACATACCTCACTTGAGATTCCTTGAGAAGACCTTTCACCAACTAAGTGAGTCCAATGCCACCATTATCCTAGATACAAGTTTTCATCACATATATTATGGTTTTGTAATACCTTAAATGTAGAACCCTAATTTTTAAACTTTCTAAATAAACATCAATTTTTGACTTGAAACTAGACCAATCGATTAGTTATAATTTTCTAATTAGGAAAACATATTTGTTTAGTAAATTTGGAGTTGAAATGAATTAATTACACATTTTAGGGCTTTTTATTTAAACATTTTAGTTCCTTGAAAATCATTTCTTTAAAAATTTGAAATCAAGTTCCAGAAATATTTTCATTAAATATAATTTATTTTACTAATTCGATAGCATATTTATTTATAATTTTCTGTTAAATGAGTCAAAAGTTATGAATTTTCTAAAATTGACAAATCAAAATATTCAAAAATGCCACGTAGGCTAAAGACTTTGCGAAAGGAAGGAGAATCAGAGGTTGGGCCTGTGTGACATGGGCCAATCATGGGAGTCTAGGCTGTGGTCCGCACTCATGTGGCCCCATTCAAACACGACTGACCAAATGGGCGAAATGACTAAAATTCCCTTGCGTGAAAAACACACGATAACAGGTGAGGAAGAGGGTAGGAATGTAAAACCATCAGGGGGATTCTTCCCCTACCTCATCCCTACCATGGCTGCAAAGCAACTTGGCTTGAGTGGGGCATTGTTGTGATTTGTGATGAAACATGGAAAAGAAGGCCACATAATGAAGAGGAGGGAGGGACGAACTCACCTAAGGTCGCAATTTGCACGGTGGTGTCGTCGATGGTTGGGAAGGTGAACCACAAGGTTTGAACCAATATTGGGGTGGTGGTGGCTAGGCGAGGGGGATACTAGCTAATTTAAGCAAGGGAATGATTGCCTTGGCGTTGATGAAGGCGAGGATGCTCGTATTTATAGGTGAGGTGATTGTCTGAGGTGAAATGAAGGTGGGGGTGAGAGAGCTTCAAACGACCAATTGGGCATTTCGTGTATGGTGTACCTCAATGCACAAGTAATGCCTCGAATGAAATGGAAGAGAACAACAGATTCAAAGATGAAGAAAACAAGTAAAATAGTGGAGAATTGATTGAGAAGCCGATCATGGAATAATCATTGTAGAAATGCTTCTAATTCGTGAAATTATTGAGGTAGGAGCTGTCAAATCATGCATCTAATGGTCAGGAATCATGCACACCATTTGATTAAATGGGAGTAATGTGTGACATTAATTAAAATCTAAACTATATGTTAAATGGCTCGCATTAATGAAAATAATTTGGAAGCTGAATCAAACTTTAATTAAATCTTTAAAAATCAATTTGGTTAACATTGACCGATTGGCCCCAAATTTGAACCATAGACTAAATTTATAGTCTGAAATATTCCTATGCAATTAAATCTCAATTTTGCTCATGTTTTGGCCCTTAATCACCATATTATCCATTAATGTGTATATTAATGTATAAGAAATCTGAGTTAATATGAAAAAGTTTTTCTAATTTAATCTTGAACAAAAAATTTGAGATAGTCATTCCACATTAACTCAAGAGTCATCAATTGACATAATATTCCCCATTTTATGTTTTATTTTCTTTTCAGAGGAGAGAGGTAATATAAGATGATTATGATTCTCATTAACTACCTTTAATTTACATTATTTCTTATTTCTAAACATTATTTATTACTTATCTCACTTTTTTGGAAATTTGCAACATAAATCTTGATAAAATATTAATTTAGGTAATTTTGCACTAACCCTTATATTTGCATGCATATTTACTCCAAACTACTCAATTTCCACAATTTCAACATTAAGGACAAACTGATAAGAAAGATAGGAGAACTTTAAGAATGAGTGGGATTGCAACTTACACTGAGATTCAGTTTGTTACACTGGCATTTCTAGGACATAAAGCATGCGCTCCAGTGTGAGAACGATTCTCAACGTCCTGAACCAGTCGTGGAAGTTATTCCTAGTTAGTTTGTCCTTCTAAAGGACCAATCACTTAGAAAAGTGATTGTTGGTTGTTGACATTTGATTCTACAAAAGAATTTGCAATTTTGTCAAAAACTCATTTTTGATTTGATTTGATTAGAATTTGGGCAATAATAATTAGATCTTTGATTTATAATTTTTCTCATTATTTTGATAAAATTGACAACCCTCAATTACCGATTTGGAAAATTACATCAAAGATAATTTAACTATGCCCTGACCAACGCCATAAAACACAATTAATTACCAAGGTAGGCAACTTTTTCCAATTGTATCATATGCAATTATTGATAGATAATATGCACAAGTCCTTGCATGTATTCTTCTCGGCCCAAAAACTCTGAAAATCACTAGTCAAGCTTGACCCAATAGCCAATATGATAGATATGCACCTTGTGAAGGTAGAACCTACATATCTATCATCACTCTTAAATAAGGTAGATTGTGCACCATCAAAGGTGTAACCTTCTCTTACTCAAACATGCTTTTCATGTGTATTTATAATAGAAACCATAGTAGACTTAATATGTTTGATTGAGGGTTATATATATATCATATATATACATATTCTTTATTCAATCACAACCTATATATTACATAGCATATACAAACTACATCCCATAAGGTAAACATGCAATGTAAAACAAAAGGCAATGGTTACGACCATGTCTACTTGTAATTCCTCGGAGCTACAAGGAATTACTACCACCTCAGCTAATCATCACATTACATGTATGAACCTACTATTGGTGTAGATCTATACTTGCCAATCTAGGTAGATGGATTCAAACCTTAAACCGGTCATCTCGCCTCTTGGCCAGTTTAATGGTCATCATGGATGGTCGTCTGGCCTTTAATCCAACCTATGTTTGGACTCCTTCCAAATAGTCATTTGGGTCCACTAGGCGGTCATCTGGCTCCATTGTTCGTCCTCCAAGGTCCTACAGATGATTAGATCGTCTCATGAACTGGTCGTCTAATCCAATAATGATCATATTACTAATCATTGCAAGAAATAAACAATCTTATTGTTTTTAAACTATCACACTATAAAGAGAAACCTCAAGTTACATACAGGGGGAGAAAAGGAAGTAAAGAAGAGGGAGGTAGATGTTTGATATGTAGACTGAGATAAATAGGAATAAAACCAAACCATCCAACCACACATACATATTAGGCATTGGATATAACCAAGCTACACATCCACCATCAAAATTGCTTTTAGGATGATACATGTAAATTGCATATGTATCATATATATATGTATATATATTTGGATAGATATATTAGTTTAGGATTATGTGATCTTTGATCGAAATTACATATTAGACAGTTTAAATATTTTCATTGTATGCAACAAATAGATGATTAAACCAAAAATCTGATCATATCAATTATCCTAACACATAGTAAAGTGATGTGGCTATGATACCATTGTTGAGAAATACGGACACAGAGTATAGCAATGAAAACAACAATATTATCTATCCATATTCCCATACCAGCAAGTTCACGTCAACTACTATGAAATAGTAAGGAGCAAGTCCAACAACAAAAACTCACTTCAAAGCAACTATTATCTAAGGGACATTGGACGGTGGCTATGCAGCTCCTGATTTTCACATGAACAATAAAAATGACAACTTCTGTAGTGACTCATGTAGTTTTTCCATAGACTTTAGGCTGACTTTTCTCTCCTAGTAGTAGCTGAAGGACTTCCGCCTCTAGATTAGTCCCCACAGACCAACTAGAACTCTTGTTGTTCAACTAGAATAGACAAGAAGGAGTTGTTCCTCCTATTCACGTATGAATCACCAACTTGCTCTCCCATATGAGATTGGATTGTTAGAAACACTTGGATCATGTATACCTGCTTTGATTGAGACCTTCACTAGCAGAGCGGACCTCTTCCTACTCTCCTTCCTTTACAACCCCACCTTGACTTCAAACCAACAATTTGACAATGAGACATCAACACTTGATGAAAATCTCATATCAACTCACTTTACTTGCCATACTATGAGTCCCGTATATCTAACACACTACCTAAACAATAAAGAATGGAACTAGGGTAGGGAAAAAGACAAAAAAGAGAAAGAGAAAGATCCATTTGAGGGAAAGTAAAGAGGAAAGGCAACCACAACAACAATCTTCAATTGTTCTCTCCCATAACTATCCCTCCCTTGTCAGGTAGTACTTGCTTGGGCCCTCTTGGTTACCACAACCAGAGATGACAACAATTGTCAGAACAATTAATTCTTAGTTGTGTTGTTGTTTTGTTGGAATCTCCCAGTACCCCTCTCTTTATAGGTGGGGTTAGGGCCAGTGTTCCCAGACTATTCAGGATTTGTGCGGGAGTAGAAGGGGCCGGAAGATCTTTAATATTTTTAACCTGCAACCATCAAAATGGTCGTCTGGTGACCCAAATAGTCATTTGATCACATGACATGGTCATCTCGCACTACCAAACGTCCGTCTGGTAGTTTTCCAATCACATACAAAATTGGCGATTCTATTCTAGAATGTTCGTTCAGCCCCAGCCGAGTTTGGGAAACTTCCAAACTGTTCTACAAGTATTGTAAAATCATAACAAGTTTGGGAAACTTCCAGAATGTTCATTCAGCCCCAATAAAGTCATCTCACACATGCGAGACACCCATTTCGCTCACCCAGACGACCGTCTGGTGAGTTGAGCTGAGTCGATCAGATCATTTCAATGAACTGGTCAGTTGAGACCTCAATTTGGGCAGAACTTAGCCAATTCAAATACTAATCATCCTGACAATCAAAATGACCATCTCAACACTTGAGACATCCGTCTGACATGTCCAAACGGCCATCTCACCCTATGAGATGGTCATTTGGCAGTCCAGTCAGCCAATATGTTGTGTGAATTGAATATCTAAACACTTTAGTTATCAATCCAATCATCATTCAAGATTAAACTCCTCTTCTAGATGAGATCCTATGTGTGTGACCCTATAGATCCCATATTACGCTGGCAGTGAATGTCCATAACTAGCTTATGACATCGCAAGAAAGGAGCAGTGCCTAGTCACACATCAGTACTACCTAAGTGAATGGAAAGTTAGAGAACAACTTCAACCTACAATCTGTGTAAGGTGTTGCAGTGATTATATAATTCCTTTATCCCTACTATCCATGATGAACTAGAGGCATGGAATCAAGAGCAAACCGTCTAAGATAATGTGACCTCAATATCATATATTATTTCACATGTGCATGTGCATGCATTTCTCAGTCTCACTTATCAAGTGACTAAGATACCATACTCCAGTATGAGGAACAAATCCCATATCTATCACTCACAATGTATCCCCATGTGTGAAAGTCACCCGATCATCACCATTATAACAACTCATGTTTCAAGACTGTGTTTGATGATGTCAAAGCATACCCAATGACATGTGATGAGTGCAGTGATTTCAGGTCTAAGAATCCCAATCACCACCTTCACAATGTGAGATGACTATGACCACCTATGAAGGTTTCCATGTGTCCTTGTCAAGGTGGGTCTGTCTAATACATTATTTCCTAACATGTATGTGTGCTTGGTTTGATATTGGCATATCATGACTAATGAGATGATGTCATCAACTGAAACACACTCCAACCTTTAGTGTAACCGGTTTCTATCTACCTTTCACAATAATAACCAACTTTGGACATAAGGAGAATATGTATACGTACTCTTAACATTAGTATGATCTCAATTCCCCAGGTCCTATACTTAAAGACATACGTAATTGAGTAGTACTATTCTCTATGCCTTCATAACGTTTCCTGATTATCTCATAACTGAGTCAAACAGAATGAATTGGAAGCTTGTCGTTATACTTTTTAATCAAATCCTTTACAGTTTATGTCATGTAATCATCATATGATTGGCTCTCTGGGCATACCTTACCAACAAAGCCCATATTGGTATAGAGAAACCATTAAGCGTCATAAGAACAACTTCAAAAGAATCTCTAAACCAAATGCCAAAGGATGTTAAACCTTTATTGATATAGAGAATCAATAAAGAGAAGAAAAGATATACAAGTTATATTAAAAGATTTTGAGATCCCCCTTAATCTTATACTATGTAAAAGGAGCTCAAATTTAAAAAATGCCATTTAAGAACCCAAATTCCACGATTAAGCATTTATGTCAGACATGGAAACCAAGAAATCTAGTAAAAGTTTGAATATGTAAATCAAGTTTTAAAAGATGAAAATAAATTTTGTCACCGATAACGTCTCAGTCAAGGGTGAGTTTGACCAAATTGCTGCTCCATCCAAGAGTTAGTCGACTGATATGTTCACAGATTCTAGAAAACAAAAAATAATTTGAAGTATAATAAGCATGAATGTGTTAGCACATATTATTCACCTCCAAATTAAGATCGAAAGGATATGAAAATAAGGCTCTCGGTGTTTTTACTTATTATCTAGAGTGAGGTTTTGGGCATCCAAAACATGATCAATGAGAATGCATAATGTTTGAATCTACCAAAAATGTGTTGTTCAAAACATTTCTACAATTAGAAAATTTATCTAAGGACAATTTTAACTTTTCACTTTCTTTAGCAAGAGATGGTTTTCCTTTAGTAGTAAAAATTGAGCATTTTCTAGTTCTACCAGGGGATATTGTTAGCAATGACATCAATATGGTTTGCAAAATCAGTTTGGTTGGTGTCAAGAAAGTTTGGATGGTATCTTCATCAAAAGTAAAGCTATAGACATTGAGTATGGAGGAGAGAGAGAAAATATCTTTGTCTAAGTAAATGAGATTAGTAAAGAATTCATGGATTTCTTAGGATGACCAAAAATGATAGCTTGGGATTAGAAATTCTTCAAGATATTTAACTTTGAAAAGAGCAACAAGTTGAATCACCTGTGAGAATGAATCTACATGAACCGGTTGTCGAGGAAGAGGTATTCTAGAAGACAAGGTGAAGAACTTTTTGGTTGCGGGGGAGTTGAAAAATGCAATGTCGTTGATATCACCAATTGATTAGCTTGTTTCTTTTCAGAGAATTTCTTCGATAAGATGACGCCATTGGAAGTTGTGGTGGTAGAGTAGAGAAGAAGGCTAAAAAAGTAGAATGGAAATGATTTAAAAGAAGCTTGGTGGTGTAGCATAGCTCAAAAAGTCAAAAGGGAGTAGATAAAATCTACCAAGGAGATTTAAAGATGAGAGATAGAGATGATGTATGGAGAATGGATGAAATGGGTCACACTTTTAGGCTTTGAAAAGATTCTTGGTCAAAATTCATATGGACTGAGTTCTCTAATGGTAAAAAAACTGCTATAAAACAACTAGTTTCAGTCCAAGGGTGCATGGGCTGTGTTTTCTCAGTCGCCAAATTTCTAGACTGAGGAGATTTGGGTCAGACTCTTTATAAACTGAGAGACATTATTGGATTCAAATAAAAATGTCAGCTAAAAGACTAGTCGGTCCAACTCTTACTCGACTGAGCACTTACTGATCGAACATTTTTTGGACCAAAAATGTTCTATTTCAATTTAAAATAAATTAACTTGTCCAAAGTAATCAATTATTTCAATTAAGATATGCAAAAAAAATTGTATTTAAAAAAATGCAAATTAAAATCAAATTAGGTTGAGGCATGACACAAATATATTTCAAAATTAGGAATAGGCCAAATCTCAACATATTTCCTCTTTTTATTCTAAGTTGGGCATTTTGGAACCAAAGTCATGTCAATAACTCCTTTGTTTCGATATTTGCATTAAAAGGAGTGATGTCCAAGATGTTGACAATAGGCATGAAATAAAAGATATTTAATTTATCTTTTTCATATTTCAAGAGTCTACAGTTTTATTGTTAGGCACATATATAGTTCTAGTTTTAGGAACATATGTTTTTTTAGTTTAGGCATATGTGAAGATTTGTTCTTTAGCACATATCCTCAACCTATCCTTCCTACTTGTTTAGAAGTATTAACTAGGATATCATCAAGACTTTTCTTTCTTTGCATTACTCTAGAGATTTTCTTTTGTAGCTCAACATTTTCAGCAAGTCTTGCAGTTAAGCCTAGGTTTACTTGAGAAAGATTCGAAAGCAAAGTATCTCTTTCTTATGCTAAAGCATCCTAATCTGAATGTGTGCACAAAATAGGTTGAGTTTGTTAATCATTTATTTTAGAAAGCTTATCAACTTTTTCTTGAGAGATAAGGCTATTACTATTTTTAAGAAAAAGTGTTTTAGCCTTATAATTCTCAATAGATCCTTCCAATGCTTTATTTAAAAAATTTAATGCATCATTTTAAGAAATAAGATTATTTAGATTAATATTATCTTCATCAACAATTTTGGCAAGTTTCTTCTATTTTTTCTTGCAATCGATATACTTTTCATGAAATTCTTCAAGATGACTAACTAATTCTTCTTTAGATAATTCAAAAATATTACCCCATTGGTTTCTTCTTCATCCACTTTCTCCATCAGACATTCTACCTCCTCCTCTTTGTTGCTTTCACTATCATCACTTCTTAAATGAGTACTTCTTACCTTTCTTGAGTTTTGGGCATTCAAAAACCAATGACATTATTTTCCGCATTCGAAGAACCTAGAAGAAGAGGAAGAGACACTATGAATTTTGTTAGAATTTGTTTTATTTCATACCATTTACCATTAAGGCACTTTCATCATCACTTCTTGTGGTTGCTTCTATCTTGAGTGACATTCTTTGATGATGCTTTGGTGGTAGCTTTAACGCAATGTCCTTACTTCTTCCTTTTTGTTGTTCAGCCTGTACTACTACTTCTTATTCGCAAGTAATTTCATGCATTTTTATGTTCCTGATGAGCTACTCCATCTTCAAAGTTGTAAGATCATTTGATTCCTTTGTAGCAGTGTCCTTTGATTTGATTTTAGAGGCAATGATCGGAGCATCTTGGAGACATGGTATTATTCATTTATTTTCTTTTCCAAATCACTCAAGCTATTTATATTGTTATAAAATATTATATACAATTTTACAATGCATTCATTCGGCTGCATATGACATAGTTCAAGCTTGTGTATTAACATACTAATTTTAGTGTTATTTACTTGGGTAGTACCCTCATGAGTCACAAACAATTAATGTAAAATTGTATAAGAGGTTTCACAACTGGATATATGATTAAATTCACTACAAGATAAAGAACAATAAAGAATACTTACAACCTTTGCATTCAATATGGCTTGCTTTACCGTTTCAGCATAACATTGCTCTAGTTATGTAGTCAGAAGTGTGTAAGGATGAAAAATCATCTTCCGTAGCTTGAAGCTAATTCCTTGGAAGTAAAATTGCATCCTCCTATTCCAATATGTGTAGTGTGATTCATTGAATAGTGGTTTCTGGGTCACATAAGATCCTTCTGTGTTGAGTTGTCCCAATCGGTTGTCCCCCATCTTCAAGACTGGTTAAGGCTCCTTGAAGCCCTGATCTGATACCAATTAAAGAACTCTAGATGGTGGAGATTTAATAGACTTTTATAATAATCTTAACCAATATAAATATTATTTTTATTAAAGCACATTGGAAATATAAAGCAAGTTAGTAGACATAAAGAAGAAACCAAAAGAATACATAATTTAGAGTGGTTCTGGCAAACAACATCAGTCCACTACCTAGTTGTTTCCAACCATGATTTCTAACTATGTATTTTATTCATTTTATATACCAATACACAATACATAAAGTTTACCGGTGCCATTTTAAGAGCGATACAAACCCTCCTTTGCAGCTCAAAAGAACCACTACCTTCTTTAATGGGCCGCCAAAATTTCACCAACATCACCTCTTCTTTAAGAGATTTGAAAGAGCACCAATCTCACCTCTTCTATAACGACCACAGAAGAGCACTACTTGAGAAGACTTTGATGCGATGATTTTGAGTCGCATTTATAGATTTTCTTTTATATGTGTTTTGTGCTTTAATTACTCATTTTCATGGATAATATTGCATAATTCACTTAATTCGGTCTTTGCCATCATATCATATCGAATCCCCTTTGTTTTACTATTTTGAGCATTATTTATCATCTTATTATAAATTGTGTGGATTTACTTGGTCTTGTTGTGAAATTTCAGGAAAAACAAGTATCTGCTTCCGTCGATACCATTGACGGAAGTCGATACCATTGACCAAGCCACAAGTTGCCAGCCGAGAAGAGCAGCACAGAGTCGATACCATCGACATCCAAGTCGATGGTATCGAGATCCCTTCAGATTGCTGGCGAGGAAACTGTCGATACCATCGACGCAAGTCGATGCCATCGACACATGGAGAGCTACAGCGTCGCTAAACGACAACAGCTGACGCTAAAGAGAGTCGATACCATCGACACAAGTCGATGGTATCGAGATGACCACAGGCGCTCAGACTAAAAGAAAGGAAAGCTGTCGCTAATCTGCTGGGTCGATACCATCGACCCGCGTCGATGGTATCGATGCCGACATATATGTGTTGGATCTGTTTTGATCTCGATCGGACGGCTGTTGTTATTTGACGACCTAATTAGGGACTTATACCTAATGACGGCCGCCCAGACGAGAGGATCATCTCATTTTTGGATTGCACGAGTGTCGAGGAAGGAGAGAAAGGAGAACGGAGGCCAGAAGCTCATCCGGGGTGATTCGGACGCTGCCGAAGATGATTTCCACCACCGACAGGCGGGGAAGCTCGTGTTCTACGCCAAGGATCTACCGGTTCTTCTCCGTTCAGGGGTTTTCCCACTTGTTTCACATTTTTTTTATGAAATCCCCCATTTCTACCATGTATTCGTGTGAGATGAACATGAGAGGCTAAAACCCTCAATCTTTAGGACCGGGAGTAGCCCGGGAATACATTGTATGACATTTTTATATTGATAATTCATATTTTCTCTCTCAAATCCGTGGTATAGATTCGTTTTCTCCATTTCTATTGTTATGCTTGATCACCATAATAATAATTTAATTCCCTTAATCACTTCGACATAAGGATTAACGGTTGAAAAGAGACAAAATCTACATTAATTAATAAAACCCTTGACAAAGGAGTTGTAAAATTAATGGTGGGAACTGAGGGACCGTTTATAATGCACTTAGTTTAGGGGAATGATTACTACGATGGTGGAATCAACCTAAACCTAAGTAGTGACTTACACCACGACAGTGGGTAATTCTGTATTCAGGCCACTACCCAGATAGAGAGAGAAGTGTGAGGAATTATATGAAACCTAATACAATGTTGACCCGCGGTGAAACCGCCATCCTAAATATATCCCTTTGAATTGATTAAATTAACCTTTAATCGATTATTTTCTTTGTTTGATTTTTATTTTCTTTTAATTTCAACAACAAAACCCTACTTTGTTAATCGTCCTAGCTCATTGCGATTAGTTAGTAGAAGTCTCCAATAATTCACGTATCCCTGAGTTCGACTCGGGCCTCACAAGGCCTATATTACTCGACGCGTATACTTGCGTTTAAGCGCGTAGTAAAATACACGTCAAGTTTTTGGCGCCGTTGCCGGGGATACGGCGAATTATTGGCACTTTGAGTGCTAAGAGCGGCCACTCTAGGCCACATTTTTTTTTATTATTTTAAAACCATTTTAAAAATTCCTATATTTCTCTATAATTGTGTTTACTCGTTCAAAGCATTGTACTGAACCCCGATTTTCATATTTCAGGTACTTTGCATGGTGCATACGCATAGTACCGACTACGCGAATTGCCCACCTGAGGTCCCACATCTGGGACCAGAGGACGAGGACTACTACGAGCAGGAGTACCAAAGTGATATAAATTCTGAATCAGAGCAAGAACAAGCAGAAGAAATGGCTGAAGCACAGACAATATGGGAGAAGATCAAGGTGTCTTCTTCCTCAGCATCAAAGGGGCCCATAAAGAAGCAGGCGATCAACATACCGACATACAAGATCGACCCGAGACTGATTAATTTGGTCAAATCCAACGCATTTCACGGGCTGAAAAATGAAGATCTGGTTGCCCACATCAGCCAGTTCGTGGAGAACTGTGATATGGTGAAGATAGACCGATTTCCACAAGATGCGTTGTATCTCAAGTTGTTCCCAAGTTCACTGGCAGGAGCAACGCGAGAGTGGCTACATAACCTCGACGATGAGTTTGTCAAATCATGGAATCATATGGTGGAGGTTTTCTTCGAGAGGTTCTTCCCTCCTGAGAAGACCAATGATATGATCCGGAAGATCCGCAATTTCACCCAACAGGCGGGTGAAACTTATTCTGAGACTTGGGAGCGATTCCAAGTCATGTTGAGGAGATGTCCACATCATGGACTGGACAAGGAGACACAGGTGAAGATCTTCTACTTTGCTCTCTCCGAGCATGATAGAAGCAACTTGGACTCGGATGGTTTCAGATTCTTCTTAAATAACACTGATACAAGATGCTGGGAAATACTGAAGAACATGGCACGAAAGCAATCTTGGGGAGAAAGAGAAAGAGGCCCAACTGAGCAAGCAAGAGTTGCCAGTGAGTCAAAGGCAATGAGAGAGCTGAACGAGAAGATGGATCTTCTCACAAAGAAGTTGCTGCAGAAGGAAGACAATGAGTCCGAGGATGAGGCTCAGGTCAAGTACATTAGGCAACAACAGGGGTACAGGAACAATGATTATTCATGGCGGAAGGACAAGAAATTTTCATGGAAGGATCCAAACAACTTTCTACAGGATCCGGACGCCAAGCCTGCACCGGTCACAGAGGATAAGAGCACGAAGTTGCTCAATCAAGTCATCAAGCAAAATCAAGAGTTGATGAACACTTTTGGGCAACAAATCAAGCAACAGGGTGAATTTATGAACCAGTTTGGGCAGACTTTGCAAAGCCACGGGGCTCAAATGAGAACTATAGAGACTTCCATGGCGCAAATGGCAGCCGAGATTGCAAGCTTGAAGAAGCCGGCACATCCGAGTTTTCCGGGGAACACCAATGTTCCCGGGGGAAACCAACAGGCCAAGGCCATCTTATTGAGGAGCGGTAAGAAAGTGTTGAATCCAAGGGCGGATGACACAAGCACACCGCAGGGCACAGTTGAACAAGAAACCATCAAAGAGCAGCCCACACGTGTCACAGAGCAAACTGAGGACATAGCTGAAGATGGTAAGGAAGAACAAGCCACTGAAGAGGAACCACAGAAATTAACTCCCTACGTGCCACCTCATCAAAGGGCACATACTGTTCCGGTCCCATATCCCAATAGTGCAAAGGCAAGAAAGGTGGATGCACAGTTTAAGAAATTTCTGGACAGCTTTAGGAAGTTATCAGTGAATATTCCTTTGCTAGAGGCAATTGAGAAAATCCCGTCGTATGGGAAGTTTCTTAAATATGTAATCAACAAGAAGAGGAAAATACCCGACACTGAGATCGTGGTGCTGAAGGAGCAAGTAAGTGCTTTCATTATGGGCACTTTTCCGCCAAAGAGACAGGATCCCGGTTGTTTCAATATTTCTTGCTTTATCGGGAAGTTCAAATTTGGAGAGGCACTTTGTGATTCTGGGGCAAGCATCAATCTGATGCCCCTTTCTACATTTAAGAAGCTTGGATTGAAGGAGTCAAGGCCAAGCAACATGACCATCCAATTGGTCGATATTTCTGTGGTGAAATCGTATGGAATCTGTGAGGATGTCTTGGTAAAGGTAGACCACTTTGTTTTTCTGGCTGATTTCGTTGTTATGGAAATGCAGGACGAACATGGAAATGAGTTGCTACGTGGTCGTCCATTCCAAGCTACAGCTGATATGATCTTGGAAATGGGGAGAGGTCGCTTGACCTTGGGCATTGCGGATGATCGCTTTGAGATGGTCATGCCCAATAGCAATGCATCTACTAAAGCAAAAGCACAGTGCAACATGGTGAAGTATGGTGAACAAAATATCTCACTTTGTCTTGGGAAGCCATTCTTGGATATGGCTCATGTGATGAGCAAGATAGATAATGGGACCTTAGCTGTGGAAATTATGGAGCAAACTAAAGTTGTCTCTTTATGCAAAGCTGTTGGGTTTCCAAATGATGACAATGAGGACATTCCACCTTCGTGGGAGGATGATGCGATTATTACTTCAGTTTTTGATGCATATCCGGAATTGCCTTTGGAGGTGTGTTTGCTAAATGTCACTTATGATTGGATGCGGAGTACTTCACTCAAGGAGTGCGCCAAAATGCTTCAGATGCTTCCATGTTTCTACACGAGGCACTATGAAGACTTAGGTACACTTCCCCCACCGCTGCAATCATCTCTCATTTGCCCGCCTAATCTGGAATTGAAACCATTGCCCCCGCATCTGAAGTACGTCTTTCTAGCTGAGAAGGACAAGTTACCAGTGATTGTATCTGCATACTTGAGTGCGTATGAGGAGGAGCAACTACTGATAGTGCTCAAGAACCACCGTGGAGCCTTTGGGTGGTCAGTCGTGGACATCAAGGGGATCTCCCCTACACTTTGCCAACACAAGATTCGGCTCGAGGAGGGAGCCAAGCCAGTCATACAGCCTCAAAGACGTCTAAATCCAAGCATGATGGAGGTTGTCAAGAAGGAAGTCATAAAACTTCTTGCTGCAGGGATCATATATGCCATATCAGATTCAACGTGGGTGAGTCCCACACAGGTAGTCCCTAAAAAGGGGGGAATCACTGTCACTACAAATCATTTGAATGAACCTGTCACCACCCGATTGGTAACCGGGTGGCGTGTTTGCAGTGACTACCGCCGATTGAATGCCGCAACTCTTAAAGATCATTTTCCATTGCCATTTATCGATCAGATTTTGGAACGTCTAGCCGGTCGGTCGCATTTTTGTTTTTTAGATGGCTATTCGGGGTACAACCAGATTTCTATTGATCCTTTGGATCAAGAGAAGTCTACATTCACATGTCCCTATGGGACTTTTGCCTACCGCCGTATGTCGTTTGGGTTATGCAATGCGCCGGTGACTTTTCAACGCTGCATGCTCGCCATATTCTCTGACATGGTAGAGCGGTGTCTTGAAGTTTTTATGGACGACTTCTCGGTGTATGGGGCGTCTTTTGATGAAACTTAGATAAGGTATTGCAGCGGTGCGAGGACACACATTTGGTCCTCAATTGGGAGAAATGTCACATGATGGTGACAGAAGGAATTGTGCTAGGACACAAGGTGTCTAGCAAGGGTCTTGAGGTAGACCCCGTAAAAATTGAGGTGATTTCTAAGCTACCCCCACCAAATTCTGTAAAAGGGGTGAGAAGCTTTTTAGGACACACCGGGTTTTATCGGCGATTCATCAAGGATTTTTCAAAAATCGCAAAACCTTTATCGAAATTGTTAGAAAAAGATGCAGTTTTTGATGTCAATGAGAAATGTCTTCACGCATTCGAGGTTTTGAAAGAAAAGTTGATTTCGGCTCCGGTTGTTCAAACGCCGGATTGGACAAAGCCATTCGAGTTGATGTGTGATGCTTCCGATTATGCAGTGGGAGCCGTTTTGGGGCAAAGGGTAGATAATAAGCCTGCTGTGATTTTCTACGCCTCCAAAACACTTAATGATGCTCAATTGAACTACACAACTACGGAAAAAGAGTTACTTGCCGTTGTGTTTGCTTTTGAAAAATTTCGGCAGTACTTAGTGGGTTCTAAGGTAGTTGTGTGGACCGATCACGCTGCAATAAAATTTTTGATGGAGAAGAAAGATGCAAAGCCTAGACTAATTAGGTGGATTTTGCTCCTACAAGAATTTGATATTGAAATCAAGGACAAGTCGGGAATTGAAAATGTGGTGGCTGACCACTTGTCTAGGTTAGAGAGGGTTGACGAACAAGGGTTGCACATACCCATTACCGAGACCTTTCCCGATGAACAACTTTTAAAAATTGATTCAAAAGAACCGTGGTTTGTGGAAATCGTTAACTATTTGGCTTGCGGGATCATCCCGGATGATTGGTCTTATTAAGAGAAGAAGAAATTCTTTCATTCTTTGAGATATTATTTTTGGGATGACCCAATTCTTTTGAAGCAGTGCAGGGATGGTATTCTTCGCAGGTGTGTGCCGGAGGTGGAGTACGAGAGTGTTCTCCACCATTGCCATGCGTCGCCTACGGGAGGACACCATGCTAGCTCACGGACAGTAGCCAAGGTGTTGGAGAGCGGCCTTTATTGGCCCACTTTGTTCCGGGATGTCTATGATTTTGTTAGGCAATGTGACCCGTGCCAGCGCACAGGTAACATCTCAAGGAGACAAGAAATGCCCCTGAATGCATTTCAGGAAGTTGAGGTATTTGACTTATGGGGCATTGACTTCATGGGACCCTTTGTGTCCTCAAATTCAAATCTGTATATCTTACTTGCTGTTGATTATGTGTCGAAGTGGGTGGAGGCAATCCCCACAAGGACTAATGATTCGAATGTAGTGTGTAGGTTTGTCAAAGAGAACATTTTCTGCAGGTTCGGGATACCCCGAATGATCATAAGTGATGGAGGCACACACTTCTGAAATAAAAAATTTGCGACACTTTTGAAGAAATATGGGGTCATGCACAACATCGGCACCCCATATCATCCACAGACGCAAGGACAAGTGGAGGTATCAAATAGGGAAATCAAGAAGATATTAGAAAGGACCGTAGCATCCACAAGGAAAAATTGGAGTGCATTGCTACTGGACGCACTTTGGGCGTATAGAACGGCGTACAAAACACCTATAGGCACCACGCCTTTTAGGTTGGCGTATGGCCGGGCTTGCCACCTTCCGGTGGAGCTGGAGCACAAGGCCCATTGGGCGCTAAGAAGGCTGAACTTGCGCTATGATGAGGCCGGGAGAAAAAGGATGTTTGAATTGAATGAATTGGATGAGCTACGTATGACGGCATATGAGAATGCCCACATCTACAAGGAGCGCACAAAGCTGATCCACGATCGCCATATTGAGATGCGCACATTCAAGAAGGGACACATCATTCTATTGTTCAACTCCCGTCTTAAATTGCATCCCGGGAAGCTGAAATCCCGGTGGAGTGGACCCTTCATAGTGGAGGAGGTGAAACCGCACGGAGCGATTCTTGTGCGTGATGGAGATGCCACGTTCTTGGTGAACGGGCAACGCTTGAAGTTGTATTTTGGTGAGAACTACAAGAGGAAAGTGAATGAGGTCAAACTCATTTCACTTGTGCATGAATGAGATAATGGGAAGACGTCTAGCCTAAGATGCTAAACAAGGGCGCTTGTTGGGAGGCAACCCAACCATTGGTACATTAGGATAGTGTAATTCGAGTCATAGATTGCTTTTATTTCATTTAGATTTTAGTTTAAAAAAAAGATACCTTGATCCAGTTGTTAAATGTGCAGGAACAGGTAGGGTCGATACCATCGACACACTGGTCGATGGTATCGACATGGGTGTAGGTTGATTGATGCAAAAATCGCACTGCGTCGATACTATCGACACCCCCGTCGATGGTATCGACATGGTCACAGGCAGGTCACAATGAAAGTGTCGATTGTATCGACACACCAGTCAATACCATCGAGATCTCTGGAGAAGTTCAGACAAAATTTGCTCAGTCAAGTCGATACCATCGACGGCCTCGTCGATGGTATCGACATCATCACAGGGTGAATGCAACAAAATGGCGGTGTCACAATAAAAGCAAGTCGATACCATCGACACCCGTCGATGGTATCGACGGACATGTCACCGATCCGCACACAGACATCGACGACACTCGCAAGATCCACGTCAGCGATCCGGGTGCTGCGTCGATACCATCGACTTCCGTCGATGGTATCGACCCGTCAGCAATCTGGGTTTCTCGATCTAGCAAACGTCATCCGTCGATACTCGTGAGGGAGGCGGATACCCGCGAGACGTGTCGATACCATCGACCCGCGTTGATGGTATCGACGGGTCAACAGTGGCGCCGGACAAGTCTATTTAAGGAGACTTGCAACGTCATTTGACATCACACCTTCAGAGCAAGCATCCTCCTTTGCGCCAAGCACTCCCCCGAGCTTTCCAAGACTGAAGAGAAGAGACATCGAGTGAAGATCTTCACCGAGCGGAGAAATTCTTCTCCATCTTCACCGAGCTCTCTTCTAATCCCATCTTCTCGCAACCATGGTGCATGTCACCGGAGCCTCTTCATCGCAAGCTAATCCCATGGAGATTGAGGAGTTCGTTCCTCCCCCAACCGCTTCCGTCTCTCGTCCACGCCTAATTCATCCTTCCATGGAGGCGAGGAAGGTCTACGAGGAGATAATGAAGCGGAAGTTCGAGCCAACCCGGTATGTGGACCGGAATATGCTCCAGGAGCTGGGGTTCGAGGCCAACTTGGCCTACGTGTTGGCCGGGCAAGCACGGCACACCGGTCGACTTTACGCTGAGATGAGATATCACCAGGATGGGCAGCCGTTTATCGGCGAATGGGCCACCTACAAGGAACTGGTGGCGGAGTTCATGGCGTCTCTCGACGTCTGCATCATACCAAACGACGTGGTAGCATCAGACCGGGAGTGGATCAAGGGAAGGGTGTCCTTCTGACTCTTCAACAACAATTACAACATCACGTTGAAGCAGTTCAACGACATCTTCAACTGGAACCACGGCCACAACGATCACCAACGCCCCGACGCCCGCACCGATTACGACAAAATCTTCGCCGAGCTAGTTACAGTGCCGGCGGGAAAGACTGTGAGCTACCATAATGCAGCGGTAGCGGATTTTGAACACCCGTTCGTCCGGGTCCTACATAGGATGTTGAGCTTGACATTCTTCGCTCGAAGTGATCTTTCTTTGAGCAAGTTTCAGGAGAGTGACATGTTCTTTCTCTACGCACTCCTGAAACGTCAAGAGTGCAACAGGGGGGCGTTCTGGCTACAGTGCGTCCTGGCGGTGAAGAGGAGTACTAGGAAGGCTCCGATACATTTTGGTGGGCTTGTCACCAAGTTGGCGTCTTACTTGGGGCTGAACTTTCAGTCCATGACTCCGATCTCTACGAGGAGCAAGGTGAACGTGCAACACTTGCACCGTTCAAACCTCATCCTTCTCCGGGACGGGTTGGCGTACGCACATTGCCATGTCAACCAAGCTTATCAGGAGCGCTCACTGCCGGACGACGTCTTCAACATCGAGGGCGCGCAACATTTCAGGTGGCCAATCATAGCCATCAAGTCCTCCGAAGAAGAAGGCGGAGGTGACGAGCAAGAAGGCGAGGCTGCAGAGGAAGAGGAGGCTTTCACACCTCTTCGTACACGTGTGGCACCACGGAAGCGTCCTAGGATGCATCCGGGTGCATCTTCATCATCTCAGCCCCCGCCGCCATCACCACAGCACGAGCAGCCAGCCGAGGATCCCTATTCCATGCAGGGGATGTACTCCATACTGCAGGATATCCAGTAGACTCAGCAACAACACATGGCTATGTATACCGGCATTCATGAGACTACGAGCCGGGTACTTGATAATCAACGGGCTATGTTCGAGAACGAGCGGCTCATCTTCGCCAACCAAGAGCAAATACACAACCGGTTGCAGTGGATAGAGACGCAACAGGAGCCCTTCTTCGACCATTACTGGAGTCGAGATTACTTTGGAGGCTATCCACAGCCTCCGCCGAGGACCCAATATGATCCAAGCTTCCAGGGGGAGTACCCGTCTTGGGATCCTACGACACCACAATACCCACCACCGCCTCCGCAGGATTGATCAGGGTATCACTGTTCCACCCTTAAGTTGGTTTTTGACTATGAGGCCATAGTCGAATTCAAGCTTAGGGGGGTGGCTGGAACAACTCTATCTTTTATCTTTTCTTTTGTTATTTTTAGTTTTTGCTTTGTTATTTGTTCTTGCAATTTTAGTTTTTGTTTAGGATCCACATCTATCTAGTGTAACCGTGGATGTCTTAAAAATTGTCATCTCACTGTTTTCATGGGAAATGTTAAGGGAATTTAAAATTTTTGTGTCTTTTGGATAGCTTGACTTGGTTGTCCTTGGGAAACTTGTCCTATGAAAATGATTGATTATGTCAACTCTAAAGCAATATGTTACACCCACACCCCCGTTGACTCATGAAAAGTGGCTAGTAACGGTTGTTTGAGCCTAACCTAATCAAACGGTAATGAGACCTTAATTGGATATAAGAGAGAGAACCCTTTGAACTACTACACATGTCAGTAAGGAGGGACACATAATATTCTTCTAAGGTTCAGTCACTTAATCTTGTGATCATTCCACTTCATATTATTTTTTTTATCGACCTAAGAATTGGAAGTAAAGTACAGTTTTAACTCGTTTTGCGTGCATAGCATTTAGATAGGACTTGCATTGATATTTTCCATACTTTTGCATAAAACGAAAAATATATAGTGATTCATGCACATTACCTTTAGGTGCATGTCATGTAGTTGCACTCATAACTTTCATGATTTTCATGCTTAAGTACACCATGTACCTCAGTTTTTCCTAAAAAGTGATCTAAACTTTTCCATACCCTCCAAATAATGCAAAGATTTCCAATCGTGAAGAAAATGGCCTTATACATGTATCTCTAAGCAATTATGGATATGTGGGCTAAAAGAAAGAAAAAAATTCTAAAAAAAAAAGAGAATTTGGAAGGAAATGGAATAAGAGGGAGAAAGGAACATGATATCACTTGCATAACAGGGAAATTGAGTACATGATGTGGCTTAATTAAAATTCCATCTCACTTTGAGGTGGAAGGTTAGTGCATGCATCATTCCACCCAATTCTAAGCATTAGGGCATTTTCAATGTGCATTTGCATCATTTAGGACATTTTGTTATGTGCATGTTGAAACTGTGTAATACTTCCAAGATTCTTCCATGAACCACCCATTCCATCCACCCGTTGCTCGGATTGGTAGGCCACTGTGATTTTCTCCTCACTCATGTTTATCAGGAGAACTTCTTCCATGTAGATGGTAGTTAGGGCGAGCAACATAGTGTAGGCGATCACAAGATGCATCAAGGCTGAATCGGCGAACTTTATTATGTTAACTGCCTTATGTGATAGTGTTCATCGGTTTGAAGGATAATTTCTCTTATTGATGATTATTGTCGCCTGTAGGGTAATTACTGTTCTGTGATTAGGAAAGGCCGGTTTGAGAACCTCCAGTGGGAGTCTCATGGGATGTGGGGTGATGTGTTGATTTTTAGTTGACATCTGCAATTCTATTCTAAGGATTCGTTACTCGAGGGCGAGCAATGTCTAAGCTTAGGGGAGTTTGATGCGATGATTTTGAGTCGCATTTATAGATTTTCTTTTATATGTGTTTTGTGCTTTAATTACTCATTTTCATGGATAATATTGCATAATTCACTTAATTCGGTCTTTGCCATCATATCATATCGAATCCCCTTTGTTTTACTATTTTGAGCATTATTTATCATCTTATTATAAATTGTGTGGATTTACTTGGTCTTGTTGTGAAATTTCAGGAAAAACAAGTATCTGCTTCCGTCGATACCATCGACGGAAGTCGATACCATCGACCAAGCCACAGGTTGCCAGCCGAGAAGAGCAGCACAGAGTCGATACCATCGACATCCAAGTCGATGGTATCGAGATCCCTTCAGATTGCTGGCGAGGAAACTGTCGATACCATCGACGCAAGTCGATGCCATCGACACATGGAGAGCTACAACGTCGCTAAACGACAACAACCGACGCTAAAGAGAGTCGATACCATCGACACAAGTCGATGGTATCGAGATGACCACAGGCGCTCAGACTAAAAGAAAGGAAAGCTGCCGCTAATCCGCTGGGTCGATATCATCGACCCGCGTCGATGGTATCGACGCCGGCAGATATGCGTTGGATCTGTTTTGATCTCGATCGGACGGCTGTTGTTATTTGACGACCTAATTAGGGACTTATACCTAATGACGGCCGCCCAGACGAGAGGATCATCTCATTTTTGGATTGCACGAGTGCCGAGGAAGGAGAGAAAGGAGAACGGAGGCCAGAAGCTCATCCCGGGTGATTCGGACGCTGCCGAAGACGATTTCCACCATCGACAGGCGGGGAAGCTCGTGTTCTACGCCAAGGATCTACCGGTTCTTCTCCGTTCAGGGGTTTTCCCACTTGTTTCACTTTTTTCTTATGAAATCCCCCATTTCTACCATGTATTCGTGTGAGATGAACATGAGAGGCTAAAACCCTCAATCTTTAGGACCGGGAGTAGCCCGGGAATACATTGTATGACATTTTTATATTGATAATTCATATTTTCTCTCTCAAATCCGTGGTATAGATTCGTTTTCTCCATTTCTATTGTTATGCTTGATCACCATAATAATAATTTAATGCCCTTAATCACTTCGACAGAAGGATTAACGGTTGAAAAGAGACGAAATCTACATTAATTAATAAAACCCTTGACAAAGGAGTTGTAAAATTAATGGTGGGAACTGAGGGACCGTTTATAATGCACTTAGTTTAGGGGAATGATTACTACGACGGTGGAATCAACCTAAACCTAAGTAATGACTTACACCACGACAGTGGGTAATTCTGTATTCAGGCCACTACCCGGATAGAGAGAGAAGTGTGAGGAATTATATGAAACCGAATACAATGTTGACCCGCGGTGAAACCGCCATCCTAAAGATATCCCTTTGAATTGATTAAATTAACCTTTAATCGATTGTTTTCTTTGTTTGATTTTTATTTTCTTTTAATTTCAACAACAAAACCCTACTTTGTTAATCGGCCTAGCTGATTGCGATTAGTTAGTAGAAGTCTCCAATAATTCATGTATCCCTGAGTTCGACTCGGGCCTCACAAGGCCTATATTACTCGACGCGTATACTTGCGTTTAAGCGCGTAGTAAAATACACGTCAGACTTCTTCTCACAAGCTCTTGGACAACCTTCACTCCAAGAAGTAGCCTAAGAGCAATGCAACAATGTAGAATGAGATTGGAGAAAGGAAATTACAATTACCTTCACAAGATGTACAATTGAGAACTATTGGACAAGTGATGTTGATCCACTCCACCTGGTTCAGATAAGCTTATATTAGGTGAAGAGGACACTAGAATTGAGATAAGACTTAGGCTAGAATGATGACAACTTGAAGTGCAGAAGCTAAGTACTTTGAGTAAGATTTCAAGAGATTGTATGCTCAAGAGTATGCCAATTGTTGTGCAAGGTGTGTTTTAGGTGTCCTAAGACCACTCCTCTTTTTAGAATTTTTCTACAAGTGGTTAGGATTATTGTGGGGAGTGTCTAGAGTGTTCTTAGTGGTCAACTAACTATTCAGATGAAATTAGTTGGGTTCCAATGATTAATTTGATTATTAACAAAATTCGTTTCCTAAACTTTCTCGGTCGTGAAAAACTTCAACCAAGAACTATCCTGGGGAAATTTCTATCGAGTGAACAGTGATCTGAGTGTGCAATTTGTTCAACTGCATGCGTTCATAATGCACATGAGTGTATGCACATATGTATCGTGTGAGATTTCTACAAAAAAAGCGATGTGAGAGCGTATTCGGTGCCCCCGCTTCGCTCCCCGAATCCCCGATGGTTCAGGATTACAAGCTTGAAGAAGGTAACAAGGAATGATGTTAAGTACATGATGTATCAATGTCATCTTCCCTCCAGCTGATAACAACTTGGAACTCCAATCCCAAAGTCCGCTCTTTCGATCTGCTACGACTTCTTTTCTTGTGTGTGACCTATGCACTTCATGATGAGAGTGTTAGGTCGATGGATGAAAGTATTAAGATGGGAAGTGCCTTAATACAAGATAAGTTGATAACTCAAGGTAGATAGAGGTGATGAGGAAAGTGATATACCTTGATGAATTTCAAATCCAATCTATTTGAGTAAGAAATATATGAAGTTTGTTATGTAAATTGTTACAATAAAATCCATATACGCATGTGAGTGCAACTTGTATGGCTAAGGCTTCCCGCGTCACAACGATTCTCTTAACATGACTGTTGACCTCCATTACAAAGCATCCTAGAGGTTGATTGGCTTTTGATTTGACTCTCTACCGGGGATAGGATTTTGCTTTCTTGCAATTCTCCCCTTCCCATCTATCTCTAAAACAACAAAAAGGCTAAACAAAAAAGGACAAGAAAATTGTTTATATAAAAAAGAAAGATGTGGACTGGAGAGTTTGGATTGAAATGGAATCCCCCAAAACCATGCAAGAGTATTGTTTAGTTTTGATAGAGGACTTGTGTTGCGATGAAGGTGAAATAAATTATTATATAATCAAGCAAGATATTGAAAGTTTAGCCACTCCATGTATGGTATGGAGTCTTTCCCCTCAATCGTCGGGGGCTATTATCCCATCACTAGCTCATGACTCACTCCCTTGCTTTCAGAGAACTCTCCTAGTTATAGATAGATAGTCAAAAGGGGATTTATAACTCATAGGATTTATGGATACTCGTTAATTCCTCACTCCCTTCTTTTACTTCTGACATTCTACTTGAAAGTCTGATATTTGATAAACGCTTGAGGCACACCGACTCTTTGTCAGCTAAACTTTACTTTGGCCAACATTCTCAGTTGAGAATTTGTTTGATCGAAAATAACCAAGGGCTCAAGTGTATACAACTCTTTCCCAATTGACACATCCTTGTACTGAATGGATTTCATTCAAAAAATATTTTGACTAAGATAGACTCTATGCAAAGAATATGCAAATGTGGACAAAACTATCTAATGATTTTTTTACTAAATCCTATCAACACTATTGACTTCATATGAGTGTGGGTTGGGGTTTTGGGTAGGTTACTGAAGATCATCAATTTTCCTTACATCATATCTATTATGTTCATAAAACATACTAGTACAATCATATTCATGATACAACTTGACCTACAAGCATCCAAACATATATAAAATTGCATGGTCTTTATAATTGGATCTTGACTTAGTTCCTTGATCACCTAAAATCTAATACACATGTTAGTGACAAACTTTGGGAAGTATTTTCATCATCAAAATTTAAGTGTGGTGTATCTAAAAGCCAACAATATATTCAAACAGTTTTGGGATACACTTTCTTCTCTAGATATGAGAACTAGAGTGTGAAAAAGAAGGATCTCCATCATCATGCATGTTTCACATTTTCTTATCGATCACTTGAAAACTATAAATGTAAAAGAGCCTCTAGTGATGGGCAACATCATTACCCTTATCATCTATACATCATTTCACATTGATATCAATAAATTGGAGCAATTTTATAAAGTTGAAGGTCCTTCTTTGATGGACATGCATCATTTTTGGCACTCCAAAATCATCACCAAGAACAAAGACAAAATCAATGAAGGTTCATGTTTGCAATCTAATATGTAGGTACCAGGTTCCAATTTTGAACCTCTAATAATAGACGGGGATGCATGCACCTCTCACTAATAGATAAAAAATTTTATATTATCATTCTATGTTGGGAAATATGGGCACAAATTATGCAGTGGAAACAAAATATTTTATCCATGCATATTACCAGAACAACAAGATCACATCAAGAACTATGTAATGGGAAGAATGGTTAAACGATTCCATACTTGGCCCTAGAGCAAGTCGAGTGATAGTTCCTCATTACAATACTCATGCAACTTTCTTCTTGTTGCACTAGGACGACGTCTGCAGTATCTCCTGGTCTCACCATGGATAGTAGGCCGACGTTGTCCTCCTAATGAAAAACAACATCCTTCTCACCTCTATGGAAGTCTACATGGTCCACCTAGAACTCTTGCCATTTAAGTAATATAGACAGGAAGGAGTTGTCCCTCCCGTTGATGTACTAGTCACCAAATTGGTCTCCCACAATTATTCTCCCTTTCTATCCCTCCCATTAACGGGTAGGAGTTGCTCGAGCTCTCAATTGGTTACCACTGTAAGGACCCTGACCTCCGTTTTGGGCTTATCCTGTTTGCTTTGCCTAGCCCCGGTGTTTAAGTTGCTTGCTAATCACCTCAAGTGGTGATTAGGGTTTGTTTGTGCTTTGTTGAGTGTTGGAGGTGCTACTTGCAAATAACCCAAGTTTAGGGTTAATGAGTAAGTTTGTCACCTTGAGAGATCTTTTCTCTCTTTTTGCTTCCTCTAGAGTTGAGAGGAAGGTCTGGGCTCATTGCTTGAGTTGACTTGGGCTTTGTTGAGCTTTGTTGGGCTTTGTTTTGCCTTGTTTGGGCCTTGCTTTACCTTATTGGACGCTGTATCAGGCAAGAGTGCTTGGTGTCGGCCATGGCTGTGTCGCCAATGGGGTTGTGTCAGGCAAGGGAGTGAGGTGTGTCGGCCATGGACCATCTTTGACCTTTGGCTTTGTTTGTGTCACCACTCTAGTGGACACTTGGTGCATGGTGCTTGCATGTGGCAATTACCTTGGACATGTGTTTGAGGTGGGATGAGAAGGTGGCATTTCTCATGGAAAAGTGTCCCTAGGTGGGCGACACATTGCCTTGTTTTGTAATCCACCCTCTTCTATATATGTATCTCCTTTCTCTTTCTAAGGATCCCTTTAGTTCCTTAGTTTCCCTTCTACCTTAGTGAACGACACCTCTCCTTTGCAACCTTGGTGGCCGATACCGTTGGAGGTGCTAAGCTTGGCGACCGATCCTTTTCCTTGGAGTCTCCTTCTTCCTCTTGTGGTGGTTCTTGAGCTTAAAGCTTGGAGCTTTAGAGCTTGCTTAAGGCGGGTTACATAACTTATAACCCTATCTATACTACCTTGTTTTATGTTGAATGTTCATATATGATCATGATTGGGCATGCATGTTGTTAGATATGTTTCTTACTCTAGCATGTACCTTTAATCTTGTGGATATTGTGATCATGTTGTTGACAATGTTGTTGTTCCTTGTGCACCTTTGGACCTAGTTGGTCGAACCCATGGAGTAGGGTTTTCTTTGGGGCAATACCCCTTTCTCTCCTTTGGTCCTGAGAAGTGAGTTCGGCTCTAGTGATATAGGCAACACCCCTCTCACTGGGTTGTTGAGAGGTGAGTCTATACTCTAGTTGCTTGGGCAACACTCTTCTCTCACCATGGATTTGAGAGGTGAGCCTTGGTTGAGTGTTGACATACTAGTGGTTGAGACCTTGGCCGATATGGATATGATCCATCATGTTGCCCGATTGGTAATGGATGTTATGCAAAACCCCTCTCTCTTGGTTGTTGAGAGGTGAGCCAATTCTCTTGATCTTTTAGGGTTTTGATGACGGTGATCTTGAGGTTGATGATGACCTTGTCGGGATGAGCTTGGTGCCATGCATGATACACCTTGTAGTTGTGCTTCCCGACACACCTCCCTTGGTCTAGGGTTTTGATCTTGGTCGATATGATGTGTTTTGTTGGCTTTGTTCCTGATATGGCTCTCTTGACCATGATGATGAGCTTGGGCGATATGCCTTGGTCTAGATGATCCTTTGACCTAGTAGGTTTTGCCCCCCTAGGCCGACATAGTGCCTAGTTGATATCTCTGTTTGGAGTCTTGGGAAATACATGTTGGGTCGGGTTCTTGCCCAACATGGGTTGAGTGGTGGCCCTTGTGAGTACCTTGTGGTGACCGATATGGTGTGTTGGTGTTAGTTGGGCGATAGGTTTCCTTAGGGTGCCTTAGTGGCCGCTTTGCCCCTGGATGATAGGGTGCCTTGGACGACATGATGTCTTAGATGTTATGGTGTGCTGGTTGGAAGTTAGGGTTGGTCTTGGGCGCCATGCCCTTGGTCAATATGACCCTTAGCTGATGAAGTGTTGTGGGTTTCCTGACATGCAACCCTAGCCCTAGATGGGAGATAGAGTTCATGGCCATTGGGTAGTTGTGATGCCCGACACATCCCTTAGCACCTGGATGCATAACACATTTCTTGAACCAATTTGCACGATACCCTGGGTGTTGGTCTGCTCTTCACCCTCTATGCGTAAGTGCATGACATGATGATGGCTGATATGGCAGCATAACACCGTAGGGTTGGATGCCCTAGTCGATAGAGACTTGGTGAGAGTAGTTATCCTACCCAATACTACCTAGTGAGGGTTGCCCTACCCGTAATACTTCTAGTGAGGGTAGTGAGCACCTTTGGTGAGGGTTATGTCCAACCTGGAAACCCTAGGTAGTAGTTCTTTATTATGTAATCGCATCTTTTGATATATGGATGATAGTTGCAAACCTATGCTATGTTGGATGTCTAAAGACGATGTCGTTTAAGATGCTAAGATACTTGCCCATGTTTATAAGGTAAAGAGCATAAATGGATGCCCATGATTTGATAGCAGTGATGTAATTGATACTGCATGACACACATATTTATAGTCATGATATGTGCATCTGCAAATCCTAATGACATGATAATTTGTAAGAGCTATGTCTGGTGATTTTTAAGTTATCTCTCTTGATGTGCATACTAACCATGCAGGTATATCAGATGAATTTATAGCTAGGTAAGAGCTATGAGGTATATGTGTTTGAATAACACTGCATCATGATTATAATCCTTGTTGATGAGATAACATGCATTACCAGTATGATGAGATAGGTCTGAGGACCTGATGAAGGCTGAGTGCATAGTTGAGGTGTTATCCTCTGATGATGAGATAAGGGATTGCTATCCCAGGATGTGATGCAAGATGTTGATGCCTTGAGAGGCAGTAGCAATCTGTGAGGAGGGATTGAGATCCCATGATAGTGACAGTGATAATGTAACTCGATGTTGTATAACTTGGTTGCCTCAACAACTCACTTAAAATATACTAATTAATTACAGTGGAACATATCATGTAGTTTGCCTTGGCCATAGATCCATAATCGTCAGAATTTGGTGATGGTGAAATAGGTTTATCCTACCAGATTACCTGGGGCGCATATTGTTGAATATGCAGGGTTTTCTCCTAGCCGAAAATAGGAGGATTAGAGTACAACTGCAGTTGTACTCTTTGTATGGGAAAGAGCATGGTGAACAGGCCCATGACTCAATGAGTTAGAGCATGAATGTGTTCATGGCTCAGAGCACGGTGAATTGGCCCGTGGCTCAAAGTTTACTAACACCTGTGTCAAGGTGAGCTAGAGATTTGGGTAGCTTGCAGAGCTGACTCTAAGGATGAGGCCATATAAGCATGAGACTGTGGTCCTACTTTGGTTTCGTGCACTGACCACGAGGAGGTGAGGTCATGGAGTCCGGTTTCCCATTGACCTTGTATGGCACCGGTTTTTGGGATTCACAGCCAAAGGTTGGATTTGAGCAGGGACAACTCACTTCCTCAGGGCATAAAAAAATGTAATCCAGCCGAATGATATATACTGCTTAGAGCAAAATACAAAACATTGATTGATGCATTGTTTATATAGCTGATCTAGTTATCTCTTACAGTTAATTGTATGATCTTGATGTTTCATGATAAGATCTTATAAAGCTTATCTTGTCAATCATGTTCCATAAAGAAATACTTGGTTACAAGCCTCCTGGATATCTTGATAAGATTGATGGTAATATTAGCCTCACTCAGTATGCTGCTCATATTATCTGCTTATATCAGTTATCTGCTTTATTTGCTTTAAACCTTCTAAGGTTTTATAGTTTTAGCAGGGAGTTATGTTTCTCGCTGGGACTGTGTGTCTCACCCTGCTGGTTTACAACCTTTTTAGGTGATCACGCTAGACGTGGTGGTGGTCGTGAGGTTGTGGCCGAGCAGCAAGAGGAAGAGCAGTAGAAGGCAAGAGGTGGACATGATGTTGTCTTGGTGGTTTTGTAGTAGAGTCCTAGAGTCATCCCTGTACTCTCAGGCCCTCGGAGGTGTTTTGACGATGTTTCATGACGTATAGCTATTGTACTTCTGTATATCCTGCTGCTGGCCTTACATGGCCCGTTATGTACATATATACATGTGATGAACTCATGTGCTGACAAGACAGCTGATCCTATAAGTTGTGGACACGTATCAAGGCTTGTAATATTTATATAACATGTTTCTCTAGAGGATCTGGATGCAAACCTTATGAATGTTTTCCACAAACGATTTTAATTAACCTCTGTTTTCAGCAATATGTGGTTCCACACATTTTTGCATGTCACCTTGTTGTCCGTGTGATGGCGGGGTGTCACAACCACAACTAGAGAGGATAATAACTATCAGAGGCCATTGAGTTATATCTCTGGGAAGCCCCCAATACCCCTCTATTTATAGGAGGGTTAGGGTCAGGGTTCCCAGTCTATGTGGGAGTGGAAGGAACCATAATTTCATTAACTTTTACGACCTATGATAGGTGAAACGACCGGTTCACTAGTGAACCGATCAGTTGGCATTTGAGTCAATTGGTTCACCCAATGAACTGGTCATTCCATAATGTTTTCCAATAACAATTTTATTGGCAATTAATATAAGATTTAATACAAAACATGATGTCAACACAAATCCTTCAATCAATCGAATTGATCCACCAACCACTCATTTCACAACCTGAGTTGGCCAATTCATAAAATTGAGTCGACTGGTTCACTTCCTGAATCAGTCGGTTCATTGTCCAGAATTGCCAAACTTGGTTCTATTGACCTGACACATAAAAATGATTGGTTCAACACTTAACCAGTCAGTTCAACTATTCAATCATTCAATTCACAACTAATGTTTCTTAAATTGAATACCTAAACACTTCAATAAACAATTTAAATATCATTCATGATTAAACTCCTCTTCTAGGAGTATCCTTTGTGTGTGACCCCATAAGTTCCATGTTATGTTGGTAGTGAATGTCCATAATTGATTTATGAAATCACAAGAAAAGAACAGTGCCTAGTCACACATCATTGCTACCCAAATAATTAGGAAAGTTGGAGAACAACTTCATCATACGATCTATGTTAGTGTTATAACGATTGTCTAATTCCTTTGTCTTTGATATCCAAAATAAACTCGAGGCATGGAATCACCATCTTCTAAATGTTCAATCCATGTTCCTTGATCCAGAGTAGTCTGATACATATGTGACCTCAATATCATATATTGATTCACATGTGCATGCATATGATTTTCTTAATCTCGCTTAGCACGTGGCCATGATTTCAAACTCCTATATGAGGGACAAATCCCATCAACTTCACTCACATTCATCCCCATGTGTCACAGTGCACCCAATCATCACCTTTATGAGAACCCTTATTTAGGATCACGGTGGATGATGTTAAAACTATTGGTATGTATGCCCATAGAGGCAGTCATATGATGATGGTAATGGCATACTTTGTAAATGATTTGAATAATAATAAAGTAAATTTTCGTCTATATGTTTAATCTGTTTTGAGATAATGATATAACATGTTAGATGTATAAAGAATTGTATTACTCAATGACGTATGTCTTCAGGTTAAGAACCTAAACAATGAGATCATATGTATGCTAAGAGTATACATTCTTGTTATGTCCCTAGTTGGTTATTATTATGGAAATATCCATAGACATCAATAATACATAAGACTGGAGTGTGTGTTGGTTGATGATAAAATCTCATCAGTCATGATATATGATATTAAACCAAGCACATAGATACATGTTAGAGAATAATGTATCAGACATACCCACCATAAGAGTGAGGCATGGAAATCACACTTGGTTAGTCAGGATCATCTCTTATCGTATTAGTGGTGATTGTGGTTCTTAGACCTGAAATCACTGCACTCATCACATGTTGTTGGGTACACTTTGACATCATCAAATGTAGTCCTGCAATATGGATTGTTATAAAGGTGGTGATTGGGTGGCTTTGTGTAACGACCCCGCCTCCCAGTGACCCCCAATTAAGGGAGATCAAGAGGTCAGAGCCATTACCCAATTAACCAGATCAAAGGTTCGATAAATAATCAATAATAATTATAAAACTCTGCCAAACTATACTGAAAGGATGGAATAAAATAAAACTTTGCATACCTTTGAAAAAAACTGGGATATCTAACTTCTATCTACCACTGGAATCTATTCTAACTAATCCTCCTTGCACTTTAATTCTTATTTTCACAATGTTCCACTTTACGGTTTTTCCTTTTCAATATTGTACCAAAAATGCCGACAAACAAAACGTCGGTCAGCATATATCAATATTCCGATATGTGGGGATAATTAAAATTTTTCATATATGGCTAAGAACCTAAATATCACAATCAAGTTAATAAACAATTCAATTTACATTTTCAGTCTGTCAATCTCCACCGCTTTTGCCCTAACACTGGAATACCCTCCTTAAGGTTTCTCTTTTGCAATTGACTTAAGGCAACCTTCTCCATCCTGAGCTTGGTGCCTAGAGTCACCTCTCATGGTGCCCATTAGTCATGCAATATCATAAGGCCACCTTCTCTTTCCTATGCTTGGTGCCTGGGGTCATCTCTCATGGTGCCAATTGGTCTTCCCTCTTGGGCTTTACCTCATTGCATCTTACATCAGGCTGGCATGTAGGTGTGAGAATACACATTATGTCATAATTGTGATAATCATAATGTCTTTATAATTTGCACATATGAACATCCAAACAGAGAGGTTGCATTCAATGCGATCAAACATCCGAAAAACTTTCGTGAAATGAAAGCGGTTAACCATAAATAACCACGTATCTGTTTTGCAAATCTTTGAGATAGAATCAACCAATAAGAAAAGAAATCCAATCCAAGCAAGCAAGCAAGATTCCTAAAATAACATACAATTTCCTTTTTATTCATATTTACCCAAACCTTCTTGCTTCTTAGGGTTTCTATCCGCTTTTTAGGTTTTCTACCTCTTTTTAGGGTTTCGTATGCAATTAGGGTTTTGTCGTACTTTTAACACCCTTAAACCCTAATTATACAAAATTACTCAGAAACCCAAATTTTATCATATACTTCTCATAAAAGATCCTAAGATCATCTTTTAACCAAATATTCTCATATTTTTGGTTTTCTCTTCTTTTATACACTTTTAGGGTTTCTACATATATTATCCATTAAATTAGGTTTAAAACCCTAAATCACACAATTAATCATCTAAATCAGGTTAAGATTCAACATTATCATATAAAAGGTTAATAATACTAGACTTAACCTATAACTACTCATAAAATTATCCATTACCATGAATTAGGGTTTCTAACCTAATTTTAATACCTTTTTCATCAAAATAATATACTTTTGCAAAAATATATGGATTCAGGCCTTTAAACTATTTTTATCTTATTCCTTGCACTTTTATGATCAACTTTCATGTATAAAGTTTATTCATTTGAGTTTTCTATTAAATTCTATATTTTTAGCAAGAAAAACCCTTTTTTAGTATTAATTGAGCAGAGAGGGAAATTACCAGAAAATCGCAGACCGCTAGATCGGTGGATCGGTGATCCGCTCCCTAGATCGGATGGTTCCTGTCGCGTGTGCCTAAGTTGTCTGCTCCGACTCTCGCTCATTGGATCCCCGCTCAGGATCATAGTGGACCGCGATCGGACAATCATCGGTCATCGTCTACCTTCGATCGCTCGTCGGGCTGCGGTCAAATCCTTGGTTGACTCTGAGCTTCAGGCCACCAGCAAAGAAATAGAGTTGCTTGGAAGCTCCACCATCATCGCCCAAAATCGAGAAGCTGCTCAATTGCTCGATGCAACTTGACCTTCATTGTGAACGAGATGCCGAAATTCTGCCACGGCCAACGGGTTGTAGATAGGGTAGGTTAGGTGAAACTCAAAATTGATGTCGTCACTCAACTTGTCGTTGCTCTCCGCAGCGGATGGGATAGGAATTAGGTCTGCTGGTACCCTTGAGTACACTCCCCCTTATATATGGTTGGCTTTGGAAGTTCGATGATTTGGGAACTTCTTCCCTCGTCAACGATAGCGTGTGAAATTATGGTCTAGATCCTTCGGATTACTCTCCCAAAGTTGATGGACTGGTTAACTCTTCGGATTATCATCTCGGTCGATAGGAAATTAGATTCCCGGTTCATCTCCCAGTCCCTCAGTGACTCAGAGTAGACGATGCATGGCTACCCTTTGATACATGGTCCCCTGACCACGCGGGTCATCCAACGACCGTCATCACTCCCCAAAATCCAATTATCCCAAAATTGATTTAAAAAGGTGTTTTAACATGATAACTTGGAAAAAATCATTTCTCTCTCCTCGATTAATATTTTTCTCTCAAAATTTAGACGAAACTCCATCTTGGCATTTTCTAACCGAGTATTAAATTTGAAAGCCAAATTCCAACAGATGAGAGTGTTTCCTTCACTTCCAAGTTATCCATCAATTAAACCAATTCTAATTGATATTTCTTTTTTGTTTGCCATTATCTGATTATCTCGAGTCCCTTGGTCCTCAAGGAACCCTAAATCTACAAAATCTTCCATTGGGAAATGTCTCTTTTCCTTTTCCATTTATAATTATCCTTTTTCTTATACTTCTCTTTGTATTAGAGAAATCCTTTCTCTTTTTAATTCTCTTTCCTTTTCAATTGGACTCAATAGCCAACAAAGCCCATTAACAAACAATCAAGGCCATTGTACATGAAATCCACCAATTAAAACAAACAAATCAATCATAGATTTCATTTATCATTAAAAGAGGATTATACATCTCATTACATTATTTTAGAAAATTGAGGTTTTAACATCATCCCCTCCTTATAGGAATTTTGTGCTCAAAATTCAATCAATCAAACAAAAAAGTCAGGGTATGCGTTCTCCATGTCTGTCTTCAACTCCCATGTGGCCTCATCCTCTCCATGGTGCTTCCAAAGAACCTTTACCGTCTATATATTCTTACATCTAAGCTCTTTCACCTTGGTATCTAGAATTTGCAATGGTGACTCAAGATATGTCAGCTTCCCTTAAAGCTCAATAGGCTCAATGCTCAGCACATGGCTCAGATCTTGCATGTATCGCTTCATATTGGACACGTAAAACACATCGTGCATCATACTATACTAAGGGGGTAACACCAAATGATATGCAGCTTCACCAATCTATTCTAACACCTCAAACGGACCCACGTATCGGGGCTCACCTTTCCTCTATTCTTGGCTATAGCTCGGAGCGGTTGGATTTTCACAAAAACATGCTCTCCTATAGTGAAATGCACATCAGTCTGCTTCACATCAGCATACGTCTTCTATCAATCCTGGGCTCTCTTCAGCCTTTACTTGATCAAAGCGACTTTATCAACATACACTTGGAGTTCATTTGACCTCAACAGGTTCCTCTCACCAACATCATCCCAGTGAAGTGGTGACCGACACAGTCTCCCATAAAGAGCTTCATACGAAGGCATCCCTATATTGGCTTGGTAGCTGTTGTTGTAGGAAAACTTGGCTAAAGGTAAGTACTGCTCCCATGAGCCACCCCAATCGAGCATACAAGCTCTCAACATATCTTCTAATGTTTGGATTGTTCTTTTCGATTGACCATCTGTTTGGGGGTGATAGGCGGTGCTAAACTTCAACCTCATACCAAGTTCCTCTTGAACTTGCTTCCACAACTTGGAAGTAAACTTTGGGTCTCTATCAGAGATGATGGAATTAGGTACGCCATGCAAACACACTATCTCTCTAATAGAAAGCTCAGCTAGATCGGACACCTTGGTAGTGGTCTTTGAGGCAAGAAAGTGTACTAACTTGGTAAGAAGATCTATCGTGACCCATATCGCATCATGACCTTTTTTGGTTTGGGGTAGACCCACCACAAAATCCATGGTGATCTGCTCCCATTTCCATTCAAGAATCTCTATTGACTGTAAAAGTCCACTGGGTCGTTGGTGTTCAGCCTTCACCATCTGGCACGTAAGATAGCTGGCCACACATGCCGCAATGTCTCTCTTCATTCCTGTCCACCAGAAAAACCTCTGCAAGTCTTTAAACATCTTGGTAGTTCCCAGGTGCACTGTGTACTTAGAACCATGAGCCTCTTGCAGGATGTGTTCCCTTATCAGTGAATCCACATGAACCCATATGTGATTTTTGAATCTAATCCCTCCGTCCACTCCCACTGATAGACGGGTCTATGGCTTATTCATCAAGACCTTCATCTTGTCGAGCTCTCCACTGACCAACTGCACTGCCAGGATCTCGCCTAACAACTCTGATTGAATCTAGATATTTGTCAATCGAACTCGATCTTTAAGCGGTTGTGGAGTCCACTCCACCATCTCCTCTAAGATCTTCCACTGACTAGACAAAATAGCTGCACACCTGAGCTGTTTCTAACTCAAAGCATCAATTACGACGTTCACCTTACCAGGGTGATAGGCGATGGTGAAGTCGTAATCCTTCATGTACTCCATCCATCGTCGCTGTCTTAGGTTTAAGTCTCTTTGTATTAGTAGGTACTTCAAGCTCTTGTGGTCGGTGAGGATCTCGAAGGTAGTACCATTCAGGTAATGCCGCCATATCTTTAATGCATGAATGATAGCAGCCAATTCTAGGTCATGGGTTAGGTAATTCACCTCGTTGGTCTTGAGTTGTCGGGAAGCATATGCAACCACATGCCTATTATGGTCCAACACACAACCAAGTCCCATTCTCAAAGTGTCGGTGAATATCACAAAACCCACATTGTTGAAAGGTAGGGTTAACACTGGGGAAATGGTTAGCATCTCCTTTAGCTCCTGGAACCGAGCTTCACATACGTCAGACCACACAAACTTCACATCCTTCCGGGTTAACATGGTCAACGGCAAAGCGGTCTTTGAAAAGTCATTGATGAAGTGACGGTAGTATCCATCCAATCCTAAGAAGCTACAAATCTTGGAGGGGTTCTTTGGTGCAGGCCAGCCTCAAACTGCTAACATTTTGGCTGGATCTACGGTGATCGTTCGTACTGAGATGATGCATCTGAGAAACATGACGTGGTCGATCCAAAACTCACATTTCGAGAACTTTCGGTAAAACTTTTGCTTTTGCAGGATATCAAGGACTCTACCTAGGTGGTCACGGTGTTGAGCTAGGTCATTGGAGTACACCAAGATGTCGTCTATGAACACTATCACAAAAGAGTCAAGGAAAGGCTGGAAGACACTATTCATAAGGTTCATAAAGACACTAGGTGTATTGGATAATCCAAATGGCATGACCAAAAACTCATAGTGTCCATATCAGGTTCAGAAAGACATTTTAGGTATATCCTCACTTCTCACTCTTACCTGGTGGTATCCTGACCTCAAATTAATCATGGAAAAGACTTGAGATGATTTGAGTTGGTCAAACAGGTCATCTATTCTAGGCAAGGAGTACTTGTTCTTAATGGTTTCCTGGTTGATCATCTGATAATCAATACACATCCGAAGCTACCCATCCTTCTTCTTTACAAAGAGAACTAGTGCTCCCCATGGTGATATATTGGGTTGGATAAAACCTTTATCTAACAACTCCTGCAATTAATTTTTAAACTCAAGTAACTCGGCAGGGGCCATTCTATAGGGTGCCTTAGATATAGGGTTAGTCCAGGGATCTAACTCAATGGAGAAATCTACCTCTCTCTCAGGGGAATCCCTGGTAGATCATCTGGAAACACATTCGCATACTCCCGAACCACCTCTATCTCCTCTAAGGATTGACCCTTGGTCTAAAGTTCAGAAACTATGGCTAGGTAGGCTCAAAAACCTTTGGATATCATCCGCTCAGCCTTCTAGGCTGACACATAAAGGCTGGTAGTTGCATCTTTCCTTCCTCGAATGGTGATGCATGGATGGCCGGGTTTCCTAATAAAAATTTTCTTCTATCTATAGTAAATCTGGGCTCTATAGGTGTAAAGCCAATCCATACCAATGATCACGTTAAAATCATTCATATCGAGGAGGATGAAGTCGGTGGGAAGCTCATGGTTCAGATACTTAACTAGCAAGATTGGGATTTTTAAAAGAGTTGTATATATACGACCACTCGGGGTTGTGACATCCAAAACATAACCTAAATCCTTGATGTACAAACAAAGCATAGTTTCCAGATTTCTCGAAATAAAAGTATTAGTAGAACCAAAATCAAAAAGTGATTTTACATTTTGTCCCATGACTTCCAGCTAGCCTACATAGTTCATACCATATCAGAAAGCTATTACATGATCTACTAAACTAAAAGGAAAACTTTATGGGTTATTACCCTCGATCAACGTATTAGCATTCTCCTGAGCTTCTTCATTGTCGATGGTGAACACTCTAGCTTGCCTCCTTTCTCCAGTAGGGGGTCCTTCGGTTGGTGCTCCACCTCTCGCTGGGGGTGCTGCTGCAACCAGTTGTGCTGCTAATGGTCCTCTCGGAATAGACTGAGGATAGTTGGCAATGAAGTGGTCCTCTTGCTGGCAAAGGTAGCACACCATCTTCTCAAAGAGGCACTTCCTAGGATGTGACCATCCACATGTGCGACATTTTAGAAAGCGATTCTCACCACGTGGCTTGCTTTTATGTCCATGCTTTCCTTTGTTGTGGTTGCACCCTTGTCCCTTCTTGTGCTCATTCTTCTTCCCCTGAGATCCTTCAGTAAAACCCAGATATTCTATAGAGGGGTTCTGAGCAGGCATCACCATCCTTTCCATGTCCAAGGTAGTGTTGTAGGCTTCGGAGAAGGTCTTCGACTTACTGGCCATCACATGAGGCTTGATGACAGGGTGCAGACACTCTATGAAATGGTCCACCCTTCTCTCTTCATCCATCATATGTCTAAAGCGCTCCAAGATGCAAAACTTGCGACCAATGTCTGCAACTAACGAGTTTCCTTGGGTCATGTTGGTGAACTCTCATTCCTTCTCCTTCTTAGCTGAGACGGGGATGAATCTGGTGGTGAAGACAGCCTTGAAGTTGGTCCACGCCATTGGTTCTTCGCTCAAGTCTCTCCCCATGATATGGTTCTCCCACCATATCTTGGCTGCTCCTTCCAGAAGGTGAGCAGCAAAAAGAACCTTCTTGTTCGGTTGTACCTCAAGCATAAAAAATCCATTCTTGACTGCTAACAGCCAGGCTTCTACTTTTTCGACCACCTTAGACTTATCTTCTCCCCAGAACTTATCGATGTTCATCTTTACAAAGTCCAGGATGGTGGCTCCGAGTTGAGGATGAACGGGAAGCGGTTCTTCGTTCTCGTCTCTTGCTATGTCTCTGAGAGCCAGAGCACTGATAGCCTCCGTCAGCCGCTTCTGCTACTCCATTCATATAGCATCAGTGGTGTGAACCACCATAGCCGGTTCTGGACCACCAAACTGATCCTCCTCCATCTGGGCTTCTTCCTCATATACTGGTTCCTCTTCCTATTCCTTCTCCGGGTCTTCATAGGTATCGGATTAGGGTTGGGGATCTCACCTTCAACTTCTTCTGGTCTCTTCCTCTTCTTTGAGGATTCTCTACCATGATTCCTCCTCCTCTTCTCAGAATACCCCTTCTCCTTGTGGGAAGGCCCACCACAGTTGGTGGCATCCGGGATAGCAACGGTCTTCACACGAGCCATCTACATAAGCATACAAACATACCTTTAGTCTATATTTAACTAATTATACTTATGTGGATGACATCTTATTTACGTATCTTTTATTAATTTTGTGGAGGATTCGTTAGACCTTATCATACTTACCCATACCTCAAGAGGGTGAGGAAGAGAGAGAGAACCCTAATTCTTAAAATCCTTAACAGAATTTGAGTTGATAAGGGATGAACAAGATGAGAGAGTCCTAAAGGTATCTTATTTTGAGTCAGATCCTAAGACATTGGCCAGTCAGTCACATAGATCTGAGACTCCTCGTGACCGACTAGTGGGGCAGAAGAAAATTTTTCCAGCCCCCAGACATGATCCTTTTCTAGACACCTCTCTCTTTCAGAAAATCCTCTAATAACTCCCTCAGTTCTACGGAATTTGTAAAATTTAATAATTACTAAAGATTAAATGAGGAACCGATGCTCTGATACCAAATGTAACGACCCTACCTCCTAGTAACCTCCAATTAAGGGAGACCAAGAGGTCAGAGTCGTTATCCCAATTAACTGGATCAAAGGTTTGACAAATAATCAATAATAATTATAAAATTCTACCAAACGATACTGAAAGGCTGGAATAAAATAAAACTTTGCATACCTTTTAAAAAAACTTGGATATCTAACTTCTATCCACAGCTAGAATCTATTCTAACTAATCATCCTCGCACTTTAATTCTTATTTTCACAATGTGCCACTTTACTGTTTGTCCTTTTCAATATTGTACCTGAAAAGTCGACAAACAAAATGTTAGTGAGCATATATGAATATGCCGGTATGTGGGGACAATCAAAATTTTGCATATATGGCTAACAACCTAAATATCACAATCAAGTTAATTAACAATTCAATTTACATTTTTAGTGTGTCACTCTCTACCACTTTTTCCCTAACCATAGGGTTTCTCTTTTGCAATTGACTTAAGGCCACCTTCTCCCTCCTGAGCTTGGTGCCTGGGGTCACCTCTCATGGTGCCCATTAGTCATGCAATCTCATAAGGCCACCTTCTCTATCTTGAGCTTGGTGCATGGGGTCACTTCTCATGGTGCCCATTGGTCTTCCCTCTTGGGCTTGACCTCATTGCATCTTACATCAGGGTGGCATGTAGGTGCGAGAATACACACTATGTCATAATTGTGATAATCATAGTGTCTTTATAATTTGCACATATGAACATCCAAGCAGATAGGTTGCAGTCAATGTGATCAAACAACCACAAAACCTTTGTGAAACTAAAGCAGTTAACCATAAATAACCACACACCTATTTTGTAGATCTTTGAGATAGAATCAACCAATAAGAAAAGAAATTCAATCCAAGCAAGAAAGCAAGATTCCTGAAATAACATACAAATTCCTTTTTATTAATATTTACCCAAACCTTCTTGCTTCCTAGGGTTTCTATCCACTTTTTAGGTTTTCTACCTCTTTTAAGGGTTTCATATGCAATTAGGGTTTTGTCGTACTTTTAACACCCTTAAACCCTAATTATACAAAATTACTCACAAACCCTAATTTTCTCATCTACTTCTCATAAAAGATTCTAAGATCATCTTTTAACCAAATATTCTCATATTTTTTGATTTTTTCTTCTTTTATCCACTTTTAGGGTTTCTACATATATTATCCACTAAATTAGGTTTCAAACCCTAAATCATGAAATTAATCATCTAAATCAGGTTAAGATTCAACATTATCATATAAAAGGTTAATAATACTCAAATTAACCTATTACTACTCATAAAATTATCCATCACCATTAATTAGGCTTTCTAACCTAATTTTAATACCTTTTTATCAAAATAATATACTTTTGCAAAAAGATATGGATTTAGGCATTAAAACTATTTTTATCTTATTCCTTGCATTTTTATGATCAACTTTCATGTATAAAGTTTATTCATCTGAGTTTTCTATTAATTTCTACGATTTTCGCAAGGAAAAACCCTTTTTCAATATTAATTGAGCAGAGAGGGAAATTACCAGAAAATCACAGAACGCTAGATTGGTGGACCGGTGATCCGCTCCCTGGATCGGACGGTTCCTGTCACATGTGCCTAAGTTGGCCGCTCCTGCTCTCGCTCGGGATCACGGTGGACCGTGATCGAACGATCGTCGATCGTCGTCTACCTTCGATCGCTCGTCAGGATGCGGTCAACTCCTTGGTTGACTCTGAGCTCCAGGCTACCAGAAAAGAAACAGAGTTGCTTGGAAGCTCAGCCATTGTCACCCGAACTTGAGAAGCTACTCAATTCTCGATGCAACTTGACCTTCACCACAAACGAGTCATCGGAGTTCCGTCGCGGCTAGTAGGTTGCAAAGGGGGTATGTTAGGGTGAAACTCGAAATTGATGTCATCTCTCAACTCGTCGTTGCTCTCCACAGCGGCTTGATAGGAATTAGGTCTGCTGGTACCCTCGAGTACCCTCCCCCCCCCCCCTATATAGGGTTGGGTCTGGAAGTTCGACAATTTGGGAACTTCTTCCCTTGTTGACGATAGTGTGTGAAATTAGGGTCTAGATCCTTCGGATTACTCTCCCGAAGTCGATGGACTGGTTAACGCTTCGGATTATCATCTCAGTCGATGGGAAATTAGATTCCCAGTTCATCTCCCAATCCCTTTTTGACTCAGGGTAGACAATGAACAACTACCCTTGGATCTGTGGTCCCCTGACCATGTGGGTCATCCAACGGCCATCATCGCTCCCCGAAATCCAATTATCCCAAAATTGATTTAAAAAGGTGTTTTAACATGATAACTTGGAAAAAATAGTTTCTCTCTCCTCAATTAATATTTTTCTCTCAAAATTCAGAGGAAACTCCATCTTGGCATTATCTAACCGAGTATTAAATTTGAAAGTCAAATTCCAACGGATGAGAGTGTTTCCTTCACTTCCAAGTTATCCATCAATTAAACCAATTTTAATTGATATTTCTTTTTATTTTGCCATTATCTGATTATCTCAAGTCCCTTGGTCTTCAAAGAATGCTAAAGGTACGAAATATCCCATTGGGAAATGTCTCTTTTCCTTTTCTGTTTATATTTATCATTTTTCTTATTCTTCTCCCTTTATTAGATAAATCCTTTCTCTTTTTAATTCTCTTTCCTTTTCAATTGGGCTCAATGGCCAACAAAGCCCATTAAAAAACAATCAAGGCTATTGTACACGAAATCCACCAATTAAAACAAACAAATCAATCATACATTTCATTTATCATTAAAAGAGGATTATACATCTCATTACATTATTTTAGAAACACTTTGACACTTGGGGTTTTAACTATGAGTGATAGATATGGAATTTGTCCCTCCTAATGAAGTATGATATCCTAGCCACTTGATAAGTGATACTGAGAAATACATGACCATGTACATGTGAGTCAATATATGATATTGAGCTTTCATATATATCTGACAGTCTGCTCTAGTTCAAGAAACATGGATTGAACGTTTGTAGAGGATGACAAGTTCATGCCTCGATGTCAATTCGAATATCAATGACAAAGGAACTAAACATTCACTATAACACCGATCAAAGATTGTAGGTTGAAAGTTGTTCTCCAACTTTCCTTTTCACTTGGGTAGAACTGATGTGCGACTAGGCACCACTCTCTACTTGTGAAGTCATTAGTTAGTTATGGACATTCACTGCCAATGTGAAATGGGACCTATAGGGTCACACACATAGGATTAACCTAGAAGAAGAGTTTATCCATGAATGATGTTTATATTGATTACTAAAGTGTTTAGTTACTCAATTAAACATTCAATCAACAGAATTGACTCAGAATCATCAAGTTCAAGTGTTGAACCAACTGATTAGAGTTTTAGATTCATTGAGAACTCAATTGACTGAGTACTGCACAAACTGAACCACCAACCAATCAATTCATTGGGTGAACCAATCAACTCATGGTTAGTGAGACGACCGGTTCACTCTGGTGAACCGATCGATTCACTTGGACCAAATGAGCAAGTGTTGGGTTTCTTGGTTCGTGAGAAAAGTTTCCCGTTTCACTTGTTCAATTTGATTGGTACAAGAATTAATCTTTGCATTAGTTATAAAAGAATTAGGAAAATCAATTTCAAGATAGTATGGCTTGTGAATTGCTCAGTTCACTAAGTGAACCGACTAGTTCACTATGCCAATTGACCGGTTCACTTAGCGAATTGACTGGTTCGTTTGCCGTAGTGCAAACAGTTCATGGATAATCTGGACCCTTTTACTCCCGCACAGAATGGGAACCCTGACCCTGCCCTCTACTATAAATAGAGGGGTACAAGGGGCTTCTCAGAACACACAAATCAAAACATTAGTTGCTCTGGAAAGTTGTTGTCCTCTCTGGTTTTGGTAACCAAGAGAGCCAGAGAAAGTGCTGCCCGAATAGGAGGGGCACAATGAGGGAAAGATAACTACACAACAGTAACCGGTGGTGGAAGAGTGTGTCAGTGACTAGTACGCAAACAGAAGGAGACAATTCCTTCTAGTCTGTTCAACTAGAACAACTAGAGTTCCTGATGGTCCATGTGGACTATCTATAGAAGTGAGAGGATTCTTCCACTCAAGAGGATGACTGTCAACCATAGTCTGGGTCAAGACCAGGAGCTGCACAGGCACCATCAAAGGCTTGGTGGTTGAAGGTCACACTAGATACGAGGTATTGTCATTGAGCAAGCCTCAAGACCAAGTATATCTTATTAAACCATCATTCCTATTGCATAGTTGTTGATGCGATCTGTTGGTTATGGGTTTGTGGTTAGATAATTGTTTTGTTTTCACTGCCTAATCTGTCCTACAAAACCCAACAGTGGTATTAGAGCCACATCAACATACTATATTTTAGTATAATTGATATGATCAGATTTTGTTTTTTTCCATTTATTTATTGCATGCGATGTGAATACTTTAACTGGCTAATGTGCATATTTGATTAAACATGACAATCCCTATATACATATATGATATGGTATATATATTCAATCAATGTGTGTCACCCTAAAACGGTTTTGATGTTGGATGTGTAGTGTGATTATGGCCTATAAACCCCTATGTGTGCATGTTTGTTGTGGTTGTTTGCATCTCGGTCTGTGTACTGAGTCCTATCTTCTATTCCAAATGTAACTCGGGATAACTCGAGATTCTCTTCTACCTTTGCTCCCCCCAAATGTAACTTGGGGTTTCCCAACGCAATATGTAAAAGTAGTAGCTTTATTTCCTATTATGTCAAAGTATGGTAGGCACCCAAATGTACAGATGAAGGACCAAGACGACTGGCTGACCGTATGAGTAAAGAAGATGGTAGACTGATGAGGAGCCCGATGACCCAGGAAACTGACCATCTGGAGGATCCAGATGATCAGTTGGTGACAACCAACCGACCAGGCACGAGGTGAGCCGATCGGTCATAGGATTAGCCAATCAACATGAAATGGCCCAAGCACAGATCTATATCAACAATAGGTTGCTACATGTGATGTAGACCTAGATGACTATACTTCCTTGTGGCTCAAGGAATTATAATAGGATGGCCATAATCATCGCTTTTATTTCATCGCATGTTTTCTTGTGGGATATAGCATGTGTATGATATGTACTATAAATGTGGTGATTAAATATGTATATGTATATAAATATCAAACCCCTCAAATATAAATATTAAGTTTAAGATGCCTTCCAAAAGAAACACACTTTAAAAGCTTGATCAACTAAGTGTTGACACGCCTTCACGTGTTGTACTATCTATCTCTTGGAAGTGTGATAGTGGGTCTGCCTTTGCAGGATGCATACTCATTGTGTTAGTGTTTGGTTTGGACTTAACTAGGTGACCTTGATCAGATCAAGCACCTTGAGGCATGCAGATGATCATGACAAGGAGTTGTGCATGGCATGTATCAAGAGTTGCATAAGATGAAATTGGCAAAAGTTACCTACCTAAAAGAATCTAGTTGTGGGTGACAACCCTAGCTGTTCCATTACTTAGAGGAAATCAGGATCTTACTGACTAGAAGGTTGTATGATGTAATCTTCCAAATTGATGGTGAGGGCCATCAGTTTGAACAAAATAGTGGGAGCGATAATTAATTAAAGGCCTAATTAAATATCATCAACTTTATTCAAATCAAACTAAATCAAAAGGAATTTTGACAAAATGCAAATGGTTTCTCTTGTAGAATCAAATGGCAAAGAAATCATCATTTAAATCAGACAATTTAATTGAGATATATTTCCATAACTGGTTAAGGACCATGAGAAATGTTTTGTATGATCCTAAGATACCAATGCCAAAGGAATCCACTTTATGTTTGCTTAAGGCTGAAATGGATGCTTACTTGAAGCAATCCAATGATGCTATAAACATAAAGAATCCTATACTAGCCTATATGAACTATGAGTCGCATGACAAGAAAGAAAGGGATAATGTCTCTAGGGCATTGTTTGAGAGAAAACTGGCACATGGAGATCCAGTTAGACCCCAAGTGCTCAATATGATTGGGCATATAGAACATCTAGAAACATTGGGAACTCCTATGGGTCAAGAGTTTGATTTTACAATCTTTTCCTAAATCATATAGCATGTTTATCAAGTATTACTACTTGTGTAACATGGCTAAACTGCTTCCAGAGTTGTTTGACATTTTGACAAATGTTGAAGCACAAATGAAGAAGGATAGTTCCATGATGATGATCGGTGGAATGGAAGCCAAGGACATAGGCAAGGAAAAGAAGTGTTTTCAAGCGAATCTAAGGTCCAAGTCTTCAACACTCAAAATATGGAGAGGTTTAAGGAAACCAACAAAGATGAAGCAAGATATACAGATCTCTACTTCTGGTGTATACATTATTGAGATTAACTTTACTGCTTCTTCATCATGGGTACTTGATACCGGATGTGGATCACACATTTTTTCAAATGTGAAAGATCTGAAAAGAAGTAGGCCTTTAGTGAAAGGCGAGGTTGAACTATGTATTTCTAATGGAACAAGAGTTGCTGCTAGTGTAGTAGGAACCTATGAGTTATCTCTACCAAGTGGTTTGATAATATAGTTACAGAATTGCTACTATGTTCTGCCAATAATATGAGTATCATTTTTGTATCTTGTTTGGATAAGAATGGATTTGAATTTCTTATTAAGAATGGAAAATGGTCCATTTATAAAGATGGGATCTTTTATGGAAGTGCCCCATTGTCTTATGGTCTATACTTAATAGATCTACAGACAAATGTGCATAACATAAATACCAAAAGACAAAAACTCAATTACTCAAACAAAACATACATTTGGCATTGTCGTCTAGGGCACATAAATGAGAATCACATATCTAGACTCTATAAAGATGGTTATTTAGACTCTTTTGATTACGAATCAATGGAGACATGTGAATCTTGTTTGTTGGGCAAGATGACCTAGACTCCCTTTTCTGGAAAAGGTGAGAGAGCAAGTGATTTATTAGGACTCATACATATTAATGTATGTGGGCCTTTTAGAACAAGTTCTAGCTGTGGGTATCAGTACTTCGTTACCTTTACTGATGACTTCTGTAGGTATGGCTATGTTTACTTAATGAAACATAAGTTAGATACCCTTGAAAGGTTCAAGGATTTCATGAATGAAGTACCTATTCAACTTGGAAAAAGTATTAAGGTACTTCGATCTGATCGGCATGGAGAATACTTAAGCCAAGAGTTTGAGGACCTTCTGAGAGCCCGTAATATGATATCACAATGGACTCCATATGGAACACCACATCATAATGGAGTATCAGAAAGAAGGAATCACACATTACTAGACATGGTGCAATCTATGATGACTTTTATCGATCTTCCAACTTCTTTCTGGGGACATGCTCTAACAACCGTCGTGTTTACACTTAATTGCGTACCATCTAAATCAGTTCAAAAGACACCATATGAGATATGATACATGAAGCGTCCTGATGTGTCTTTCATGAAGATTTACGGATGTGAAGCTTATGTCAAGAAAATGTTTCCTGAAAAGATTGGACCCAAATCCTATAAGTGTTATTTTGTTGGATATCCCAAAAGTGACTAGGGGATATTGCTTTTTCACTCCATCTAAACAACAAAGTGTTTGTTGCTAGAACTAGTGTATTCCTAGAAAAGGAATGTATTTTCGAAGGAATCAGTGGGAGGAAAATAGAGCTGAAAGAATTTTGAGGCCATCAAGAAAACATTGAACCAATAGATGAACTAGAGGAAATTAGAGATTCACAAGTGGTTGTGGAATCTCAGTCTCCTCAAGTAACATTGGGACCTCGTTGATCTAGTAGGACACACTTTGAGACAAAATGATTTGGATATCTCGTGACTCAAGAAGGTAGTGAGTTGGTCATAGATGACGATCCAACTACCTATTTAGAAGCTATGGAGGGACCAAATTCTAAGAAATGGCTAGAAGCCATGAGATCTGAGATGGAATCCATGTACACTAACAAGGTATGGACCTTGGTGGATCCACCTGAAGGGGTAAAACCCATAGGGTGCAAATGAGTCTTCAAGAAGAAGACAGACATGGATGGCAATGTGCAAACTTATAAAGGTAGATTGGTTGCAAAGGGTTTTGGATAATTTCAAGGTGTTTACTATAACAAAACCTTTTCTCCATTTGCCATGATTAAGTCCATCAGGATCATGCTTGCTATTACAACCTACTATGACTATGAGATTTGGTAGATGGATGTTAAAACCACATTTCATAACGGGAATCTTGTCGAGGATGTGTACATGCCACAACCTGAAGGTTTTATAAATCCAAAGGATGCAAATAAAGTCTGTAAGTTACAAAGGTCAATCTATGGATTGAAGCAAGCATCTCTGAGTTGGAATCTTTGATTTGACGAAGTAGTCAAAGAGTTTGTCTTTAGTCAAAATGAAGATGAATCTTGTGTGTACAAGAATGTTAGTGGGAGCATGACTGCATTCCTCATATTGTATGTAGATGACATACCATTGATGAGGAATGATATCCCTGATTTACAAAAAGTAAAGACATGGCTTGGAAATACATTTCAATGAAAGACTTAGGAGAAGCATCCTATCTCTTAGGAATTAAGATCTATAGAGATAGATCAACAAGGCTTCTTGGTCTAAGTCAAAACACACACATTGACAAAGTGTTGAAGAGGTTCAACGTAGAGAACTCAAAGAGAGGAAACATACCCACGGTACATGGAGTTCCCGTCTCTAGAGCTCAATGTCCAAAATCTTGTAAAGAGAGGGAACACATGAGTGGGATTCCATATGCATTTGCAATTGGATCCATCATAACGGAAATGTTGTGCACCCGTCTTGATGTCTCGTATGCACCGAGCATGATGAGCAGATACCAGTTAGATCCCAGACATGCTCACTAGATAGTCGTGAAGAACATCCTAAATTATTTGAGAAGAACTAAGGAGCAGTTCCTCGTCTACGACGGTGAGGAAGAGTTGGTGGTAAAGGGTTACACTGATGCAAGCTTCCAAACCGATAAAGATGATTACAGATCGCAGTTAGGATTTGTGTTTTGCCTCAACAATAGAACTATGACCTGGAAGAGTTCCAAGCAAGAGACAATTGCAGATTCTACGATAGAGGCTGAGTATATTGCTGCATCCAATGCAGCAAAGGAGGCTATGTGGATCAAGAAGTTCATCTCTGAACTTGGGGTGGTTCTTAGCATATGTGATACAATTGAGCTTTATTATGACAACAATGGAGCTATTGCACAAGCTAAAGAACCCATATCACATCAGCGATCCAAGCACATATAGAGGCACTTCCATCACATACGAGAGATCATACAACGAGGAGATGTAAAGATTTACAGAGTACCAACTGAAGACAATATTGATGATCCCTTGACGAAGGCACTTTCACTGTAGAACCATGATGGTCATGCTAGATCACAAGGATTGAGATTCATGGTTTATTGGCTCTAAGTGCAAGCGGGAGTCTATTGGTATGTATGTTCATAGAGATAGTCATATGATTATTGTAATGGCATACTTTGTAAATGATTTGAATAATAACAAAGGCAATTTCCATCTACATGTTTAATTTATTTTGAGATAATGATATAACATGTCAGATGTCTAAAGAACTGTATTACTCAATGATGTATGTCCTCATGTTAAGGACCTGAACAACGAGATCATATATATGTTAAGAGTATACATTCTTGTTATGTCTCTAGTCAGTTATTATTGTGGAAATATCCATAGACATCAATAATAAATAAGACTAGAGTGTGTGTTGGTTGATGACAGAATCTCATTAGTCATGATATATGATATCAAACCAAGAACATAGATACATGTTAGAGAACATTGTATCGAATAGACCCACCATAAGAGTGATGCATGGAAACCACACTCGATTAGTCATGATCATGTTTTATAGTATTGGTGGTGACTGTGGTTCTTATACCTGAAATCACTACACTCATCACATGTGGTTGGGTACACTTTGACATCATCAAATGTAGTCCTGAAATATGGATTGTTATAAAGGTGGTTTTTGGGTGTCTTTGACACATGGGATTTTGACTATGAGTGATAGATATGGAATTTGTCCATCCTAAGGGAGTATGATATCCAGGCCACTTGATAAGTGAGACTGAGAAATATATGGCCATGTACATGTGAGTCAATATATGATATTGAGCTTGCATATATCTCAAGCAGTTTGCTCTAGTTCAAGAAACATGGATTGAATGTTTGTAAAGGATGGTAAGTCCATTCCTCAAGTTCAATCTGGATATCAATGACAAAGGAAGTAAACATTCATTGTAACACTAATCACAGATTGTTGGTTGAAAGTTGTTCTCCAACTTTCCTTTTCACTTGGGTAGAACTAATGTGCGACTAGGAACCACTCTCTGCTTGTGAAGTCATAAGTTAGTTATGGACATTCACTACCAACGTGAAATAGGACCTATAGGGTCAAACACATAGGATTAATCTAGAAGAGGAGTTTATCCATGAATATTGTTTAGATTAATTACTAAAGTGTTTAGGTACTCAATTAAACATTCAATCAATAGACTTGACTCAGAATCATCAAGTTCAAGTGTTGAACCAACTGATTAGAGTGTCAGATTGATTGAGAATTGAATTGACTGAGTTATGCACAAATTCGACCACCAACCAACCGGTTCACTGGGTGAACCTATCAGTCATGGTCACTGAGATGATCCGTTCACTCTAGTGAACCAATCAGTTCACTCAGCTCACTTGGACCAAATGAGCAAGTGTTGGGTTTCCCAGTTTGTGAGAAAAGTTTCCCATTTCACTTGTTCAATTTGATTGGGATAATAATTAATCTTTGCCTTAATTAGAAATGAATTAGGGAAGTCAATTGCAAGTAGGTATGGCTTGTGAACCACCTCATTCACTGAGTGAACTGATCGGTTTGCCTACTGCAGTGCAAACAATTCATGGATAATCTAGACCCTTCTACTCCTGCACAAACTAGGAACCTGACCCTGCCCTCTACTATAACTAAAGGGGTGCAGGGGGCTTCTCAAAACACACAAATCAGAACATCAGTTTCTCTGTAAAGTTTTTTTCATCTCTGGTTTTGGTAACCAAGAGAACCCGAGCAAGTGCCGCCCGAATAGAGAGGAGGCACAACAAAGGAAAGACAATTGCAGAACAACAACTGGTGGTGGGAGAGTGTGTTGGTGACTAGTACACCGATAGAAGGAGACAACTCCTTCTAGTCTGTTCAACCAAAATAACTAGAGTTCTCAATGGTCCATGTGGACTATCTATAGAGGCGGGAGGTTTCTACCGCTCAGGAGGATGATCGTCAACCGCAGTCTGGGTCAAGACCAGGAGCTTCACATACATCGTCGAAGACTAGGTGGTTGAAGGCCACACTAGCTGCAAGGTGTTATTGTTGAGCAAGCCTCAGGACCATGTATATCTCACTAAACCATTCTTCCTACTACATAGTTGTTGATGCGATCTGCTGGTTATGGATTTGTGGTTAGATAATTTTTTTGTTTTCACTACCTATTCTGTCCCACAAAACCCAACAAAAAAACACCAAAGGACATGTGATGAGTGTAGTGACTTCACATCTAAGAACCACAATCACCACCTTCACTATGAGAGATGACAATGATCACCATGTATGCTTTCCATGTGTCACTCTCAAGGTGGATCTGTCTGATACATTGTTGCCTAAGAAGTATCTATGTGCTTGGTTTGATATCACATATCATGACTAATGAGATTCTATCATCAACCAACACACACTCTAGTCTTTGGTGTTACTGTTGTGTATAAGCCTTCCATAGTAATATCCGACCAGAGACATAATAAGAATGTACATACCCTTTATATCTGTATCATCTCATTGTTCAAGTCACATACTGGAAGACATACGTCATTGAGTAATTGTATTTCTTTAGACATTCATTATGTTTCCTCATTATCTCATAATTGAATGAAATGAAATTAATTAGAAGCTTGCCTTTATTAATCAAAACTTTTATGTAATATTCCATTGCAATCATTGTATGATTGTCTCTATGGGCATACATACCAATATTCAAGATGTTGCAAGACCTCAAGCTTTGTATGTAGAGAACTTCTCCTTCTAAGACCAATGGGATGATGCATGGACCTGAATCCAAACCTTCCATGTATGTTGTCCCATATCTTTAATACAACTCAAGATAATATCACCTAGTAATCCAAAGAAATTAATAAAAAATCTCCAAAATGTTCTTGTGGCACTAATGAACCAAGTTGTTGTCATGACCAAGATATCCTTGAGGGTTCAAAAGTACCATGCAAACATAGTCTTAGTTGTATCATAACTAAAAGAAACACAATCTTTTCCATCAAGAAACATGGTGGTGTCTACAATTGAACTCACTCTAGTTACACATAAAACTGTGATGCAAGAATGAAATACATATGCTTGAAAAAATGGAGCTTTTGAGCATGAAAATCTTGTTCTTGTTACTATCCCATAATAAAGACATCTTTTCCCAGATCAAGATAAAATATCTCTGTTCAGCAAATTGACATTTACAAAGTTTATATTTTACAGACTTTCTTCCAATATCCACATCATCTCAATTGTCTGTTCAAACTCATGAAAATGCAACACCCTCTAATGGTTTCCTATGTTCTATTCTTGAAGTTAAAACACCTATCACAATACTTGGTGATATTAAATCTCTAGAATCTAAAGACTTCTTGAATACATCTACCAATGAAGAAGAATAGATTGCTAAATCTTATGCATAACATGAAGATAAATTCGAACATGATGAACATCAATTTCCCAAGAGGTGTTTGAAGACATTCTAGTTTTCTTGACAAAATCATCGATGGTAGTCTATTGAATCAAATTTGACACCCAACAACACTTTTAAAATCTCTTCTTAAGGATCTTGTCAGCCTTGTACTGAAAATATGAAATAACTCTACAAGTAGATAAGCACATATTCTTTATAACAATGAATAATGTCCTATATCCAATATAATCTCCTAGAAGTTTCATGATGAAAATAACTCTCTCATGCTTATCAAACATCTTAATCATATCAACCTCCACATGCTTGATAAAGATTAGGTCTACCCCAAAGAAAGAAGGTATTAAAGAAAAAATCTAATTCCACTCCTCCAATCCCACAACTTCTACTAGAGAAGTTACATGATAGTTAAACAATGTCATCCTTATATGGAGAGAGGAATATATCTTGATATAGGATATTTATTATGCTAAAAAGTAAAGACCATGGTTACTTTGTTAGAGACGTCTATACTCTCTTAAAGGATTCCAAAATCTAACTGACTTTGGGAGGATACATGGTTGTTTCCATCTTTTTTGCTTTTTAAGAAATACTTATATATATCATTGCACATTTCTGACTTAACAACTATATTTTTTTAGGAAAAATCATGTTACATGCTAACTTCATCTATAGTAAACTGAAGGAATAAAACCAAAATATGTTCTTGATCAAATATAGAAGGCTATCCATGCTGATATTTTAATTCAAACCATCGATGTTCACACAAAGAAAATTAGATATCAAAATATGTTATCCACGCAAGAAAAAATTGGTTCATGAAAACAAATCCAACTCCTACAAAGGTGATATCAACTAAACCTACATCATGAAGACAAATCACCATCATTTTTTCATCTAGCTAATACTAATGATGATAGACTTCTTCTTGGATACCAATATTACACTTACAATGATAGTCATGTCAAATTTGATCATAGTGCTGAATAATATGAAGACTAATACATAGATTGTGGCTTCTACATCCTTCACTAGATAAATGGAATGTTCTTAAAATGGAAAGAAAATCTGCTTTGAAAGGAGTATCACCATCTTCAAGATCATTGTCTTTTAGATTTTTCACAATCATTATATTAAAAATGTGCCCAAATCCTAAAAAAATCTAATCAACTCTCTCTCTCTCTCTCGTGATATTTAGTATTATTTTCTAGAGATAAAAAATACCATAAATGTGGAGTGGAGAGTGAGACCGAGTCATAAAAGTATTTCTAACAACTTCCCCTTCTCTCTTTGTATTTTCACACTTCCTTTTAGCTTTTTTTGTTCTTTGAAATCTTTTATACTTCCAAAACTACTAGATAATATCCACATCACGTTTATAAACCCATGTCCTATCCTTTTTCTAAGAAAACAAGAAACTTTTTCAAGTTTTTTTAGTATTTTTTGTATAAATCAAATTATCAATAATTATAGAAGAAACCATTTGTGACAAAAGAGATCTTACTACTACATCTTTCTCAATCTATTTATTTAAAAGTAAGATTCGATACATATATGGAATGTGGTATGATATGGTTTTCTAGTTGCTTAAACAATTTTTTAGTAACTATCTATTCATATTGATTCTCTTAGTCAACTAACGATGTTTTGATCTTTGGAATGTTGACATTGATTGGAGATAAGTCAGAGTTACAATATTTTGAAAATTCAATTGAGGTTGATCAGAAGAATAGAAAAAGAAATCAAAGAGTGAAATGCTTCAAGGTATATATAGTATTAATAGTGAAAGACAGTGATTGGATTCACTGAGGTGAATTCAAACAAGCTAGACACTACTGACTACAATAAGAACTTCTCAAATTACGAATGCTTTAGTTATGCATTGTCCAAACACTATTATTTTCTAGTAAATAGGAATATTTATCATGTGTCAATAGAGGGTGCTTAAAAGATAGACAAGAGATTTAAAAATGCTATATTTATTTGCATTATAAGAAAAATATCAACATATACTAGATATATTCTATTTTTTATCAAATTCGAAATCCTCTATCCTCTATGATTATGATTCAATTTTTAAGTAACTCAAGATCAAGAAGAACTGACTTAGACTTATTCATGATTTTAGTACTCATTAATAACTTGAAATAATGTGATAGGTGGAAGAGAATCAAGATTTCATTCTCTATGATTTTTTTGAGAAATATTTATAGTTATCATTCTAAGAAAAATGCATTTTGTAGATCATAAGAAGTCACTCATCAAAAAAAAATTCTTAACCTTAGTTAACTATTTTTCCAAAGAGCAAGAAAATTTTGAAGTTTGGAGTGGTTAATAACATATATTTTTTATTTTTTTGAATAAATAGTCTCATTTACCTTGAGTGTATATCTATATCTATTCTTGTTTACATTATATTATTGTTATTTATATTGTAGTAGGAAGTATAAGAAAGCATCATTTCACATTCAATTATAGTGTTATTTGGACTTATTTCACTATTTTCTATCATTCTGCTCTATATTTTTTGTTAGACACATGATTAACATGGGAATATAATGAAAAAGTTCCAACTAAAAACAACAAAGCATTTCAAGATACACTATGAAATTCAAATAGCTTAGTTTTCCATTGTCTAACAACCTCTCAAGCAAATATAACTACAAGACACGAAGCATTGGCAATTTGTAGATTACATTACAAGCTCCTTATATGGGTGAACATATTTTGGTTATAACTGATAAACCAAATTACAAATCATTTATGGTTAACATTTATGAAAACTGAATTAATTTAGCCAATTTGATTAATTATGTGTAATTAGTTAATTGGCTAATTATTTAGTTAAAGATATTTTTTGTTTGGTTAACCAATTTACCACAATTAATATATATAAATTCATCATGCACACACACACATATACAAATACACACATATATATTCATGTTTTACTTTGATATAAATAAAACTTCCCCATTCATATTCCAAATAAGTCTTATTGAAATTCTTATATTTATATATCCCCAAGGGTAAGGTTCATCTTAATGTTGTTTGTGTTTTGGGGGTGCCATCTCGCCAACGCTAGGTGCCTTAGCAAGGTTCTTGGTTCCTCTATACTTATACGATTGAGATCATCGTACATCACATTATTTTCCATCTATTAGAATGATTGTTCAGGGTTATGAAGCCACAAGAGGAGTGAAATATCCTGAGAGGATGTATCCAATGTCATGATAATCCCATAAAACCATCTCATACATCTATATTTCCATATGACCCAACAAGAAAGGTCCAAGAGGATGCCTCTCTATCAACCTAATAAAGTCATATTTTGTGCATCATCCCACCAATATCCAGATTCACCTCCAAGGATTCTCCTTGTGCTAACATGCTAATTGTTTGGGCAAGAGTAGTTACTTTCTTTGAAACTACTTAATTGGCATCCCATGAATAAACATATGATCAATCAAATCCTTATGGTGGGGTGTTGCAAATATTGTAGTATGATATAGGAAAAACTTACACCTTCAGAAGTTATCATCATTAGGGATAACTTTGTGGAAAGATATCCACAAGGTGGCTCATGATCTTGGTATGCCTTCTTCATACAGTAGGCAAAGGCATCACTGTGTGTGTTTGTGGGACATTTATAATTAGAATATTTTTAAATTTGAGGGAGAAACTTGCCTATTTTGTCCCTGTCCAAACCAAATTTTCCATGTTGTTTTTGACCACTTGATAGGATTTGATAATACATCATATCCCTTTCAAGAGCATAATTAGAACCAAAGATTTCTAGTTCCAATCCTCATCACCTAGCCAAGTGTGTAAAGGATCCTCGAACCACACAACCAACTAGAAAGAGATATGGCATCTCCCTATCATCCATCTACAATGGGGTATCTCTTTGGGAATGTATACCAGACCACCTTCCAGAAGGGGGAAGTAGAAGATCTTAGTTAAGGTGCATGGGGTGGGAAGGATCACTAGAGGTGGATGCTCTTTCTTATTTATCTACTACAAATGTGTCCCATGGTATTTTGTATTGTTTAAAATCCAAATAAGACTTCCATATAGTATAGGAATGTCCAACCTTCTCAGTTGAGTAGATATAGTGAATTTGTCCAATGAGACCTAATGGCATTTATTAGTTCTATCCAAAGACTACCACAAAAATTTATATAATGCTTGATCTGTTTGTTTCATTGTTCCATTGGGCACCAACCTAGCCTCATATTTTTATAGAATAATTGCTGACAAATTGACTTTTATCAAATCACACATCCAACAAAAGGGAGTAGATTGTCCTTCCAAGTTGTGAGCCTAATAAAGATGGAATCCACCAAGCCAAAAAATTGTGATTGGAGGATACAACCTTTGTCAAGGTTAACTCCCAAATACTTTATGGAGATGCTCACATTATGAACACCCAGCATATAGTGAATGTTCATCCCTAATCCCCTATCATTGTCACCCACGATGAAGCCATACTTCCTCTCATTGATCGTTGTGCTAGATATCTACCAATATCTATCCATCATCAATTCATGTGTGAGACATAGGATAGTGAAGAGTGAGTGAAGCATATCAAGTATTTTGTGTAAAGTAGTAGAGGAGGGACACACCCTGAACCCTGGTGTAAAACCTCTATATTATATCACCATTAGTGTTTGCTAAGAACCTTCAACATAAAATCTCTCAAACAAGATGAAGAGGAAGAGGGAGAGCGTGTTACCTTTTCCTATTCCCCTAGATATGGGGAAGAAGCCATAGGTAATCCATTGAGCATGATGGAGGACTAAGAGCCAATAATGTAAGGAATCATGAGTTGAATAGTCTATGAAAACATCCCAAACTTGGGCAGTATGGTGTGAAGAAAGCCCCATCTCACCCAATCATCTGTTGTCATCATGTCAAATCACTAGGTAATCCTCATGATCTTCTTGGTTAATATCTTACATGATATCCTTCTTCAAGAATAAGTTTTGGATAATGTTTATACTTTACAAAAAAGCCCCCCCCCCACACCTTAGAGATTATAGGATGTAAAAACATGGGCAAGGATCCTGAGGGTGTCATTATTCACAAAGGTATGCCTAAAATATGTAGAGAAGGAGTAGTATGATTCTAGAGATCTTAATACTTCTATGACTAACCTCTCCAGTGAATGGGAGGTATTAATCTAGATGATGTCCTCTCTAATAAGATCCCAAGTTGAAATATAATAACTAAATGTAAAGCATCCAACCCTAGCATATTGTGACATTCAACCTCATCTTTCATTAAGTATCTCATTCTTTGTGGGTCAATGCGTCATCATTATTCTTTCATCAATAGAAACTGACTTCGAGATAAGTTCAAGGAATGGATTATCACTAGGTATTTCTACTCCTCCCAACTATATAAAATCTTCTTAAAGAAAGAGGTTGCCTCTCTCTCCATATAGTACTAATCTACCATACAATATCCTTTCTCTTCAAATATCTTTTTGACAATGCTTCTAGCCAAAAGCCCCTTAATCACCACTTCATAGAAGCATGTGTTTGGGTCATCATCTTTGAGTCAGTTGATGCATGACTTTTCCTATCATAAATGTTACTATGGGTTCAAAAATATCATCAAGGTCACCTTATACCGCCCCATATGTCTATGATTTTGAGTAGTGGGATCATTTATTAGTCTACCTACAAGGAATAAACAACATCTTCTAGATTCAACTTCTTCTGTTGAATGTTGCTGAAGACATTTGCCTTTTAAGATTTAAGGATTTTCTTCATGTTGGACATCATAGCATTAAACCTATTAGAAGGACTACCCCAGTCTTTCATATTACATCCCACCTTAATGTCTACTAGACAATTTTCATGAATAGGACACGTCCAAGAAAGACAAGTGATGGGATTTTTGTGTCACATTCACAATACTTGTAATGAGTAGCAAAGGACAATGAATAAAGAACTATTCTCTCATCAAATGATTGATGAAGATGTGAAAGAGGGCACCCTCAAGTGGGTATTAACAAATGCTCTATCCATGTGTTTCTACAAAGAGGGAGTGTCACTTGCTGGGTCTAACCACATGAAGGTGCTATCTGAGACAAGAATCTCTTTAATATTGAGATCAATAGTCCATCTATTGGAGTCATCCATGCCTCCAACATAAAGGTGTAAAACCCCTTTCTCTATTTCATATCACACAATATGAAAGTCCCCTATCAGAAAATAGGTGTTAGCATCCACTAGTGTTATCAAAGAACTCAAATCATCCCACAACACCTTTCTCTCCTAGGTCGTGCATTTGGAACAAATTGCAATGAGCACAATGTCATCCTCCATCAGAGTGGGGAGTGTTACCATGATGGGATAGCTATGTAAAGTGAAGATCACTTGGAAAAGAAGAATGATTATGTATCCAAATCTTTCCATCTTGATCCACATTGGAGCTGGACCAGTCTAACCAAACCACAGCTAACATTGCCTGTGATATATTAACGTGATAGAAAGGTTCTAGCAGAAAAAATGAGCCAATGTTTATATATTTCACAAAGCTTCCTGGGACTTTGTCTTGTATTTTTATTCTTATCTCTTGGAGTATCTCAAACTAGAATGGGATACATTAATAAAAAATAGCCAATAAAAAGATTAGTATGATAAAGGCTCACAATTTGTAGCTCTGTCTTTATCTTTTTCAATGCTAGTGCATTTCATATGCCATCTCAAAAGCATATTCATCATCCTCTCCACTTTTATAATATATGTTTCTACCATCCTCATAATACTAACCACGTATGATGCCAGCTGGTTGGGTCTCTACCCCTCTAAGTGTAGAACTCATATGAGATCTTCTATCTCTGTTTGGGTACCTCTGTGAGGTATCAACCATGTATCAATATCCAGTGAAGGAGACACCTAATGTTTTATGTGTTAAGGGGTTATGTTGGCCTTCAAAATCATATATCCATCTTTCTTCCTATCATTGTATCTATAGATATCATCCCATTGGAATTCCCCCATGTTGTTAGTCCTCTCTCTTGGTGGTTAGTCTACTGCATAGGCACTGAGACCATTTATATGGGTCTTAGCGGAGGGTGGGGCAAGATGTTAGGTTGTGACTTGTAAGCTACTACAAGATTAAGAGGGAATAATTTAGATAGGTGATATTGTAGTGTCTTGGCTTGGATCATCCTTCCCTAAGGATCATGATGTTGTAAGTGCATGCATGAGTATGTTCATCTCTTGGGTATGGGGTTTCATACTCGATATAGAGTTCTACCTTTTTATAGAGCTTCACATTAAATATCCTTTTCACTAATGCCAACACAATGAAGTATGGTATGTCTTTGTTGAAGTCATCAATTAGCACAAGCAAAGCTTCCATGTACTTCTCCACTCTGAAATGATCTTCATCGCCCTAAATGGATTCTTTAGTTATTTTTGGATCTTAGGTCTCTTCATGCCACCATCGCCTCCTCCATGCAGTACCATGATAATTCCTTGCCTATGGCTATTCCCATATTAATCACCTTCTTCATGAAGATCTGCTTCAATATCATCTTTAATAGCATATCCTCAAACACCCCATAGGCATCATTCCCTAAAACATATATCAATGCCCTTCTCTAGGAAACTCTAAGAAAGCCAATATACTTTGGCCACCAAACTTGTAGATACTATAGGGTGTCATACCAGGTCTAATCATCCTCCCATGATATCTCCAATGCCAACATCAATTGTACCCAAGGTGATGCTTAGGTCGGGTCTTCCCCATTTAGCTGCATGTAAACCTTCTTAGAGGTGGGATTGGGGTGGGGTGGGGGAATTGGTAAAAACCAGAGTGGAGTTGGGAGCGCAACAACTAGCACTTGGAAGATCATGTAAGGATATGGGTTCCCACACATCTAGTGGCTCCCTTCTATTGCACCGACTAGAAAGGTGTCTAGGGAAATGTCACCATTAGGAGAACTTTTTGGAGTGGCATTACTTGACAATGACCTCTTTTGAGGCATATAAATAACCTAGATTTGGGGATGTCCAAGAAAGGTCTCCTTAGAAGTCATCTTCAAACTTTTGGCTGAGGTCGTTGTTCCCTTTTGGCATGATGGTCCTTCTATCCCTCTTCCGTTGGAACTACTAGCACAACATGTATCATTGCCCTTTGGCTTTGCTTTCCCATCTATGAGGTTGCCTTGTCTTGGTGTCCCATCAGGTGTGGGGGTGGGAGAAAAAGGGGGAACTACTGGGGGTGGGGGTGAGAGTGGGTTAGCCTAGATTCAAAGGATCCTCCTCCAAACAATTTCTTAGGGGATATTGGTATGATGAATCATTCTTCAAGATCCTCTCTTTAAAGAGGACAACACCTAAGAATTAGGGTTGTAAATGGGTAGGGTAGGGTAGGGTAAAGGCTTATCCTTACCCTTACCCTTACCCGCATCGAAGATATGGGTATCTAGTAGGGTAAGTACCCTTTTCCTAAAAATCTTTATCCTACCCTTACCCTCACACTTTTCCCCATAGGGTAAATGGGTAGGGTAAGGGCGAAATGGGTAAAAACAACATGAAGATAGTATAAGATATCTTTAACAAAAAATTCATATGATATTTACTAAAAGAAACAAAGTACACTCTTAAAACTAATTTTTGATTTAAATATATGTGTTTGTTGTGATATACAACAAAATATAGTAATATCTCATCCAATATTTTTTTCTAAAAACCAGGCCTAACATTTTTAATATATTATTTCTTATTGATGAATTGATTTTTCTCTTAAATATATCACTATAAAAGTTGGTTTCATGCTACCAATTGTCAACAAAAGTTTTAGAAATCATAATAGCACAAATTGAGAAAGTAGTGGTGTTTCTTGTTTGGGGTTTGGTAGGCATTAATACATATGCTAGAATATGAAATTATAAACTTAAACTTATACTAATGGGTAAATGGGTAAAAGCAGGTAGGCTAAAGCTTCTCCCTTACGCTACCCTCTTTAGATGTGGGTAAAGTGGGTAAAGCGTAAATGGGTGGTGGGTAAAAAATATGCTTACCCTTACCCCACCCCACCCTACATGGTATGGGCAATGGGTAAACATGTAATACTCTACCCATTTACAGCCCTACTAGGAATTATGCCAGATGGAGAGATGCGGAGAAGGGGAGAGTCAATGAGTGTTGGCCGAGGATCGACGCCGACCAAAGAGTGGGATTAGGGATTATACTACCAAGGAACTATGTTGCTAAAGGATCAATTGCCATCCCTAAAGCCACACAATCCTAGTACTTTTTATAGTGCAACTTTGGTGCCTCTAGAGAATGATCCATAATGTGACAAGCATTACAATATCTATCCGGGCATTAGAGTTATCATACCTTGTTGAGATGTTAAAAGTACGAGTAGATCCAAGAAAAATGACGTCAAATTTATGTCAAAGAAGATGACATCCAACATATGGATTTACGCATTAGTGTTTTAGGATATCAAATAATCATGGTTCATATTAGATAATGTTACCCAAGATCTTCCGAAACATTCATATTTCAAAATTACAAATATTTTGAGATTAATATCGTCATCATCATGATCAAAATTAAGTGAATGTTCTACTTCATACTAGGAAACTACCCCTGATATCATTATCAATGGCATCATACTAATCATGCATCATTAAGACATAATTTTGGATATCAAGAATTACTTTGAGTACTAATGAGGTTAAGATTCATTGTCAAGGGTTTCTAATAAAAATTCTTGATTAGTATTAGAAAATTAGCCCTGTGTTAATGATCATAATCATGTCTCATGTCAGAACTATCATAATCCTAATAAATAGTGATTAGGTCTAGTGTAGGGTTTAAAGTTCATCAAAGTGATTTATATAATTAGATATAGGATTTGGTGAATCACTAGTATAAGGTTTTATCATTTACTTAATTTCCAATAATCATATAAGATGAGTTAGACATATAACCAAAATAACATATGGATTTAGGCTCTCTATAAGTCTTTTCAGGAGAGTCCTTGTATATTTCTTAGAAAAAATACTAGTTACATACATTATATGGAGCAAGAATTAAGTTACTAGCAATTTTCTTGCAAGCATAACTAGGCTAATATGGAGGTGTAATAAAGGAAGAAAAGACATTAAAGTCCTTAGTTCAAAGAATGATGGGTGTTAGAAACCATGGACATGCCTGTAAAATCAAAATCTCAAATGTTTCTCAAACCAACAAGTATCACATGTTATTAATAGGAAGAAGATGTAGAATGAAGTGAAAAAAATGAGGTTATGTGGGAAGAATCCAGCAAGGTGGTTGTCTTAACAAAAGTTTTGGAAAGTCAAACACCCTTCTTGGGCTCAAAATAATGCAGATTAGTGGATAACAAGGGTTGGTTGGAATTAGGTACAAGATAGGATTGTAAAGAGGGATAATATCATGAATTAAGAGGATCTAGATATTAAGGTAGATTTTCTAAGGTTCCTTGGATCCTTCATGTTGTTCTGTTGGTCAATTCAAGGCTTGGACCTGCATAGCGATGTCTAGGTGGTCAGATCTTGCAAATAACGTCTGGAAGCATGCCTCACGATTATCACTACTACTAAAATGTAATAAAAGTCAGAGCATCCTAATCGTTTCGGATGTCTATTGGGTTGCAATTACTAGAGGTCATAACTAGAGATTTTCATACAATAGAGGAGTATTACATTTATTGGAGACAATGATGGGTATTTTGGTTCAATTGTGAGAAGAATGGTAATAAGGGATGAAAAGTGAGGTTTATGTGGGAATTTATAGGAATGAGGAGAAAGAGAGTAGCATCTACATGGATTACTGATGATAGGGCTAAAAAATCAGACCCAACCATAATTGAAATTGTTCAAGGGTTAGGTTTTGAAGTTTCTCAACCTAACCAAAATTTGACATGAACTCAAAGAGTCTGGAATTGTTTCACATTCCAATCTAAGTTTGTACTTTAGATCAAGATTAACCCATTTGACCAGAAATTCACATCTTTAAAAAATAAAAAATAAATAAAAAAATATTGTATCTTACTCCCAATGGCATATTATTTACTAATACATCCTTGTTATATTTGTTTTGAAATTCCACATAGTTTTGTATTTGTTTGTAGCAATTCATTTTAGATTAACTATTTTTAATATGTATCTACACACACACATATATATATACATAATGATTTATTATGACTTTTTATTTTTTTAAAGGTCTTATGCAAACTATGTTAACTTAAGAGACAAATAACTACTTAAACTTTTTGCATGTGTTTTACTCACATGTAAGATCTATTTACACTAAAATCCTACTAATTATACTTACTATTTTCTAGGATTATACAAATTATAGCTTGCTTTTAAAATCTTTCACTTGTTTTTTGAATTTATGGGTTAGACCCGATAGGCCTAAAAATATTAAAGCTTGGGTTGGGATCAAGAATATTTACCCCAAAACCATCTTTTGCAAGTATAAGGTCTAGATCATAAGTGTTAACCCAAAATGACCCAAACAAAATTTTCTCAATGCAAACCTAATTGACATCCGTTATGAAAAGGCTAGGATCACACATTAAGTGGGTTTTTAAATTACCTTATGACAGACCACTTATGTTAGGGATCATTGGATAGAGGAGAATATCATTGATATGTTTCAATTATTTTGGATGAAAAGACATGTAAAGGGCATGGGTGGTTCAATTTTGAAATGTCATGCTAGTATGTGTGCTTCTATTATGTTAAAGTCGGTGACAAAGAGACTTACCTATGCATAATTTTTCCTATGTTGAGATATGGGTACTCTTAGGGCTGGATCATAGTTTTTAATAATCTCAATTTTGTTTTTTCTTATATGAAGTCAAATTGAGTTGAAACTTGGTCTGTAATATAATATTATTATTTTTTAATTACAAAAAATTTTAGATATTTAGATTTATACCCAAGTATTACATTGGCTAGACAAATGTTGTACATAATATAGTTAAAGAACTAGGAGGAGTTGGCCCAGAGGATCAGCTAACATACCATCAATGAAGCGTCCTGGGGTCGATCCCTAGAACTAACAATGATTTATCTTCCGCCACTCATCTTGATATTTCAGTGGTTTAATTAGACGACAGGGGGATCACCCCATCTATTATCATTCAATTTTTTAATGATATAGTTAAACAATCAAATCCCCTAAATTATAATTTAGTTGAAAATTTAGGGTTTTACTTATCTTAATGACTATAATTGAATAGTAAAATAGTTTAGTTAATATCTTGTCCAAATAGTAGACCCTAAATTCAAAATTAAGATAAGGAGCATGAAGAGAGATACTAGGAAACTGTGACTCATCATAGGTGCCCTCCTAATCTTATTAATACCCTAATATAGGGCTTGATACATATTCAGTGTTCAAAGGGATAATCCGACCATATAGATGGAATATATACCCTTTCGATAAAATAAATATGAAAAATATCAATATGAGATACATTGATCACTCAACAATTGATTTGTTTTATAACAAGTTTCATGAATTAAAAAAAATGCTTCGATGAGGTTTACTTGTGATATGATTTCTATCCTTTAAAAACATCTAATCTACACAATGTTGATATTATATATACAGTCATATATAGCTATGAGATTCCAAATGTGCCATTTTAATGGTCAGTACATGTAACTTACATCTGTCGACATATTTTGTGTGTGTTAGGGCTTTCTTTACAAGTAGTTACCAATCATGAGATAAATGATAGATTCAAATATGTGTTATTAAATACATAGAACATGTTTTATATTTTTATGTATATCCCTATAATAATTTACATTTATGTTCTTACCAAGGACTATTCTATGCATATTATTCTTCTCAGATTGAAGGAGTTCTTCAAAGGCAGCCATGTGGCATGCGAAATCCATGTGGACTTATAGGCTTTTGTCTCTTTTATCACATTTTATGAAGAGATTGCATCAATTGTGGAACAATTGTCAATGTTAATGGTGCACTATATCACACTCTAGAAAGAATTTTGCATCATCCAATAAGAGGCTAGTTGATTAAAATAATATTGTAAGCTGACATCACATATTACAAAGTACAAAGAAGTGTTTTTTGAAAACATTTTATATTGATATTTGAATTACCCACTTATATCGTTTAGCATATAATTTATTCATAGATGGGCCATAATTTTGACCCCTATGTTGTCATTTAATTAAGTTTTATCCCTTAAGGTAAATATTGATTGTGGTTTCTTGATGTTTAATATAACAAAGAATGATATCTTAATTTAAAAGAATGAAGAAATTCAAGATAGTGAATTTGCCACCATTTTCCATTTTATGTGAGTATATTATACTAATCTAAGTATGGTATAGTAGGCAACCAAGCTTCTAAGTTTTGTTCTCATTTTTGTGAAAAAGATTAAGATCATCTATTTTTTGATACTTATTTATGCTAGTTTTAGTTTCTAAGTCTAAATTTGTCCTTTGGAGGACGAATTAGTTAATCTTAAAGTCATTGAACTCGATGGATTTCTAAAAATGACTAGTTTTGTGAGGTATCTACCATAAATAGTGGAAGTATTGGTTGTAAATGACACTAATAAAAGTTCTTGTAGAAAGAGTTGTACAATAATATTATTATCTTTATTGTTATAATAATAATAATAATAATAACATTGTTATTGTTATTGTTGTTGTTGTTGCTCTTGTTGATGGTGGTGGTTGTGTTGTTGTTGTTGTTGTTGTTTTTTATGTTTTTATGTTATCATTGAATATAGTATTTTTGAGGACCATGAACTCATCGTTATACTATCAAAAGTTCATTAATTATTCCAAATGTGTATTTAAGAGGGTCAACTCTTCATAATGCATTTAATAGGGATTTTATGTCCTTTAGCAATACAATAGTGAAGGTCAAGATGTCAACTCATCATTGTACTTATAAGGACATTTGTAAATGGAAAGGTATTGCTAAGTGAGCTCTTTTAGAGACTATATGTGAAGGCTAGGCCCACAACTATTTTTTTTGAGGTGGTTACATTTTATATATGTGAGACCCTTGGCCTTGACCATGAAGTATTTTATTGTAGTAAGAAAATATAAAAGATTTCATATTTTATAAAGTATTTAGTTTTGTTTGCATATAAGTTTTGGCAAAAACATACAAGTAAAGAGTAGATGTCACAGATGCAAGGGTTGTTTCAATATTTAAGATGCACAACAATAAAGCAAAATCATTCAGTCTCTTTATAAGACCAATCAAACACTAAACAATGACTGATCGATGTATGGGATTTGATTCAAACTCCTTCACTTTTTTCTTGTTCGGAAATACTCATGCCTTCTAGAAACTTCATCCAACCCCCTTTATTATCTTTCCATTGCATGACATCCGTCCCTTTAAAGGCTGACAAACATAGCAACTCTTAGGTGGCCGAATGTAGTGTAATGGCAATGCTTACACAACAGATTTTTACTCTGAATGAAGTGTCCTACTTGTGCCTTCCAGACTAAACCCGTGCTAGTTGTTCTTTCTGATCAAAATGCATGTGTCGTGATTGTGTTATCGAACCATGTCTGCCTTGTAGCTTCTAGCTTCCCGAGTCTTTTAACCTAAAATTGAGTGGTTTCTTAAGATTTTCTTATGTGTAGGTTCTAATACCCGAAGAATGGATGCTCTCTATCCGCCTAGTTTGGATACCTATGTGGCTAACTTATATTCTTGTGAATGGTTCTTCTTGTAGGTGAAATATGGCATGTGATGTCTTTCGTTAGTTTCTGCGGCCCCTAGCCACCCAGCTGTCGTCTCCTTTCACTAGAGTATGGGCTGTCCTCTAGGAAAGACTATTGCTAGAAAGCTGCTTTTTTCCAGGCGTGATACATGTTCACAATTAATACATAGTTAAGGGTATACTTAATGTCCTTGAGTCCAAACTGAACAAGTGCACCACCAAGCTCTCTTCTTAGACTGGCTATGAACCAATAAAACTTTTATAGCCATTGTCAAACCTGAATCTCAACGAGGTTGTAAGATCCAAGCACAAAGTCGACATTCCCAAGTCATTTGTTTCATGTTCATGGTTCAGCTTGATAGCCTTAATAATCGCCTCTTTAGAATTGTGAATTTCGTACTTGGAATGTGACGAATATTTGTAAATGGCGAGTTGCTTCTTTTTCTATTATTGAGAAAGTTGATTCCTATTTCTCCAGGCTCGACATGTGTATCGTAAGTCATAGATTCCAATAACAACAAGGGAGAAAGCAGAATAGTTGTTGCCCGCAGATAGGAAACGTATGCTCCTTCAAACTACGAGAAATAAAATATAATTGACACATGGGCCTTTTTCTCTCTCGTTGATAATAGGTTACATTATAAACATGAGCCTGTTGTGTTTGTCAGCCGTTACAAGGATGTAATGGAGAGATGGATGGTACCTAACCGAAATCTTTGAAAAGTGGTTGGCTAGAATTTCTGACAAGTCAGGTGGTTTGTGCGATTAAAGAAAAAGTGAATTGGATTTTAGAGAAGAACAACTCCTAACTACTTTAAGTTGCTTAATTATCTATTACCCTATAATTAAAGACATGTCACCAGCCTATCATCGCGCTGCCAGTCTACATGCTCCACCTATCAGTGTGTGTGTTTCATCGACGGATTCACAATGCTACAGACAGCTAGTCACTTTTGTATCTATTACCCTATAACTAAACAAAGGTCACCATCATGTCATCGCGCTGCCAGTCTACCTGCTCCACCTATCAGTGTCTGTGCTTCATCGACGGATTCACAATGCTATAATCAGCTAGCCACTTTCGTATAGTTATATTGTTGGGACCAATAGCAACTGAGTTCTATATTACTTGCTCTACAAGTCTTTTTATTTTGTACCAATCCAACCACACGAGCCAGTCTGCTAGCTCATGAGACCAGGCTGGTTGCCTACTTAATATTTTTCTTCAAATTTTCATCATTATCTAAATTCTAATATTTTTGCACTTGGTCACATAGCATTTTGTAAACATCTTTTAGCAACACGTATGTGTGTTTCACAAAGCGTTGTAGGTTACACGGAATCACACAACAATTGATCAAGTTGTTCTCTTTTAAATTATTGTATTAAATTATTTATTATATATTAGCAATAAGAAGGCATATATTTAAAAAGGAAAGTGTGTGTACTTTAGTAGACGAATCACATGTTGGAGGAAGTCAGTTTGGTATAATCAAGTTATCTATATTCACTATACTAAGGCAAGGTCGTCCAACATGTGTCCTAGCTCATTGGACCAGGCTGGGTGCCTGCTTATTTTTTTAAAAAAGTTCATCAGTATCCAAGTTTCAGTGTGTTTTTATGATTAGTCATTTTATTGGTGTGTTTGCATGCTTGACCAGCATTTGGTGAGTTCCATCTACATCTTTTACCAACACATGTGCATGTTTCATGTAGCATTGTAGGTTGAAGGAAATAAATTGATGAATTATTCTCTTTGAAAAGATTGTATGTAAATTATTTATTATATACATTAGCAGTCAATACACATGTTCAAAAAAAGTGTGTCTGTGATTTTAGTAAGAACAAACCACAAACAACAAGAAATCAGCTGATAATTAATCAACTTATTATCTTTTAGTATGTTATGATTATTCATTTTATAATTTTGTAGAACAGAGAAAATTTTAATTGTTATACATACATGTCGAAGGTAGTCAATCGGACAGTCAATCGAGTTTTTTTTCTATTACTGTCATATTTAATTTTTTTCCAGTATTATATATATAAATTACTCGGGTATAAATAATTTTGATAACCAAATGAACCGAGTTATTCTCCTTCATAAGGCAATTTCGATAATCACACCTATGTGTCGGAGGTAGACATTTGGGTAACTAATGGAGTTCCTCTTTTTTAGTGTGTTGTATTTACGTTATTTTGATTATTATACATATATATTTCCATAGTATAAATAATTTTGATAATTAAATAAATCGAGTTATTCTCGATAATGAGTTGTAAGTATTAGTTACATATCTCTTTTAGAGTAGATATAATTTTGTTAATACCACATGCATGTTGGAGTGAGTCAGCAAGGCAGTTAATTGAGTTCTTTTTTTTTAGTACGTTATATGTAAATTATTATGAATACTATATATATAAAATTTTAGAACAAAAGTAGTTCCAATAATCACATTAATCAAGTTATTCTCTTTAATTGAGTTGTGATATTAGTTATGTAACTTTTGGGAACAAAGACAATTTTGATAATGACAGTTGGAGGCAGTCTGTCAGACTGTTTATTCATTTCTACTCTTTTAATGTGTTATAATTAAATTATCATGAGTAATATATATATAATTTTCTAGAACATAAGTAATTCCAGTGATCACATGAATCGAGTTACTCTTTGAGTGAGTTGTGAGTATTAACTACATAACTTTTAGAATAGAGATAAATTTGGTAATCACACGGACATGTTGGAGGGTGTCAATCAGATAGTTAATCAAATTCTTCTGTTAAGTGTATTATATTTAGATTTTATAATTTTATAGAGCATAATTAATTCCAATAAGCACATGCTACAAATTGGATGAAGTCACCCAGAAATTAACCATCAATTGACATATGTTCAATAAGGGAACCACATGTAATTTTATTAATGACACACTGCAAATTGGAGGGTTTCTCCTGAAAATTACTCAAATTAAACTATTTTAATAGATTTATTCAATTGTATAATCTTATTGATTAATTCAATTGTGCAACATAGAACGTGTCTTCCTACTAGTATTAAATAAAACATAGGATATATTTATGTAATTATATGGTCCAGCTAGTTGAAAATTCAGTAGTGGTCCTGGTAGGGCTGGTAGTCAAAATGCTGGATCTCATGTAGACGTACCATAGTATTATCTTAGCAGTTGATAAGGAAGACTGACCTAACAAGTTTATCAATTAAGAGACGAGCAACCGTGCTCAAATTCAGACAAGACCTACCTGTCACTTCTCTAGTTGTTGTGCATTCCGATGGTACGTCTAAATAAAGAACTCTTATTTGCGGCAAAGACAAACAGGAAGTGAAGTCGTTAAGAAAGCAATTTGCGTCCCACCAAAGCTAATGCACACGTGAGTGGATTACAACGTGTTATTAATTTTTCCAGCGTCCTCCCGTAAGAAAAAAGAAAAAGGAAAGAAAGAAATGGAATTATTGGGTATGATTCGAAGTTTTGATTGGAAGTTTGGAACTATAGGGTGGCTTCACCCTCTCCTCGTCCACAGTCAGCAAGGATCAAGTACGATCTCTGACTACATCAATGGACCACGACAGGCGATGAAGGGGAGAGAGGTCGACACACGTGTAGATCTATTTTCAAATTGTACGTAATAGTTGGATGATTCATACCCCCCTACGTCCACATGTATGGAATAATCTCCTGGATGAGTTGGATGGAGACAGGCAAAGATCGTTGCTTCTGCACGGGAAGAGAAATGGCGGCCCGCTCTCCGTTCCCACCTCAAACCAGTGAAGATTACGACATCGGAACGACGGTGAGCCGGCTGACAAAACTTCGGCTGGTTTTATTGTCTCTTTCTCTCACAGACGCGCGATAGATTACTACTTTGAATACTCCAATTATAGCTCGACGATGACGATGAGGTTTTATTTATGCGCATTCAAGTGTGTGTCTACTTCTATATCTGTATCTCTTCTATAACTCTATGAATAAACGAAGGTCATCTATGTGCTTTTCTACATCTTTGTTTGTGTGCTTGTTGGGTATATATAGTTGTCTTCTTTACTTGGTAACTCGACTGCTTTACTACTTGTGCTACAATCTGCTTTTCTTCTACGACAGCCAATTATGGGCTGTGCATTGAAAGCGGAACTCTAAAGGATTAGCATTAGCATATATCCCATGTACCAGTTCTCGCTTTATGTTTACTTGCTCCATGCACCAGTTTGGTTGCTAGCTTGGATTTTATCGTTCCATCAACTCAATCGGCTGTCTTCTTTTTGTTGGTAAAAAGACAAGCGGGGTTAGGCGTACACTTAGGTGTTAATTGACATGTTTACCGCTTCTATTTTATTATTATTCTTTTATCATTTTTTTAATTTTTTGTCATACCGGATAAAAAGGGATGAAAATGGTATACACGTGCCACATTTTAGGTATGTGTTTTTGTCGGCCCAATCCGTGCATGTTCTAGCAATTTGATTATATATCTATTGTTCTAACCAGTCTGTATGTTCGAATAGTTTGTAACAAATCCATTCTAATTATATGGTTAACATCATCAATTTTTTAAAAGAAAATTTCAGTAAAATATTTGGGCTCATTGAAGCAATTTATTTATGTGTCTAATTAGCATATCTAAGTGCTAATTATCTCAGTCTTTCTGTGTAAGAATTAATTGATCCAGTCTATTTGTGTGCTTACTTGTTAGAGGCAGTCAGTTGACTTTTGATCAAGATGCTTTCTCTTAGTATTTTGTGTATATATATTAGGACATTCGAATGCAGTAGTCATCATGAGTCTAACGGAAAAAGATAGTTTTGGATTTTAGATTTTGGTAACAAGATGCTATAAGTTGGAATGAGTCAACTGGTCAACTGACTGAGTACATTTGTATGTGCTCTAATAACTTGGCTATGTGCTCATTGGTCCATTTGTTGTCTATGTTCTAAAAGCATGTATATGTGTTAATCAATCTAATTTCTTTGATCCATTAACATGTTTGTGTACTTATAGATTAAACGGAGTCAATTGTTAATCAAGCTACTCTCTCTTAGTGGGTCAGTTGATTTTTTTATATATTTTGTTATTTAGTTTTCATTGTACATGTTAAAGGAAGTCAACATGATGTTAACCAAGTTGTATCATTTACCAAGTGGTATGTAATTAATGTTTTTATTAATTATGAACTTAGAAAAAATTAATTTTCAACTTAAATTTTGAATAGTCATCAACCATTTTGTCATGTGTGATAGCATACATTTAAGATTTTATAGGCTAATTTAACAACTAATCATGTGCTTAGCATGTGCTTTTAGCTAGTATATAAATAAGCTGATGTAACCAGCTTTCAACCTACACTCCTACGTGCTTGCCACTTTTTATATTTTTTATTTTTAAAATTTTATTGACCTGCTTGCCGCTTTCATTTTTATTTCTTTTTAACCAAATAAAAAGACACAAATTTATCCAAGTTTTAGGCTAAAAGTATTGTTTTTCAGACCAGTCTGTATGTGTTCACAATTTAGTTGTATGCTTGTTGTTCCAATCAGTCTTTGTTCCAATAGTATGTCTTCATACTAAGAAATCAACTATAATTATGTGTTTGACGTCATCATTTTTTTCAAACAAAGTATAAGTAAATTATATATTCTCATTGATTCATTTTAATTGTATGTTCAATCAGTCTTTCTCAGTGCTAATTAACTCGGTCTGTCTCTGTGTTATACATTTTGTCTGAGTATTGATTGGTTCAATATATATGTATACTTACATGTTGGAGGAAGTCAGTTGACTTTTAATCAAGATGCCTTGTATTGGTATGTTTTATATAGACTATCGCATGTTAATGCAGTGGTCATCATGAGTCCAAAAGAAAAAATAGTTTTGATCTAGATTATAATAATGACACACTACAAGTTGGAGAGAGTCAACTAGTCAACTGACTGAATGCATTTGCATGTGCTCATGTAGCTTGGCTATGTGTTAAATGGTCTGTTCATTTTTTGTGCTCCGACAACATGTTTGTGCGCTAATCAATCCAACATGTCTATATGTGAATCAATTCATCATATTTGTGTTCTTATATATTAAAATGGGTCAATTCGATGTTAATCGGTCTAATCTCTCTTTCTCTCTCCACTCTATCTCTTAATGGATGAGCCAATTTTTTAAATTTATATTTTTTGTTTGTTAATTTTTAATTTTTTTTGTGCATGTCAGAAGGAGTCAATTGGACATTAATCCATTTATTCTCATTTTAACAAGTTCTATGTAATTATTGTTATTACTATCTAGAGAAAAGATCAAATTTCAGATTAAATTTAAATAATCGTCATGTATTTTTATCAAGTGTAATAATATACATTAGAGATTTTATTGTGCTAATTCAACCAGATTCATGTGCTTAGCACATGATTTTAGCTGGTACCTATAATAAATGACAGTCAACAGCTTGTTTTTGAGCTGCTTATTATTGTCGTTTATTTTTTTATCTACTTTGCTTTTTTACTTTTTATGAGCTATTATTTTTGAGAAGTTGTTTATTTTTATCTACTTTGTCTTTTACTTTTTTATAATATACTATTTGTTGTAATTCTTTTTGACAATTTGAGTTATTGCACCTGTTGGTTTTTTATTACTTTTTATAATTTATGATTAAGGAGGATGTGACTGATACATAATTATCATAATTTGAATCTATGTACTTAATAGATTAACATGTGATGTGTTCAAACAACTTGACTGTGTAATATTTTTCCACTGAGTCTGTTTATTTCAACAACTTATATATATCCAATCTACATGCATGTCTAGTAGTTATATATATATATATTAGCTTTGTATTTCGAACCTATGAATGCTTCTCTTTTTTATTTTTAATGGTTCCATCACATCCGTTCATGTTTTTTCCAAGTTCTTGGGGTCTTTGTGCTTGCTTATTATATCAGTTTGCGTATTTTATCAATTCGTCTGCATACTTCAACGCTTTGTCTACATACTTTAGCAGTTTGTCTATATATTTCAGCAGCTGTGTCGACATATTTCACAATTTGTCTATAGATTTGAACAAATTCATTTATCAAAATTTTGGTATAACATATTTGTGTGTTTACTTGCATACAACCTTTCTAGAATAAAGATAATTTTGAAAATCTCACATTCTCTTTTAATAAATTATATGCAAAATATATATTACATATTAACCATAAATAGACACACGCTCAAGAAGAAAAATTTGTGTAACTTTACTAATGACAAACTCCAAGTTAGAAGGATTCAATATGTAAGTAATAGAGTTATTATCATTTAGTGGGTCTCCTGTAAATTATTGTGAATATTAGTTACATAACTTTTTAGAGCAAAAATACTTGTGATAATTTTAGTAATCATTAATTTTGCAGTCTAATATATCTATGTGTTTACTTGCATATAACTTTTTTAAAACAAAGATAATTTTAAAAAATTACATCCTCATTTAATTATCATATGCAATTTATATATTATATAATAACCAGCAATAGACACATGCTTATGAGAGGAAAATGTGCTTAACTTTACTAACGCGATAAACTTCAAGTTGGAAGGATTCAACCAATATTTAATTGAGTTATTGTCTTTTATTGGATTGGCTACAAATTATTGTGAGTTTTGAGTACATAAATTTTTAGAGTAAAAGCGACTGTGATTATTTCAGTAATCACATACTACAAATTCAAAGGAGTCCCCAGGCAATATACGGAAAACTGAGGCATGTTTAATAAGGAAAATAATGTAATTTTACACTGACATGCTACAAATTAAAGAGACTTTTATAAAATTAGTCGACTTTCCTCTTTTACTATTCTAAGATCTTTTCCTGAGTTAATTTAATTGTTTAACACATGCTTAGCACATGTCTTTTAACTAGTTAAGGTAAAAGAGAGTTTATGACAATGAAATACCTTTTTTAATGAAATTATTTATGCATTCATACATAAAAGTGTATCCAATATCACATCCACAAAATCAGAGTATATAGTAGACATGTTTTTTATCTTAATTAGAGGCACTGTAAACCACTAGAGAGAGACTAACAAATAATAATGTTAGTGGGAAGGCATCACTTCACAAGTCTCTTAAAGCTATGTTGTAATAACAAAGGATAACAATCGTGATGTGCTTCAGTGACCTAGGAGGAGTGTCATCGGTCCATATTTTTCTCTTTAAGAATTTGTTTTGCATTATATAAGTTGCCTTGGCTTCTCAAATTATATCTCCAATATCTACATTAGCTATATGAAGAGTATATTTTTGGTAACCCAGGAGACTCCTAAGGCTTGTGCTGAGCCCAACTTGGGATGCTCAGCTCCATCCTGTAAGGAGCATAGCCCATTAAGTCGCACGGAGGCCGGCTATGCTGTGGGAGAAATAATTCTGAATAGCACCACCTGGGGGATTCGAACCCCAGACCCTTCATGAGGGGCCCCATGCTGCAACCACCTGAGCTACTACTCGCCGGGTATACGAAGAGTATATGTCATTATATAAACTAATTAAAACATGTTTAATAAGACTGAAAATAGATTGAAATGGATATGATGATAGGGTATGTGGTATTTGCAGTTTTTGGTCTAGCCTTGATAACATAGTTGATAGAATTCACTTCTATACAATGTGTGTACTGGGAATTGTTAACATAAGTGTTCCATAAATTTTTTGTAAATGGAATTTGTAAGAAGATGTATCTTGTGTCTTCATGTGTGGTGTGCCATAAATGACATATAGTTGGTTGTATGACATTTGATTTTTGATATTCCATAAAATAAAATCGTGTTAGGGTGAATGAAATGGAAATAAATAGTTTTAAGTGTGTGTATTTGCCCTAATTTCCAGAGTATATGATTTCCTATGAAGTTTTCCAAAGTATGTTTGATGTGATCTATTTATATGTTGTTGAAGGAATCATATATGTATCTTTTAAAGTGATTTTGTTTGTTGGAGTCAGGTAGGATCAGTGCATCATCAGTGGTAATATGTGACAATTTTTTTGGTATTTGTATGGTCTGTTTCATATTTTTTATGCCACACCTGAACAACTGAGGGTCATACTAGAACATGATATTTTTAAAAGAGCGTGAAAGTACTATGACACTGTTCTGAATGATATATTTTTCTTCAATTATATAACACCATAGAGGTCATGTACCTTTCTTCTTTATGGTTTGCATTGCTTGTTTGTTTCTATAGTATTTTTTGATGACATGTGCTTTCTATATTTTATCACCACAAAAAGTTGTCATGATTTTATGCATGAGGCATCATGCATGTAGTTTGAGGTTGATAATGCCGCATCCCCCTTGTTTTTTAGGTTTACATATTTTTGTCCAAGTGACTATGTGTGTTATTGTTGTGACTGTCGTATCTCCTCATGGACAAATTTTATGCAGGATGTCATATTGTTAGATGACCTAGGAATGGATTGGTACACAACTAAGGTATAACAAGTGGACTTGGGTGTGGCATTGAGGACTGTGAGGCAACCTGTTAGACTAATTATTTTTGTTTTCCATTGGGTGAGTTTATGTTTAATGGACGTGATGATCAGTTTCCAACATGAAGAGGATAATAGATGTGGGGAAAGTGATAAACCAAAATACGTGATTAGGAATTTGTCCTCTTTGCATCTAACGAATGTGTTTATCCATCTAAGTATGATTGGGTAATATGTGTCATGGTGGATTTTTGGAAAAAAATATTCAGTCCTGACAGATATAGAAAGATGTCGAGTAAGTGGGTGTTTGTTTGCAATGTTATCACTAAGTCCTAGACAAAAAATGGTGTTATCTTCTTATTGAACAATTCGTTTGGAGTTCTTATAAGGTCCCTATGTAATGCTTTTCCAGTACAAGTTCAACTATGTTTCAAATAATACATATCACCAAATTGAAAAGGTAGGGGGAAAGGGGTCCCTTCTCTCAGACCACTTTTGCTAGTATAACAGAAGAAAGCACCACCATTTATGAGGTTAGAGAAATGACATGTCATGATGCAAGATTTGATACAATCGTTCCATCTATACTGAAAAGCATATTTGTAACACCCCACTTGCAATTTATTCACATCTGAGTGCGGAAACATAAAATTTACACTTATCTACCATGGGGGATGTCACAAACATGATATTCATTGCAAAATAGAGTTTGAATAAACCATCACAGGATAACATTTACAATTTCTCATTCTCAAATCCTTAACATGTTCACATATACATAGTTATAACGAAATGAAAGGATCTAAAGCTATAGTTGGCACCCCACCGATGCTTTTATCCTTGGTAGTCCTTGATCTAGGATTTTCTCCTTAGATGGCCTTCTATCTCCTGAGCTTTGCTCCTACCCGCGGGCATCACGCCCCCAGCCATGCAATAAAACCAATGATGATTGAACATGTTATAATATTAAGAAAACTTGAGAACTGAAAATAAACATTTAACATTAAACATTGAAAATTGAAAAGACATGTATTTTCTTTTAGGTCAATTTCTTTTATCTTAACCTATATAAGTAACCTCGGGTTTCACAAATGTTCCTCTTCTCTTATGCACCAAAGTGCCTCTTAGGTTGCACCGAAGTGCCTCTTCTCTTATGAGGTACTTATATAAGTTTAACGTTAACATTTTCTTTCTCTTAAGGCTCTTATCTTTTACATTAGACTTTATTTGTAACATGACCATTAAGATTGATGAGAATGATACCACACATAATATGCAATTCAATAAATCTTAACTTTACTGACTTTAGCAATTAGGAACAGTAAATAACATAAACATGGCATTCATTGCAAAATTCATATATGCATAATTAAATCAACGAATTTAAATATGTTCAATTTCATGTACCACTTACTTTTTCACTTGGATAGTATATTCTCTCTCTTCCTAGGTTGAGTGAGTCTTAATCACTCTCTGGGTCTAAAGAACCCTGGTATTCCTGTTCATAAGGTATGTCACATTAAAATACATTTTACTCATAATCTTAAACCCTAGATTCATTGCTACAAAACCAAAAGATGTTGATTCAAAATCATATATTTGGATTTCCTTCGAAAACCATTTTCAAAACATATTTTTCTCATTTTTCTAAGCATCGAGCAATTTATTATGAATTAATGAAAACCAACCAATCAGAAACCAAAGAAATGCCACGTAGGTGACCCTTTTATCCACTGGGTTGTTGGGCCCAGCTGAGGTGGGCCAATGAGAGCAGGCCATGTAGGTGCGGGTCTCGCCTCGGTGGATAAGTGGTCAAATGACCGAAATAGATGTGAAAGTCTGAAAATACCCATGCGAATTTAATTCATTGATTCACATGGCGGGGGTACCAAGGTCATTGAATGACCTGCACTAGTACAGGAATGGTCTGTAACGTCGGTTTTTTAAAGCCTGCAGCGTCACTTTTTAACCGACGCCTAGGTGGTCGTCGCTACATAATTTGGTCTATAGCGTCAGATTATTTAACCAAATAAAACCGACCTTACAGAGTAAACACCGACGCAAGAGGTTGTAAAAATTCTGACCTAGGCAAGAAAAAAAGAGCCTGTAAGGTCGGTTATTTCATAAAAACTGACCCTATAAACGTTCTCGGTCGAGAAAATTGTCGACCGAGAATGTTTACAGGGTCGGTTTTTATGAAATAACCGACCCTAAAGATTGAATACCATTTCAATGGTAACACTCGGTCGAGAAAATTGTCGACCGAAAATATTTCGATCTCGACTGAGAACTCTCTATAAGGTCGGATTTTTGAAATAACCGACCCTAAAGATTGAATAAAACATTTTTGTGTAAGACTCGGTCGACAAACTTCTCGACCGATAGTAATTCAGTCGAGAAGTATGTCGACTGAGTCTTACACTGAAATGTTTTATTCAATCTTTAGGGTCGGTTATTTCAAAAATCCGACCTTATAGAGGACATTTAGACTCAGTTTTTTACAAAAATTGACGCTAGAAGTTATATTTCGGTCGAAATTTTCTCGACCGAAGAGTGTACACTGAATTCAATCTTTAGGGTCGGTTATTTAAAAAACCGACGCTAGAAGTTACAATTTTTTTTTAAAAAATTTCTGCAGAAATTGATATAGAACAGAAGAACAAGAAGATTCATATATTCTGGGAGAGGGGAGCATTGATGCTCAACCGTCACCATTCAAAACCACACATTCATAACAAAAATGATAATAAATATCATAATTTACAAAATGATAGAGTGCAAGTCTGAGATGACATATTACAAAAGTAAAAATATGAAACAGTACGTACTCAAACTACATACATAAATGGAGCCGACATATTTAATCCAATGCTATTTCGACTTCACTTATAAAACACTCTGACCACTCTTCTTGGAATTCATTCAAGTCCACATGTGTGTAAGGCTGAGTTGTAAAGATCTGTAACAGAAAATGCACATGTTAATATTCTATAAAAATGACTACAATCACTTGTAAATTTATGATGTTATTCTTTATTACCTGACTTATAGTCTGAATGTCATGTGATGCTTGTTTAACAATAGTTTGCATATATTTCATTACATAGTAGCCACAAGCCCAGTCATTATTTTGCATAGGACACTACAAATAACAAATTATACTTAATGTTAGTAAACTACTATAAATAACAATTGAGATAAGAGTATAAGAGTTGACATATTACAGTTGAAAATTAATACATAAAGAGTAAGCAGTTGTCAAAGTAGCTACCTTGACATTTTTCAAAGTCAATGTCTTTAATTTTGTGGGTATTTGTCCTCCAGCTTCACGAAAAGCATTTATACCCCTATCAATTAAATGATAGTTGGTAAAATAGAAATTCTAAATAGAAATATCATGTTGAAGCAATTGATTAAATTTATGCTTACTCCATAGCTGACAATTTTAGTTTGTGACTCCTTGTTGTTTTACCCATTGGGTCAAGATAATAAAGAGTCATCAATTTTGGGACAATCACCAGTAATTCCCAACGTCTAGCTCTGAGTAAGAATAAAACAAACATTAAAATAAATAGTTTCATTCATTATTAAAATTATATTGAATAATAATACTTACTGGACATTAAAAGGAATTAGGATAATTTCCTTCCCCTCATTAGCAAAATATTTGAATGCATCAGAGAAGTACTCATTCACTTCCTCAATATTTGTCTCCACCTGACTAGTGACTGAAGGAACTAAGAATGCAATATTCTTTATAGCAAAGTTGGTGACCTCGGTATATAAATGGTTGTTAAACATTTGTAATTAATTTTCATATGTAGAAATAAGCTAAAAATGTGTATTGGAATTTTCTATATATATTGATATATCCTTACCTTATCCATACTTCTATTATCGAAGTGTTCAGCCAATCATATCGGAACAACTCTATAATATCATCAAGAAAAATAAAATTCTCAAAGTCCCTCCCAACTGCATCTTCTGTTAACTTGACCATCATATTTGATCCCAATCTTTAGTTGGCTAAGTATCGACAAAAACATTTAGATTTGCTTCCCAATTCGTCGAATGTAGTTTCGGGAATGAAAGATGGCTTGGGCATAGGAGGACGACTAGCAGAAGTTTTACTTTTTGGTTTACAAACCTGTTAAGTAAATTACATACTTATATTACATGAGTTCATATATGCAGTCAAATATGAAACATATGGTAGAAATAAGGTATACCTTGTCATTGATAACCAAGTGTCTAGGCGAACCCACCATAGCACACTTAGCTTCTTCAACTGTACTATATTCAGGATTAGGTATGGGTAGTGGTTTGTCCCCCATTCCGTCATACACAAGATGGATGGACACACGGCAGATGTCATCAGTAATTTGTTGGCAATGCAATGTACCACCAAGGTTGTACACTTTTCCCGCTACCACAACATTATATTCTGGAACCTCCACTGCAAGTTTACAGTTCATACCAACCTAGATTGAAATAAAATAAGTTATATAAGAAACAGTAGAACAGATACATGTTACAACTATATATAATATCATTATATTTATCATACTAGTAACACAACATATATAGAACAAAACCTTACTGCAGATTGGTGTGGTGGTTCATCGGGAGTGCTCCCATGACCTTCTACAACTGTATCATGGGCTTGTACCTCATCACTTGAGAGACGTGCAGTATGAATAGGTTGAGAAGGTTGAGTAGGCTGAAATGAAGACATTATTTCTTTTACTTTCTGCGCTACTAATGCTTCAAGATCCTCTTGTGTAAAACCTCCTACACGACCTCTTTTAGATTGTGAAGGGCCAAAATAAGACTTGAATCCTATGCCAGCTCCTAATCCCCTAACACGGCCAGGATGCTCCTTCGTACCAAGAGCAACTGCTAGTTCATCCATGTAGCTAGTTGGGATCAACTTTCCTTCCTTCCTTTGCTCGTGGAGATCAATCTATTCATAGTTAATAAAAATATTAAATCACAATATCAATTAGATATAAATAAATGTAAGTTTGTGGAAGTTACTCTTTACTTAGTTGGGATAAACCTACCATCTTTTGTGCCACCTCCTAAGTTGCAGGGTTGAAAATTTCACCGGCTCGATTCTTTCTAGCATCAATCCATGTCATGTGTCGGGGTGGTCGCTCAACTTGAGTTGTACTAGATTCTTCTCCAGAAGATGATTGCTTCTCTTGTAGTTGGCGGCGGAAGGCCTAACCACCGGCCCCCAAGCGATGGTCATGCACATTTTTAGCCTGTCTTTCCTTTTGAGCCTAGTGAATAGCCTGATCATTTAAAATGAGGTATTGCAATTTAGACTTGGCAAACATGTATAAAAAGATTCACTTCCTTAATTGTATAAAATTAAATATTCATACAATACATCACAATCTTTATTACCTGAAACTCTTCCGATCTCCTAGTTGCAACAAATCTTTCCCACACCTCAGGATCAATAAAAATATATACATCTGTAGCTTTCTTCTTTTCTTTAGGATTATTTATAAATTCCCTTACAAGATATGTCTTAAAACCCCTCCATCGTACACCACAACGTTGTAGAACTCTTTTCTTGTGATCTTTTTCATTTAGATGAAAAACACCCTATACATACAAAAGAAGCAATTAATAATGTTGTTTTGAAAAGGAATTAATTCCAAGCAAACTAAATTAGAATCAATAGATAAAAAACATATCACTTACACTCACAGATATATCTTTCCATATGAGGTATTTTTTGGCATTAGGAACATCATGCCAATTTTCTATATCTATTGGCACCTTAGTGCGTGCGGTTGCCCCTACGTAATGCTTGAAAGCACTAGCATGTTCCCTAACAGGTGCTCTTGTCATATCAAACTGGACTGGCAATTTATCTCCTTTAGCCCTGAGCTCCTGCAGCCTACACATCAATGTAGGACCTCTACAGTTCTTAGCATCACCACTACCATCCTCATGGTGCTCATGCTCAGAATGTTCATCTTCATGGTGCTCATGCTCAAAATGTTCATCTTCACTCGCCATTTTAGAACCTGCAAGTATACATGATAAAAAAAATAAGTGATAATAAAAGCACAAGTGATAAGGTATACATGATAATAAAATAAATAATTCAAAGAATACATGCCTTTAGTATTGGTTGAGTTGTTAGTCAAGGAAAATTCCTTCAGCATGGTCTTGACGTTTATAATATTCATCGGTGTTATCTTCAACATTTACACTTGGCAAACCAACTGAGAATGGACTGGAATCATCATACTTTTCCTAGTATTCTTCTTCATTTATAGGATCTACAGTAAACTGTCTTTTTCCATTAAGAAAGACAGACCAATTTTTATTTGCCGGGTCATCAATATAGAATACTTGTTTTGCTTGGTTTGCCATGATGAATGGCTCATCTTTGAAACCAATCTTTTCAAAATTCACCAATTTGAAACCCAACTCATCTACTAAAACTCCTTTATTGTTGTCAACCCAATTACACCTAAATATAGGAACTCAAAAAGTTTTATAGTCCATTTCCCATATGTCCTCAATGACGCCGTAATATGACATCTCAGCTTCGCATGGTCTTTTATCTTTGGCACTAGCAAAATACAATGAACAAGCTTTAACAGTGACCCCACTATTTTGAACTACACTACTTTCATCTTGACGCTTTGTGTAGTATGAAAATCCATTAATGTCATAACCTTCATATGACATGACATCCATTTTTGGCTTAAAGGTGAGCCATTTTATGTTCTCAGCAACATTATTTGGTGATTCAGATAGTTGATTAAATACTTTCTCTTCAAACCAACTAACAAATGTTCGATTATGCTCTCTTGCAAGCCACATTGAACTGGATCGCGGATGATTTCTCTTGATAAGATCATTGTGTTCTGTGATGTAGCTACTAACATCATCGATGTTGTGTAAAATATACAAATGCGCTTGTTCCCACAACTCATGAATGATTCCTTTCACTCGTCCTCCCAGAGTTCCTTTGCCACAATAAGATCCAGTGTGATGGGAATTTTTTTGATCGCTACAAGTTTCATTGCAATTCAAAAAATCATTACAAAAGTCCATCACCTCCCTAGCCACATAACCCTCAACAATACTCCCTTCAGGACGATAACGATTCTGAACATCACCTTTAAAAACACTCATGTAGTGTTCAAATGGATACATCTAGTGTAAGAAAATTGGACCCAACATCTTCACCTCCCTTGTAAAATGTACTACAAGATGAACCATGATATCAAAAAATGAAGGAGGAAAGTACATTTCAAGCTGACACATGGTAACAATTACATCATTCTGTAATTTATCGAGAGTATCAGGATGTATCACTTTGTTGCATATTTCATTGAAGAAGAAACAGAGTCTTGTGATTGCAAACCTTACATGCTTCAGTGATATAGATCGAATAGCCACAGGTAAAATTTGTTGCATTAAGGTGTGACAATCGTAAGATTTGAGACCTATCAGTTTCAGATCCTTCATTGATACCAATCTATGAATATTAGAAGAGTATCCTTGTGGAACCTTAATATTATACAAGCACTCACAGAAAGTCTTTTTCTCTTTCTTTGACAAAGTGTAACAAGCCGGTGGCAAATATGTGCGGCGACCCCTGATCTCCACTGATAATTCTGTTCTAATACCCATTAATTCTAAATCTTTTCTAGATTTGATGCCATCTTTAGTCTTTCCTGGTATGTTCAATAGCGTACCGATGATGCTATCACAAATATTTTTTTCAACATGCATGACGTCAATGCAGTGTCTAATTGCCAAAGATCTCCAATAAGGAAGATCCCAGAATATTGACCTCTTCTTGTATAGAGATTTGTCACATGCGAGTGTATGACTACTTGAACTCTTTCCAAATTCATTAACAATATGTTTCACCCTATCATGTACAACATGTCCTGGTATAGGTTTAGGAGCACTTCGTTCCTCAGTTGACCCATTAAAGGTTTTGCATTGCCTTCGATAAGGATGCACTGGTGGGAGAAATCTCCGATGACCAAGATATACGATTTTACCACCATGTTTCAATCTGATTGAATCAGTATTTTCCTCACAAATAGGACATACTTTGTATCCTTTTATGCTATATCCAGACAAATTTCCATAAGCTGGAAAGTCATTAATCGTGCAAAATAACATAGCACGCAAACTGAAGATCTCTTTATGTGAAGCATCATATGTCATAATACCTTCTTCCCATAGTTTCATTAGGTCATCAATTAGTGGTTGAAGGTAAACATCAATATCATTTCTAGGTTGCTTGGGCCCTGATATCAATGTTGACAACATCACATACTTATTTTTCATACACAACCAAGGAGGAAGATTGTATATAACAATCATAACAGGCCACGTGCTATGTTGGCTGCTTAATGTACCATAGGGATTCATTCCATCTATACAGAGTCCAAGTCTTAGGTTTCTTGGTTCTTTACCAAATTGAGGGTATAATAAATCAATTTTCTTCCATTATGGTGAATCAGATGCATGTCGTAGGACGCCATCATCATTGACCTTTAACTCCCCATGCCAAGACAAATTTTGCGCATCTTCTGTATTAGCAAATAAGCGTTGAAATCGTGGTATTATTGGTAGATACCACATCACCTTGGCAGGAGAGCCATTTTTAGCCTTAGCTGAATTTGTAGTCTTATACCTTGACGCACCACATTTTGGACAATTTATCAAATTACTATAGTCCTTCTGAAATAACACACAATCATTTGGACATGCATGAATCTTATTAGCCTCCATTCCCATTGGGCACATTATTTTCTTTGCTTGATATGTTGAAATTAGAAGCTCGTTGCCTTCAGGAAGAATTTCCTTTAAAAAAGATAACAGTGAAGTGAAACTCTTATTGCTCCACCGATTTTGAGCTTTAAGAGTGTATAATCTCATCACATCACTCAACCTCGTGAACTTAGTACAACCCTTATATAATGGTTTTTCAACATCATGGACAATGTTTGCAAATAAAGAAGGTGGATCAATGACATTGTCCCGACAACTACGTAGCATCTCATCAATCATATCATCCTGAATCTGGTCATCTTGAATCAGTTCATCATTAACATTATCATCATTATCTACATCTTCAATGCCACAACTATTAGTATCGACATTTTCTGCTCCATAATTCAATTTCTCTCCATGCCAATACCATTCATTATAACCTTGTATGATCCCATTGCATTTGACATGATTCGTAATTTCCTCACCAGTATCAACATTCAAATTGTTACAACAATTTCTACATGGACAATATAGCCTATCTGTAGGTAGTTTCCTATGTTCCTCAGCAAATCTGATAAATTCATCAAGACCTTTGGCAAACTCTGGACTGCAACGGTTCTTGATAGACATCCAACTTCGATCCATTTTCTATATCACATTAAAATTAATTATAAAACTAATAGTTTAATATTGATACTATAATAATCTGTAAGTTTTTATTGATAGAAAGTTAATTTTATATACTAAAGTGTACCACCTATCCCATTTTTGAATATTTAATCTCACTAGTAACTGTGTAATCAATGTTTAGTTTTGAAGAAAATTTCAGCAGCATTTCCCCTAAGTTCTCCAAGTACACCGATGTAAATGGCAAATAACCACTCACATATGTACCCAGAGAACAAATGGAGAAATCCTACGGAAATAATCTACAAAACTAAACATACATTATACATGTACATCCTAAGTGAGATTAAAATATCCAAAAACAGTCCCAAACCGGGGACTATCCAAAGTATACTCCTAATGAGTAAATTTTGAACGGGTTTCTAAGTTAATATATAAATGCATTATTTTCATATTTATATATTAAGTTAAACATCATGCATCAACCCTAAAGTGTCAATCTAGGAGTACACATGTCTAATCTAGTATTAATTTCTAAAATTTATATTATGACTACATATGAAAAAATGCATGCATGTTTTTATTATTGGGTTATTAAATCATATAAAATGGAAAATACTTGTACTAATTAGTAAAGTAAGGCCGTTTCCAACAGTCCAAAGATTGAAATCATTATAATATTCAGAACCATTTGTGAACATTACAGAAAATATGATTAAAACATTTATAGCTCCAACATAAATAAGTTCCAGGTCCATCTCGGTCGATAATTAGTCGACCGAGAGCCCACCTGCGCGCAGCGTCCAGGGCCACTCTCGGTCGACAAATTGTCGACCGAGAGTGGACCTTGACGCTGCGCGTAGGTGGGCTCTCGGTCGACTAATTGTCGACCGAGATGGACCTGGAAGCAGCAATGGCGGCGGGCGAGAATGAAGGGGAACAAGGAACGAAGGAAGCTCGAACTTACTTGGAAATGGTAGCGAGCTTTGTGGAGGAAGATAAGAACTTCACGGAGAGGCGGCGACCTTCGTGGAAGAGTGGAAGGCGGCGAAGACGAGCTTCACAGCAACAAAGAGAGCTTCACGGCATCGAAGAGCTTCACGGCAATGACGGGTTTCGTGGAGGAAGAGGGGAAGGTGGCGACGACGAGCTTCACGATCCTTTTCGTGGTGACGACGAGATTCACGATCCTTTTGGCGGCGTGGAGAGGCGGCAACGGCTTCAAAGAGAATCGTTCGCGGCAACGGCAGAATGACAAAGTGAAAAAAGGGTTTCGCGGCGCCGCGGGAGAGAGATTAGAAAAGAGAAAATGGTTTCGCAGGAGGAAAAAAGACTAAAATTTCGGCTTTTTGCACAGAGTGAAAAACTGTAGCGTCGGTTAACAACCAAAACCCGACTCTACAGATAAACGGTGCCCGTGTCGGGTTGTTTAATAACAATCAAATGCAAACTCGGTCGACGAATTTGTCGACCGAAAAGACCTCTAGGGTTGGTTATCAGGTAAATCTGACGCTACAAGTGCTAATACGAAGAAATCTGGCTCGTTTCGGTGGACGATTTGTCGACCGAGAAGGAGAAAGATTTTCCTTCGTACAAGCACCTCTAGGGTTGGTTTTTTCATATTTCCGACCCTAGAGGTGCTTATACATGTGTGAATAACTAAACTGGACATTGTCGGTCGACAATATTGTCGATCGAGAGCAACTATAGGGTCGGTTATTAGAAAAACTGACCCTCGAGGTGCTTCTAAGAAAGAATTCTGGCTTCATTCGATCGACAAATTCGTCGACCGAATGTATAACTATAGGGTCGGTTATTAGAAAAACTGACCCTAGAGGTGATTCTAAGAAAGAATTCTGGCTTCATTCGGTCGACAAATTTGTCGACTGAATGTGTGTTGGTCGACAAATTTGTCGACCGAATGAAGCCAGATTTCTTTCTTAGAAGCACCTCTAGGGTCGGTTTTTCTAATAACCGACCCTATAAGGAGTCTCGATCGACAAATTCGTCAACCGAGGAGCTCTAAAGTGCTTCCACAACCCTAATAATGATGTTATGTGAAACTTTAATATATGGTGATGTCGTATGAAACCCTAATATGGGATAATGTTATGTGAAACCCTTATATGGAATGATGTTATGTGAAACCCTAATATGGAAATGTTATGTGAAACCTTAATATAGGGTGGTGTTGTGTAAAAACCCTAATATGGGATAATGTTATGTGAAATTTCAATATGGGATGATGATATGTGAACCCTAATTGATAAAGATGGGAAACTCTAACCCTAATGAGGGAATAGAGATGTTATTTTTGTATTGCATGATGTTGATATGAAGTTAATATGGTTGATATGAAATTGAGATGATTGTGTAACAAATATCCTGAATACCTTGGTTAGATGACCTGAAGGTAATAGTTATCTGATAAGTGATAACCATGTTTAGTGATGAACTAAGGGTTTGAATACCCAGAATCAGCAAATGTGATGATGGTGGTATTGAGGGATGTGAATTCCCAACAATGAGACAAAAGATTGAGATCCCAATGCTTTATAACATTTTGAAAAGTACTAAACTCTATTCAAAAATTCTGTCGGTCGACTATTTGTCGACCGAAAGAGTTCTAGGGTCGGTTATAAGGAAAAAACCGACCCTAAAGTCATCATCGGTTGAAAATATTGTCGATCGTGATTAACCTTGTTTCAATGTTTTAAATTAAGTACCAAGTATGTGTTTATGAGATTAACCAAGTGATGCTTTGTCAAATTTAGCCATAATTTATTTTTCAATCATTTGAAATAACAATATTCTTATATAACATGTATATGTCCAAATGAAGCCATGGAAAACACTTTTATTCATAACAATTTAATGCCCATACACTTTATAAGATGAAACATGACATACTTGCTTTATAAAAAGATATACATTACATCATTACAAAGATATCTCATAATCTCACTGGAAAGACCGAAGGATTACATCAATGTCTGGGTCTTTTCCAAGAAAGGGCTCAGCACCATAATATTTGACCAGTGTCTGCCACTCCAAGGCACCGGTCATGGTTAAGGCATACGCCTCCAAGAAGGTGGGAACATGATCAAAGCGAAAGTTGGCAGCAATGTCTTGAAGTTGAATTGGGGAAAACTGAGTATGTGTGAGATCAGGAGATGGTGGAGGTGGAGTTTGATAGTAGTTGTAGGAAGGATTGTAGGGATTTATCATGCCAGGAATAAGGGAATAGGGATATTCATCAGGTTGGTTAGGAGAGAGAGTTTGCATCCTTTGGTTTAAATAAGTCATGGCATGGTGATTATAATCCAATTGCCTACTTAGGTGATTTGGGAGCCAGCAATGTATGTCAAGGAATTTGTAATAGGATCATGGGGTAGGTTGGTAGGAGGAGGTGGTGGAGGTATGTCTTGGGTGGATGTCTCCCCTTCAGTCCTAGCCCTTTTGTGGCCAAAGTCAATTCCCATCTTTTCCACCGTATTTTTACTTATTTTTTGGGGTTTTCTATCCCATGTGTAACCTAAGTCGTCCTCAATATTCTTCTTAAGAAAATGTTGAGTGATTTGGCATACAAAGTCAGCATAAGGTGGATTGCCAGAAAACTCAAACATATTCTTAATGATGATATGAATAAAGTTTATGGGAATACTTTTGAGAATGACATAGATAAGGTACATGCGAATGGTGGGTACTTCAGATTTGTTTTCTCTATGATGGATATTGGTGGCAACAATGAGATTTATGATCCTAGCTTAAGGTTTTAAATTTATGGCATAATAGGCACCCCTATCTTCATGAAAAGTCGTATTTGATTGAAAGATGGCTCTTTTGACATCACTAAGGCTAATTATAGTGTTATCTTGGGAGAGTTTGTTGAGTGGAGTTCCTCTAGTGAGATCAATAAAATTTTTATATTCTTCTATATCTATGTCAAGCATATCAAGAATACCCTCCTCAGTAAAATGGAATCCATACCCACCAACCATAGAGGAGAAGGAATCATGTTCAGGATGTTCGGCTAAATTGGAATAGAATTCATTAACTAATTTGGAGGAGTAGGATTGGAAGGAGGGATTTAGAAAATCAGTCAAATGTTGCACCTCGAAAAGTTCCTCCAAATCGACAATGCTTTGGAAGTCCATGACGTCGACTGGCCGTCGTGGAAGAGGAGTTTTTGACGAGAGCCTGAGGTAGCGGTCACCTGCAGCTTGTTCGATGAAAGGGACGTCGTTGATGAACGACAGCGTTGAAGAGACTGTCCTTCCTTTCCTACCTGCAACTTGCTTCTTTCCGCACGTAGATGATGAAGCCATTTCGTTGCTTTGAAATGGAGAAATAGCAAGCAAGAATTGGATGTAGAGAAGCTGAAGATTTTCACAAGAATACACTAGAGAGGAGCTAGAGAAGTGAGAATGTGAAGGTGTGAAAAAATGGATCGTTTTGGGTGCTATTTATAGCAAAACAGAGCCAATTTCGGTCGACAAATTGTCGACCGACGCCCGCAACAGTCGTCTCTCGGTCGGCCAACGGTCGATCGAAAAAGTAGCCGTTACGACATTCAACGGTCGTGTTTATAGCCGTTATTACGGTTGAAATTCTAGCCGTTACGACGGTTGATTTTTTTAGTCGTTACGATGATTGGTTTTTCTAGTCGTTCCTCGGTCGACAAATTCGTCGACCGATATGTTTCGGTCGACAATATTGTCGACTGAATGGACTTTTAAGGTCGGTTATTAAGAAAATACCTACCCTAAAAGTGCTTATACACTTGAAAACTAACTCCGTATCGGTCGACAAACTGAGAAATTCTTTAAGGTCGGTTATAAGTGCAAATCCGACGCTAGAGGTGCTTATACATGCGTGAACTATCTAGATCCCGAATAGATATCGGTCGACGAATTTGTCGATCGAGAAAGAGCCAGATTTCCTTCGCATAAGTACTACTAGGGTCTGTTTTAAGGAAAAAACCGACCTTAGAGGTACTTATCGGTCGACGAATTTGTCGACCGAGTGAATCAGTCGAAATATTGGTCGACCGAAGATGGCTCTAAGGTCAGTTATAAGTACAAATCCGACGCTAGATGTGCTTATACATGCGTAACTATCTGGATCCAGAATAGATATCGGTCGACGAATTTGTCGACCGAGTAAGCCTTAAAGGTCGGTTTTGTAGGAATAACTGACCTTATAGGTGCTAAACCGAGGAGGACTGTAAGGTCGGTTATAAAGAAAAAACCGACCCTATAGGTGCTTGTATACATGAAATTCAGCTCTTATTCGGTCGATGAATTTGTCGACCGAGGATCCCTTTAGGGTCGGTTATAATGTAAAACTGACCCTATAGACCGAGGCAGGAAGCCAAAACCAAGCAAGTTTTTGCCGTCGGAAAAATTGTCTATAAGGTCGCTTATTTTAGAAAAACCGACCCTATAGAGATGTACTACAAGGTCGGTTATTTTAAAAACAGTGACTCAAAAGGTCTTAAGTGGTGCCCGCATTTTTGATAGACATATAAGGTCGGTTATTTGGAAAACCGACCCTATAGAGATACACTACAAGGTCGGTTATTTTAAGAAAAGCGATCCAAGAGGTCTTAAGTGGTGCCCGCATTTTTTATAGACATATAAAGTCGGTTATTTGGAAAACTGACCCTATAGAGTTACACTACAAGGTCGGTTTATTTAAAAAAACTGACCTAAGAGGTCTTAAGTGGTGCCCGCATTTTTTTAGACATATAAAGTCAGTTATTTGGTAAAACCGACCCTACATGTAGTGACGTTATAACCCATTTCTGTACTAGTGCTGGATTCTTTCCCCCAACCATGGCACGAGGTTTCGTCACTGGAGGCACTACCTCCGGTCAGAACTCATTGAGGGCAGCCTCTAACAGACATCTAAGAGCACAGCCAAGTTCCTCACACGAACCCAAAGCCATAGAGCCAAGGCTCACCATCAGGGAAGCACAGGAGCTCAAGGATGACTCCAGCAAAAATCAGGTTCAACAGCAAAATAGGAACTAGGAAAATCACTATGCGGGGAGCAAGGAAATTAGATGGGGATATTCGCGTCATCCAATTGGAGCCAAACAAAAAGGAAATAAGAACGAAACCTAAACTTAGACACAAGTTGCAGCGGGGCAGACAGAACAAGGAAAAAAGAAAACAGAGGAATGAGTGATCAAAAATTTGAAGCTACAAGAGACACCCAAAAAGCACATTCATCGATCAGGCAGTCGAGCCGAACATAGAATGGTGACTTGGGTGGTCATTGAGGGACTGAGCCACCATGGCGTTGACCCGGCGGCGAGCACCTTGAACCCCTCTACAAGGTGTGACGTTTCAGGCAACTACGCGGCAAACTGAAGATGTGAAAGAGAACTCAGGAGGTTGAGGATGCTCACCCTGTCTTTGATTGGACTGGGGTGGCCGAAGGAAGTCAGGTAAAGCTGAGGTTGCTGGAGATAAAGGAGGAGGTGGTCAGGGAGTTAGGGAGTTAGGGGGCTCTAATTGATGGTGGAGGAGTGAACTACGGCGGCTGGCGGTGTTTGTGGGTCCTTGAAAGAGCAATGACGAGGGTGATGGTGGCGGTTGTGGAAACCAACAGAGAGGGGGAGCGGTGCCCTAAGAGGTGTTTCCTTAAATGGGAGTGAGAGGGGTAGTTTTAAGGCTTGACAGATGCTGGGGAGAGAGACAAATACAGGGCCACAAAAATCTTACAAAACCGATCACTGAGGAGGGAGAATTCAATCAGGGAATAAATCATTGGGTCGGCGCCCCACTTGCCTAAACATGTGGGAGGTAGGGGATGATCCAGATACCGTCCGATCCAAATCAGATGACCACGAGAGACATGCATGAAAAAGAAAAGAACAGGAAAGAAGTGACAGGGAAAAATACATCTGACTTTAGGGAAATCAAAGAAATTAAATGTGATTCCTAATCAAACTATACTCAAAACTTCCTAATTTGAATGGAGGGTCAAACAAATTCTAAATGAGTTCAAATTTAGACCATTAACTAATTAGATTGTGTGGAATATTCCTAGATAATCAAATTTATGTTTCTTGAATGTTTAGTCTATGATTTATATTTTTGTCATTTATCTTAATTTAAATGCACAAACTAATTAAATAATTAAGGGGAAACTTTCCATTGTGGCTTTTTACTCCAAAATTCGAAAGGATCACTATTTATCTATTTTAAAGTCATGTCATTCTTATTCCTTGCCATTTTATGTACTTTCTTTGGAGGAGAGGGAAAATAAGAGGTCATATCACTTCCCTCATATGCTTTTATAAAAATAAAAAGGGAAAGTGACTTAGCAATGCCAAGAAAATATATTTTCTCATATTTTAAAAAATAATGAATAAGGGGTACATAATGATTCCTTTTTGGCAAATCCAAGAAGAGGAGAGAGAAAATGAATATTAGATGTTTTATTTTGAAATATATAAAAAAAGGAAAACCATACTTATTTTCCAAGTGATTTAAATTTCAAATTTCTTTCTTCTTTCTCTTTCTCTTTCTCTTTCTCTTTCATTCCTTTTTGACTTATTTAATAAATGGAAAACATATTACTATTATTACACAACTATTTACAACACATTAAGATAAAGGGAAAACTTATTTTGAATCATTTTCTTATTTCTCTTTGCATTCTAATCCTAGAAGTTACACTATTTTGAATTATTTGCATTAAGGCCCTTATCAAATTTTCATTTTGGAAAAACTACATAAAGGTCTTAAAATTCTCATAAAAATTGGGATGTTACATTTCTACCCACCTTAATTAAACTTCATCCTCGAAATTTTATTAAAACTACCCACATTAGAAATTTCCATATCAAGTGCAAACCTTTCAACATGCTAATATTATCATGGGAATCAATAGTTTCAAACATTTCTACACAATAAAAGTTGAAAAGAAGAGCTATTACACTAGTAGACTTCTACTTAGTCTTTTCATCATCACTATCTATCATGGCAAAGACTCTAGCCTGCCTCTTCTCCGTAGGTGCTTGGTTGACATTAGGCTCCTTCTTTTGAACTTTGGGGCAATTTGGCCTAATGTGGCCTATCTCACCACATGCATAACAAACACTTGTCCCAAACCTGCATTCACCTAGGTGACACTTAGAACATTTTGCACACCAGGTCTTTGCATGCTGATTTGCAACAACTTCAGCTAGTGCCTTCCTTTTCTTGTCATTGTGGTGGTTGGAGTTGTGGTGGCTATCCTTCTTCCATGCTCTTCCTAGATGATCCTCCAACTATAGGGAAACATCTAGCACACTCTGGAGTGTACGGTGCCCACGTCCTGACAAGGAGAAGTTAAGGTCTGGCTTGAGACCTCGAATGAACTTCTTTGTTTTGTGACGTTCATCATAGTCATAGTCGTACTTCTGTAGGATCTAGAATTTCATCACATATTGGGTGACCTTCATGTCACCATGTTGATGTAGGTTGTAAAGTTCTTCCTCCTTCTTCTCGATCATGACCTCAGATATGTAATCGTCTTTAAAGGCCTCAAAAAATTCCTCCCATGTGAATGGAGGAGCATCAGCTTCACAAGAACCTAGTAGGTTCTCCCACCATGTCCTAGCAGCACCCTTCAACATATGTGTCCCAAAACATACCTCGAAGTGGCTGGGACATCCTAAGTCACGGAAGCAATGTTCTATGTACTGCATCCAGCTCTCCGATTTGCCTATCACGTCCATCTCTTCTTCCCCAGCAAACGAGTCAGTTTTGATCTTCAAAAGGTCGACTAGGGAAAGCTCAGGGTTGACCCTAGGGTTTCCCACTTGGTCTTCTCCTCTCCCCAAGGTAGTGGCTAGAGCTCTAGCAAGGACATCAAAGGGAACCATGGGGGTTTCTTGACATGGAGATTCTTAATGTCCTTCCATGCTAATGAATTCACCTTCATCCCCACCCATGGCTACCTTTTCATTATCACCCTTCTTCTTAGGAGCCATCACTGTGACAAAATCATAAATTACATGAGATCATGAGAAAAGCCTGGTGGCCAATCATATTTTGGCTCTGCTACCTGTGGCAACACATCCCACTATCACACAGACAATGAGGTGTTACGCGAAAATGTGCGGAAAACACCATAAACCACATATTACCAAAAACATGGGTTAATTAAATCCGATTTCGGAAAGCGGATAAACTAAGAAACTATTACATTCAGATCCTCATCCTGCAAGGAAACAAGTTATATAAACATATACAAGATCTTGACACGTGTCCACAACTTAGGAGATCATATGTCAAGCTATCACATGAGTTCATCACCTATTATACATACATAACGGCCCACATCTGTCTGACAATAGGATATACAAAACATCATCGGCTATACATCGTGAAACAATGTCAAAACGCTCCCAAGGACCTGAGAGTACATGGATGACTCTAAACTCTACTAAAAAACAACCAAAACATCATCATGTCCATCTCTTGCCTTCTACTACTCATCTTGCTGCTCGGCCGCAGCTCCGCGACCACCACCACGTCTAGCTCGAACACCTAAAAAGGTTATAAACCAGCGGGGTGAGACACACAGTCCCAATGAGAAACATAACTCCCCACCGAAACTATAAAACCAAGAATGATTAAAGAAACAATAGCAGATAACTGGTTAAGCATAGAATAAGGGCAGTCTATAAGGTCAAGCTATTCATACCATCAAGCTTACCAAGCTGTACGGAAGGCATATAATTATCTCTTTATAAAACATGATTGACAAGATAAGATTTATAAGATCTTACTACATAACATAAGGAATGTATAAGCAACTGCATGTATAACAAGATTAACTACACAAGCAAGGCATCAACCAATGTTCTGTGTTTTGCCTTAAGCAGTAAATACTATTCACATGGATTACTTATTATTATGCTCTGAGGAAGTGAGTCGTACCGCTCAGATCCAACTGACGGCTACGAAACTCGGAGCCGGTGCCATACAAGGTCAATGGAAGAGCCGGACTCCATGACCTCCCACCTCGTGGTCAGTGTATGAGTACAACACAAGCAGGATCGCAGTCTCATGCTTAAGTGGCCTCAGCCACAAGGTCAGCTCCCGCAGGCTACCCTCGGCCTAGCCCGCCACGGTATAGGTCTCGACGCTAGTGAAACTGAGCCACGGGCCTATTCACCGTGCTCTGAGCCATGAACGCATTCATGCTCCCATATCACATATCCTGAGCCATGGGCCTGTTGACCATGCTCTATACATATCCCGAGTCTACAACCGCAGCTGCACTTGAATCCTCACTATTTTAGGCTAGGAGAAACCTCACATATTCAAATGCACTCCGGGTTAACCCGCAGGAGAACTCATTTCACCATCACCAGCTCCTGACGATGATGGATCTATGGCCAGGGAAAACTACATGATATATTCCACTGTGATTAGTTAGTAAATTTTAAGTGGATTGCAAGATTCAACCAAGTTATATAACATGCAAACTATAACAGGAATAAACAACATGAAACTCAATATCATGCTTTTACTGTCATCAACATCATCCTGATCCATCACAAGGATCCAACATTACATGTCATCACTTGGTCTCTTGCCAATCATCTAGATCCATCTCAAGGATCTTCACATTGCCATGGGATCTCAATCCCTCATCACATAGTGACACTTCCTCACAAGGCTTACATCATCATCATGGGATAGCAATCCCAAACACATCATCAGAGGATAACACCTCAACAAAGAACTTTAGCCAAACTCAGGTCCTCAAACCAAAACACATCATGCATGTTATCTCATCCTCAAGAGTAACCGTTAGAATAGTGTTACTCAAACATATATACCTCATAGCCCTTTACCTGGCTATGCATCTGTACCTGCATGGTTAGTATGCACAATCGCCATGGATTATCAAAAGAGTTATATTATCAACATAGGGTGACATTTATCATTCATGCCTCAGCCTGTGATCATAAGCATAGGTCATATCATTAAGCAAATCATCTTATATTCTTACCATTTATTCAACATCATACATATAGTTCCATATGATCATAAACACAGGTAGTACCATATCAAGCTACATAGATGTGATCCATTATATCAACTATCAAGTATGTCAGGGATCACTATCATAAACAAAACATGATATCATGAAACAAGATCTAGCATATCGGTTAAAAGAGACAAGACCCTTACTAAAAGTGCCCACTACCCTCACCAAAGGTGTGACGGGTAGGGCACCCTCACAAAAGGTAGTATTGGGCAGGGTACTCAGCATAGTGTGATGCCCGACACTCAAGCCATATATTGTCCAAGCAAACCAGCCAAGATAACGGTTACCACTTCAGGGTGTATCGGGCAACCCTAGGTGTCGCACACCTCATGTGTCATGCAACGCTATGTCGTGCACCATATGTATCGGGCAACGCTGTGTCGGTTATCAAAGCTAAAACAGCCATAAAGCCTATCAGGCAACGGAGCCTATGGGCGTATCGCTCATCAGGTGCAACATCTTAGGGATACTAGGTGACACTCGGTTGGGCATCACCACAAAGCCATGACGCCCGACACTAGCTAGCCACGTACTCCATAATGTGTAAGGTACGGATACAAGGCTACCACCTGAACCAGGCGTGTCGGGCAGAGGACACAACCTACTACTAACGGGCAACCAAGGCATAACAGCCACCCGCATAACGTGCAGCTCAGCCAGAGAGATATCGTGCAACGACACGTTGTGTACTAGGTGTATCGTGCAGCACCACCCAATCAAACATATTGTGCAAAGTTGCAACTCAAACGGCAGCAAGGAGCCTATCGTCCCACCAACCTATCCTCCTCTATCGGCCAACACAAAGCAAAGACTGAGGTGCGACACCCGACACAAGACCAGACCGCAATGCCTCAACGTCCAAGGGTAACAGCACCAAGCAACCACCTGAACTAAGGGTATCGGGCAGGGTACTCAGCAACGCCCGCCACACACACAAGGGCAGAAACCAGGTGTGACACCCAACACAGCCACAACATGCCAACCAAGGCTCTAGGTCAAGAGGGGTATCAGGCAACATCAACTCCAAGACCATATCGGTCAAGATGCAACTCCACAAGGTCGTCACCAACCTTAAGCACAAGGGCACCAAAACCCTAGTGGATCAAGAAGATGCTCACCTCTCAAAAACCAAGAGAGAGGGGTCTTGCACACTTCTTATCACCAATCGGGCAACACAAGGAATGACCACAACCAAGGTCCACAACCACCATATAGCTCACCTTTCACATCCATGGTGAGAGGAGGGTGTTGCTCAAGCCACTAGAACACAAGCTCACCTCTCAACTTAAACGAGAGAGGAGTATTGCCCATATTACTAGAACTCAAGATCACTCCTCTAGACCTAGGAGAGAAAGGGGTGTTTCTCACCAAGAAACCCTAGAACAAGGTTCGGCCAACAAGAAGCAACTAAGCAAGAAACCAAACTAGCAACATACATAGCCGATATGATCATAAGAACCATACAAGAACAAAGAAGAGGTAGTATAGTTAGGGTTAGGAGTTATGTAATCCACCTTAAGCAAGCTCCAAGCTCCTAGCTCCAAGCTCCATGAACCACCACAAGAAGAGAGCAAGTCACTCTAGGGTTCGGCCACCACTAGAGGAAGAAGGAGACTCCAAGGCAAGGATCGGCCACCAAGCTTGCAAAGTAAGGGGATGTCGTGCACCAAGGAAGAGGGAGACTAAGGAACTAAATGGATCCTTAGCAAGAGAAAGGAAACACATAAATAGAAGAGGATGGAGGAGAAACCAAAGAAAGACAAAGCAAGGTGTCACCCACCTAGGGACACTTGTCCATGAGCAAAGCCACCACTCTAACATGCCCTAAACACATGTCCAAGGCCATTGCCACATGCAAGCATCAAGCTCCAAGTGTCCACTAGTGGTGACACAAACGAGGTCAAAGAAGGTCAAAGGGTCCATGGGCGACACACAGGGCGACACACCACAGGGCGACACAACCATGGCCGACACACCTAGGCCGACACGAGGCACTCCTTCCCGACACAAAGCTCACTTGCCCGACACAAAGGTCCAACAAGGCAAAGGCAAAGCATAACAAGGCCCAACAAGATCAACCAAGCCCAAGGCAACACAAGCAATGAACCCAACTCTTCCTCTCAACACTAGAGGAAGCAAGGAGAGGGAGGAACACCTCACAAGGTGACAAACTTGCCCACAAACCCTAAACTTGGGTATATTGCGAGTAGTACCTCCAGCTCTCAACAAAACACCAACAAACCCTGATCACCACTAAAGGTGATTAGCAAGCAACTAAGCATCAGGGTTAAGAAAAGCAAATAGGATAAACCCTAGATGGAGGTCAGGGTCCTTACACTACCATTCCTGTAACACCCCACTTGTAATATTATTCACATCAGAGCACGGAAGCATAAAATTCACACTTATCTACCAAGGGGGATGTCACAAACATGATATTCATTGCAAAATAGAGTTTGAATAAACCATTACAAGATAACATTTACAATTTCTCATTCTAAAATTATTAACATGTTCACATATACATAATTCTAACAAAATGAAAGGATCTAAAGATATCGTTGGCATCCCACCGATGCTTTTCTCCTTAGTAGTCCCTGATCTAGGTTTTTCTCCTTAGATGGCCTTCTAGCTCCTGAGCTTGCTCCTATCTGCGGGCATCACGCCCCAAACCATGCAATAAAACCAATGGTAAGTGTATTGAACATGTTATAATATTAAGAAAACTTGTGAACTAAAAATAAACATTTAACATTAAACATTGAACATTGAAAAGACATGAATTTTCTTTTAGGTAAATTTCTTTTATCTTAACCTATATAACTAACCTTGGGTTGCACAAATGTGCCTCTTATCTTATGCACTGAAGTGCCTCTTAGGTTGCACTGAAGTGCCTCTTCTCTTATGCACCGAAGTACCTTTTCTCTTATGAGGTACTTATATAAGTTTAACGTTAACATTTTCTTTCTCTTAAGGCTCTTATCTTTTACATTAGACTTTATTTGTAACATGACCATTAAGATTCATGAGAATGATACCACACATAATATGTAATTCAATACATCTTAAATTTATTGACTTTAGCAATTAGGAACAGTAAATAACATAAACATGACATTCCTTGCAAAATTCATATATACATAATTAAATCAACCAATTTAAATATGTTCAATTACATGGACCACTTACTTTTTAACTTGGAGAATGTATTCTCTCTCTTCCTAGGTTGAGTGAGTCTTAATCACTCTCTGGGTCTAAAGAACCCTAGTATTCCTATTCACAAGGTATATCACATTAAAATACATTTTACTCATAATCTTCAACCCTTGATTCATTTCTACAATACCAAGAGATGTTGATTTAGAATCAAACTCTAAAAATCATATATTTGGATTTCCTTCAAAAAACTTTTTTCAAAACATATTTTTTCTCATTTTTCTGAGCATCGAGCAATTTACTATGAATTAATGAAAACCAACCAATCAGAAACCAAAGAAATGCCACATAGGCGATCCTTTTATCCATTGGGTTGTTGGGCCCAACTGAGGTGGGCCAATCAGAGCTGGCCATGTAGGCACAGGTCTCGCCCAGGTGGATAAGTGGTCAAAGGACCGACAAAGATGTGAAAGTCCAAAAATACCTATGCGACTTTAATTCATCGATTCACATGGCAGGGGTACCACGATCATTGAATGACCTGGATTCTTTCCCCCAAACATGGCACAAGGCGCAGTCACTAGAGGCACTACCTCTGGTCAAAACTCATAGAGAGCGGTCTCTAATAGACATCTGAGAGAACAGCCAAGTTCCTCGCATGAACCTGAAGCCATAGAGCCAAGGCTCAACATCAAGGAAGCACAAGAGCTCAAGGACGGTTTCAGCCAAAACCTGGTTCGACAGTAGAATAGGAACCAAGAAAAGTACCATGCGGGGAGCAAGGAAATTAGATGGGGAGATTCACGTCATCCAACTGGAGCCAAATGGAACGGAAACCGACGCAAAAGGTTGTAGAAATTCTTACCTATGCGAGAAAAATGGAGCATGTAAGGTCGGTTATTTCATAAAAACCGACCCTGTAAACGTTCTTGGTCGAGAAAATTGTCGACCGAGAATGTTTACAGGGTCAGTTTTTATGAAATAACCGACCCTAAAGATTGAATACCATTTCAATGGTAACACTCGGTCGAGAAAATTGTCGACAGAAAATATTTCGATCTTGACCGAGAACTCTCTATAAGGTCGGATTTTTAAAATAATCGACCCTAAAGATTGAATAAAACATTTCTGTGTAAGACTCGGTCGACAAACTTCTCGACCGATAGTAATTTGGTCGAGAAGTTTGTCGACCGAGTCTTACACTGAAATGTTTTATTCAATCTTTAGGGTCGATTATTTCAAAGATCCGACCTTATAGAGGACATTTAGACTCATTTTTTTACAAAAATCGACGCTAGAAGTTATATTTCGGTCGAAATTTTCTCGACTGAAGAGTGTACACTGAATTCAATCTTTAGGGTCGGTTATTTAAAAAACCGACGCTAGAAGTTACAATTTTTTTTTAAAAATTTCTGCAGAAATTGATATAGAACAGAAGAACAAGAAGATTCATATATTCTGGGAGAGGGGAGCATTGATGCTCAACCGTCACCATTCAAAACCACACATTCATAACAAAAATGATAATAAATATCATAATTTACAAAATGATAGAGTGCAAGTCTGAGATGACATATTACAAAAGTAAAAATATGAAAGAGTACGTACTCAAACCACATACATAAATGGAGCCGACATATTTAATCCAATGCTATTTCGACTTCACTTATAAAACACTCAGACCACTCCTCTCGGAATTCATTCAAGTCCACATGTGTGTAAGGCTGAGTTGTAAATATTTGTAACAGAAAATGCACATGTTAATATTCTATAAAAATGCCTACAATCACTTGTAAATTTATGATGTTATTCTTTATTACCTGACTTATAGTCTGAATGTCATGTGATGCTTGTTTGACAATAGTTTGCATATATTTCATTACATAGTAGCCACAAGCCCAGTCATTATTTTGCATAGGACACTACAAATAACAAATTATACTTAATGTTAGTAAACTACTATAAACAACAATTGAGATAAGAGTATAAGAGTTGACATATTACAGTTGAAAGTTAATACATAAAGAGTAAGCAATTGTCAAAGTAGCTACCTTGACATTTTTCAAAGTCAATGTCTTTAATTTTGTGGGTATTTGTCCTCCAGCTTCATGAAAAGCCTTTATACCCCTATCAATTAAACAATAGTTGGTAAAATAGAAATTCTAAATAGAAATATCATGTTGAAGCAATTGATTAAATTTATGCTTACTCCATAGCTGACAATTTTAGTTTGTGACTCCTTGTTGTTTTACCCATTGGGTCAAGATAATAAAGAGTCATCATTTTTGGGACAATCACCAGTAATTCCCAATGTCTAGCTCTGAGTAAGAATAAAACAAACATTAAAATAAATAGTTTCATTCATTATTAAAATTATATTGAATAATAATACTTACTGGATGTTAAAAGGAATTAGGATAATTTCCTTCCCCTCACTAGCAAAATATTTGAATGCATCAGAGAAGTACTCATTCACTTCCTCAATATTTGTCTCCATCTGACTAGTGACTGAAGGAACTAAGAATGCAATATTCTTTATAGCAAAGTTGGTGACCTCGGTATATAAATGGTTGTTAAACAATTGTAATTAATTTTCATATGTAGAAATAAGCTAAAAATGTGTATTAGAATTTTCTATATATATTGATAGATCCTTACCTTATCCATACTTCTATTATTGAAGTGTTCAGCCAATCATACCGGAACAACTCTATAATATCATCAAGAAAAATAAAATTCTCAAAGTCCCTCCCAACTGCATCTTCTGTTAACTTGACCATCATATTTGATCCCGATCTTTGGTTGGATAAGTATCGACACAAAATTTAGATTTGCTCCCCAATTCGTAGAATGTAGTTTCAGGAATGAAAGATGGCTTGGGCATAGGAGGACGACTAGCAGAAGTTTTACTTTTTGGTTTACAAACCTATTAAGTAAATTACATACTTATATTACATGAGTTCATATATGCAGTCAAATATGAAACATATGGTAGAAATAAGGTATACCTTGTCATTGAAAACCAAGTGTCTAGGAGAACCCACCATAGCACCCTTAGCTTCTTCAACTGTACTATATTCAGGATTAGGTATGGGCAGTGGTTTGTCCCCCATTCCGTCATACACAAGATGGATGGACACACGGCAGATGTCATCAGTAATTTGTTGGCAATGCAATGTACCACCAAGGTTGTACACTTTGCCCGCTGCCACAACATTATATTCTAGAACCTCCACTGCAAGTTTACAGTTCATACCAACCTAGATTGAATTAATATAAGTTATATAAGAAATAGTAGAACAGATACATGTTACAACTATATATATTATCGTTATATTTATCATACTAATAACACAACATATATAGAACACAAACTTACTACAGATTTTTGTGGTGGTTCATCGGGAGTGCTCCTAATGCACTACTGTATCATGGGCTTGTACCTCATCACTTGAGAGACGTGCCGTATGAATAGGTTGAGAAGGTTGAGTAGGCTGAAATGAAGACATTATTTCTTTTACTTTCTGCGCTACTAATGCTTCAAGATCCTCTTGTGTAAAACCTCCTACACGACCTCTTTTAGATTGTGAAGGGCCAAAATAAGACTTGAATCCTATGCCAGCTCCTAATCCCCTAACACGACCAGGATGCTCCTTCGTACCAAGAGCAACTGCTAGTTCATCCATGTAGCCAGTTGGGATGAACTTTCCTTCCTTCCTTTGCTCATGGAGATCAATCTATTCATAGTTAATAAAAATATTAAATCACAATATCAATTAGATATAAATAAATCTAAGTTTGTGGAAGTTACTCTTTACTTAGTTGGGATAAACCTACCATCTTTTGTGCCACCTCTTTAGTTGTAGGGTTGACAATTTCATCGGCTCAATTCTTTCTAGCATCAATCCATGTCATGTGTCGGGGTGGTCGCTCAACTTGAGTTGTACTAGATTCTTCTCCAGAAGATGATTGCTTCTCTTGTAGTTGGCGGCGGAAGGCATAACCACCGGCCCCCAAGCGATGGTCATGCACATTTTTAGCCCGTCTTTCCTTTTGAGCCTGGTGAATAGCCTGATCATTTAATATGAGGTATTGCAATTTAGACTTGGCTAACATGTATAAAAAGATTCACTTCCTTAATTGTATAAAATTAAATATTCATACAATACATCACAATCTTTATTACCTGAAACTCTTCCGATCTCCTAGTTGCAACAAATATTTTCCACACCTCAGGATCAATAAAAATATATACATCTGTAGCTTTCTTCTTTTGTTTAGGATTATTTATAAATTCCCTTACAAGATATGTCTTAAAACCCCTCCATCGTACACCACAACATTGTAGCACTCTTTTCTTGTGATCTTTTTCATTTAGATGAAAAACACACTATACATACAAAAGAAGCAATTAATAATGTTGTTTTGAAAAGGAATTAATTCCAAGCAAACTAAATTAGAATCAATAGATAAAAAACATATCACTTCCACTCACAGATATATCTTTCCATATGAGATATTTTTTGGCATTAGGAACATCATGCCAATTTTCTATATCTATTGGAACCTTAGTGCGCGCGGTCTCCCCTACGTAATGCTTGAAAGCACTAGCATGTTCCCCAACAAGTGCTCCTATCCTATCAAACTGGACTGGCAATTTATCCCCTTTAGCCCTGAGCTCCTGCAGCCTACGCATCAATGTAGGACCTCTATAGTTCTTAGCATCACCACTACCATCCTCATGGTGCTCATGCTCAGAATGTTCATCTTCATGGTGCTCATGCTCAAAATGTTCATCTTCACTCGCCATTTTAGAACCTGCAAGTATACATGATAAAAAAAATAAGTGATAATAAAAGCACAAGTGATAAGGTATACATGATAATAAAATAAATAATTCAAAGAATACATGACTTTAGTATTGGTTGAATTGTTAGTCAAGGAGAATTCCTTCAGCATGGTCTTGACGTTTATAATATTCATCGGTGTTATCTTCAACATTTACACTTGGAAAACCAACTGAGAATGGACTGGAATCATCATACTTTTCGTAGTATTCTTCTTCATTTATAGGATCTACAGTAAATTGTTTTTTCCATTAAGAACGACAGACCAATTTTTATTTGTCGGGTCATCAATATAGAATACTTGTTTTTCTTGGTTTTCCATGATGAATGGCTCATCTTTGAAGCCAATCTTTTCAAAATTCACCAATTTGAAACGCAACTCATCCACTAAAACTCCTTTATTGTTGTCAACCCAATTACACCTAAATATAGGAACTCGAAAATTTGTATAGTCCATTTCCCATATGTCCTCAATGACGCCGTAATATGACATCTCAGCTTCACATGGTCTTTTATCTTTGGCACTAGAAAAATACAATGAATAAGCTTTAACAGTGACCCTACTATTTTGAACTACACTACTTTCATCTTGACGCTTTGTGTAGTATGAAAATCCATTAATGTCATAACCTTCATATGACATGACATCCATTTTTGGCTTAAAGGCGAGCCATTTTATGTTCTCAACAACATTATTTGGTGATTCAGATAGTTGATTAAATACTTTCTCTTCAAACCACCTAATAAATGTTCCATTATGCTGTCTTACAAGCCCAATTGAACTGGATCGCGGATGATTTCTCTTGATAAGATCATTGTGTTCTGTGATGTAGCTACTAACTTCATTGATGTTGTGTAAAATATACAAATGTGCTTGTTCCCACAACTCACGACTGATTCCTTTCACTCGTCCTCCCAGAGTTCCTTTGCCACAATAAGATCCAGTGTGATGGGAATTTTTTTGATCGCTACAAGTTTCATTGCAATTCAAAAAATCATTACAAAAGTCCATCACCTCCCTAGCCACGTAACCCTCAACAATACTCCCTTCAGGACGATAACGATTCCGAACATCACCTTTAAAAACACTCATGTAGCGTTCAAATGGATACATCCAGTGTAAGAAAATTGGACCCAACATCTTCACCTCCCTTGTAATATGTACTACAAGATGAACCATGATATCAAAAAATGAAGGAGGAAAGTACATTTCAAGCTGACACATGGTAACAATTACATCATTCTGTAATTTATCGAGAGTATCAGGATGTATCACTTTGTTGCATATTTCATTGAAGAAGAAACAGAGTCTTGTGATTGCAAACCTTACATGCTTCAGCGATATAGATCGAATAGCCACAGGTAAAATTTGTTGCATTAAGGTGTGACAATCGTAAGATTTGAGACCTATCAGTTTCAGATCCTTCATTGATACCAATCTACGAATATTAGAAGAGTATCCTTGTGGAACCTTAATATTATACAAGCACTCACATATTGTCTTTTTCTCTTTCTTTGACAAAGTGTAAAAAGCTGGTGGCAAATATGTGCGGCGACCCCTGATCTCCACTGATAATTCTTTTCTAATACCCATTAATTCTAAATCTTTTCTAGATTTGTTGCCATCTTTAGTCTTTCCTGGTCTGTTCAATAGCGTACCGATGATGCTATCACAAATATTTTTTTCAACATGCATGACGTCAATGCAGTGTCTAATTGCCAAAGATCTCCAATAAGGAAGATCCCAGAATATTGACCTCTTCTTGTATAGAGATTTGTCACATGCGAGTGTATGACTACTTGAACTCTTTCCAAATTCATTAACAATATGTTTCACCCTATCATATACAACATGTCCTGGTATAGGTTTAGGAGCACTTCGTTCCTCAGTTGACCCATTAAAGGTTTTGCATTTCCTTCGATAAGGATGCACTGGTGGGAGAAATCTCCGATGACCAAGATATACGATTTTACCACCATGTTTCAGTCTGATTGAATTAGTATTTTCCTCACAAACAGGACATGCTTTGTATCCTTTTATGCTATATCCAGACAAATTTCCATAAGCTAGAAAGTCATTAATCGTGCAAAATAACATAGCACGCAAACTGAAGATCTCTTTACGTGAAGCATCATATGTCATAATACCTTCTTCCCATAGTTTCATTAGGTCATCAATTAGAGGTTGAAGGTAAACATCAATATCATTTCCAGGTTGCTTGGGCCCTGATATCAATGTTGACAGCATCACATACTTATTTTTCATACACAACCATGGAGGAAGATTGTATATAACAATCATAACAGGCCACGTGCTATGTTGGCTGCTTAATGTACCATAGGGATTCATTCCATCTGTACAGAGTCCAAGTCTTAGGTTTCTTGGTTCTTTACCAAATTGAGGGTATAATAAATCAATTTTCTTCCATTGTGGTGAATCAGATGCATGTCGTAGGACGCCATCATCATTGACCTTTAACTCCCCATGCCAAGACAAATTGTGTGCATCTTCTGTATTAGCAAATAAGCGTTGAAATCGTGGTATTATTGGTAGATACCACATCACCTTAGCAGGAGAGCCATTTTTAGCCTTAGCTAAATTTGTAGTTTTATACCTTGACGCACCACATTTTGGACAATTTATCAAATTACAGTAGTCCTTCTGAAATAACACACAATCATTTGGACATGCATGAATCTTCTTAGCCTCCATTCCCATTGGGCACATTATTTTCTTAGCTTGATATGTTGAAATTGGAAGCTCGTTGCCTTCAGGAAGAATTTCCTTTAACAAAGATAACAGTGAAGTGAAACTCTTATCGCTCCACCGGTTTTGAGATTTAAGAGTGTATAATTGCATCACAGCACTCAACCTCGTGAACTAAGTACAACCCTTATATAATGGTTTTTCAGCATCATGGACAATGTTTGCAAAGAAAGAAGGTGGATCAATGACATTGTCCTGACAACTACGTAGCATCTGATCAATCATATCATCCTAAATCTGGTCATCTTGAATCGGTTCATCATTAACATTATCATCATTATCTATTTCTTCTATGCCACAACTATTAGTATCGACATTTTCTGCTCCATAATTCAATTTCTTTCCATGCCAATACCATTCATTATAACCTTGTATGATCCCATTGCATATGACATGATTCTTAATTTCCTCACCAGTATCAACTTTCAAATTGTTACAACAATTTCTACATGGACAATATAGCCTATCTGTAGGTAGTTTCCTATGTTCCTCAGCAAATCTGATAAATTCATCAAGATCTTTAGCAAACTCTGGACTGCAACGGTTCTTGATAGACATCCAACTTTGATCCATTTTCTATATCACATTAAAATTAATTATAAAACTAACAGTTTAATATTGATACTATAATAATCTGTAAGTTTTTATTGATAGAAAGTTAATTTTATATACTAAAGTGTACCACCTATCCCATTTTTGAATATTTAATCTCACTAGTAACTGTGTAATGTATGTTTAGTTTTGAAGAAAATTTCAGCAGCATTTCCCCTAAGTTCTCCAAGCACACCGATGTAAATGGCAAATAACCACTCACATATGTACCCAGAGAACAAATGGAGAAATCTTACTGAAATAATCTACAAAACTAAACATACATTATACAGGTACATCCTAAGTGAGATTAAAATATCCAAAAAAAGTCCCAAACCGGGGACTATCCAAAGTTTACTCCTAATGAGTAAATTTTGAACGGGTTTCTAAGTTAATATAAAAATGCATTATTTTCATATTTATATATTAAGTTAAACATCATGCATCAACCCTAAAGTGTCAATCTAGGAGTACACATGTCTAATCTAGTATAAAATCTAAAACTTATATTATGATTACATATGAAAAAAGACATGCATATTTTTATTATTGGGTTATCAAATCATATAAAATGGAAAATACTTGTACAAATTAGCAAAGTAAGGCCATTTCTAACAGTCCAAAGATTGAAATCATTATAATATTCAGAACTATTTGTGAACATTACAGCAAATATGATTAAAACATTTATAGCTCCAACATAAATAAGTTCTAGGTCCATCTCGGTCGACAATTAGTCGACCGAGAGCCCACCTGCGCGCAGCGTCCAGGGCCACTCTCGGTCGACTAATTGTCGACCGAGATGGACCTGGAAGCAGCAATGGCAGCGGGCGGGAATGAAGGGGAACAAGGAACGAAGGAAGCTTGAACTTACTTGGAAATGGCAGCGAGCTTCGTGGAGGAAGAGAAGAACTTCACAGAGAGGCGGCGACCTTCGTGGAAGAGTGGAAGGCGGCGACGACGAGCTTCACGGCAATGAAGAGAGCTTCAAGGAAATGAAGAGCTTCACAGCAACGACGGGTTTTGTGGAGGAAGAGGGGAAGGCGGCGACGACAAGCTTCACGATCCTTTTCGCAGCGACGACGAGATTCACGATCCTTTTGGCGGCGTGGAGAGGCGGCAACGGCTTCACGGAGAATCGTTCGCGGCAACGGCGGAATGACAAAGTGAAAAAAGGGTTTCGCGGCGCCGCGGGAGAGAGATTAGAAAAGAGAAAATGGTTTTGCGGGAGGAAAAAAGACTAAAATTTCGGCTTTTTGCACGGAGCGAAAAACTGTAGCGTCGGTTAACAACCAAAACCCGACTCTACAGATAAATGGTGCCCGTTTCGGGTTGTTTAATAGCAATCAAACGCAAACTCGGTCGACAAATTAGTCGACCGAAAAGACCTCTAGGGTTGGTTATCAGGTAAATCTGATGCTACAAGTGCTAATAAGAAGAAATCTGGCTCGTTTCGGTCGACGATTTGTCGACCGAGAAGGAGCAAGATTTTCCTTCGTACAAGCACCTCTAGGGTTTGTTTTTTCATATTTCCGACCCTAGAGGTGCTTATACATGTGTGAATAACTAAACTGGACATTGTTGGTCGACAAGAATAACCTCAAATTCCTTAACTAACACAATAACCTCATAGATCTAGTAGAAGACACCTTGAACCACAAAGATTTGGTTATCTTGTGACACAAGAAGCCAATGAGTTGGTCATTGATGATGAGCCAAAAACCTACCTAGAAGTTGTTAAGGAACCAAAATCCAAGAGTGGCTTGAATCCATGCGATCTGATATGGAATCCATGTACACCAACAAGTTATGGACCTTGGTAGATCCACTTGAAGGGGTAAAACCCATAGGGTGCAAGTGGGTCTTCAAGAAGATGACAAACGTGGATGGTAATGTGCAAACTTACAAAGTTCGATGGGATGCAAAGGGTTTTAGATAAGTTCAAGGTGTTGACTATGACAAAACCTTTTCTCTAGTTGCCATGGTTAAGTATGATCTGCCATTACAGCTTATCATGACTATGAGATTTAGAAGATGGATGTTAAAACCACATTCCTCAATGAGAATCTTTTTGAGGATGTGTATATAAAAACAAAATGAGGGTTTTATAAATAAAAAGTATGCAAATAAAGTTTATAAGGTACAACGGTCAATCAATAGATTGAAGTAAGCATCTTGAATTTGGAATCTTCTATTTGACAAAACAATCAAAGAGTTTGTCTTTAGTCAAAATGAAGAAGAACCATGTGTTGTTAAGAAGGTTAGTGATAGCATGATCATATTCCTCATATTGTATATGGATGACATACTATTGATGGGGAATGACATATCAACTTTATATATGGTAAAGATGTGGCTTGGAAATACATTTTATAAAGGACTTAGGCAAAGAATCCTACATCTTAGGAATCAAAACATATAGAGATAGATCTAGAAGGCATCTTGGACTAAGACAGAGCGCATACATAGACAAAGTGCTAAATAGGTTCAACATTTAAAACTCAAAGAGAGGCGACCTACCTATGTGTCATGGTGTTACTATTTCTATATCTCAATGTCCTAATTATTATGAAGAAAGGGAACACATGACCAAGATTCCATATGCATGTGCAATTAGATCCATCATGTACGCAATGTTATGCACTCACCTAGATGTCTCATATGCCTTGATCATGTGAATATATATCATTCAGATCCTTGTGTAGCTCACTAGACAGTCATGAATATCATCCTTAAGTACTTGAGAAGAACTAAGGATTAGTTCCTTGTCTACGGTGCTGAGAAAGAGTTGGTGGTTAAATGCTAAACTGATGCAAGCTTCTAAACTGACAAAGATGACTATAGTTACAATTAGGATTTGTGTTTTGCCTCAACAATATAGATGTGAGCTGGAATAGTTCCAAGCAAGAGACAATTATAGATTCTACAATAGATGCCAAGTATATTGTTGCATTCAATGCAAAAAAGGAATTTGTTTGAATCAAGAAGTTCATCCATGAACATGGGGTGGTTCCATGCATCAACAATGCAATTGAGATTTATTGTGACAACATTGGAGCTATTGTACAAGATAAGGAACCTAGGTTGCATTGGTATTCCAAGCACATACAAAGGTGCTTCCATCTCACACGAGAAATCATACTGTGAGGAGATGTGAAGATTTTCAGACTACCAACTAAAATCAACCCATTGACAAAAGCACTTTCACAAAGAAAGCATGAAGGTCATATTAGATCACTTGGGATTAAATTCATGGGTTATTGGCTCTAAGTGAAAGAGGGAGTCAATTGGTATGTATGCCCAGAGATCCAATCATATGATGATTTAAATGACATATATTGTAAATGATTTGATTAATAATAAAGACAATCTTCCAATTTATTCTATTTCATTCAGTTATGAGATAATGATGTAACATAGTAAATGTCTAAAGAATGATATTACTCAGTGATGTATGTCTTTAGGTTGAGGACCTGAATAATGATATCATATAGATGTTAAGAGAATACACATTCTTGTTATGTCCCTAGCCAGATGTTATTGTTGAAGGGTAATAGAGAATAATAACAAAAAAGACTAGAGTGTGTATTGGTTGATGATAGAATGTCATTAGTCAAGATATGTGACATCAAAACAAACACATAGATATTTCTTAGATAATAGTGTATCAGATAGACCTACCTTTACAGTGATGCATTAAACCATTCAATGGTATTCAATATAATCTCTCATAGTGATGGTGGTGATTGTGGTTCTTAGACCTAAAATCAGTACACTCATTACATGTCATTTAATGTACTTTGACATCATCTACCATGACCTTGAGTAAGGGTTGCCATAAAGGTGATGCTCGGGTGACTGTGACACATGGAGATGACCATGAGTGATGTAGATGGGATTTGGTGCTCCTACAGGAGTTTGATATTCTGGCCACTTGATAAGTGAGTTTGAGAAAAGCATGGCCATGTACACGTGAATCAATATATGATGTTGAGTTCACATATATCTCAAATAGTCTTCTCTAGTTCAAGGAACATCAATTGAACATTGAAGAAGATGACAATTACATGCCTCGAGTTTAATCGGGATATCAGAGACAAAGGAACTATATAATCACTATAAAACCAATCATGGATTGTGTTATCCAACTTTCCCAATTACTTGGGTATCAATGATGTCTTGCTACGTACCAATCATTGCTTGTGACATCATAAATTAGTTATGTACATTCACTAACAACAAAACTTGGAACTTATGGGGTAACACTCATAGGATGAACTTGGAATATGAGTTTATTCATGAATGATGTTTAACTTGATTACTAAATGTGTTTAGGTATTCAATTTAAACAACACTGGTTGAAAAGTGACTGGATGCACTCTGAACCGACCAGGTCAAGTGTTGAATTAATCAGTTAGAGTGTGACGTCAATTAGAAATGACACTGGTTGAAAAATGCATGAATTAGGCCATCAATTGACCGATTCACTAAGTGAACTGACCAGTTAATGGTACCAACCGATCGGTACATGAGGTGAACCACCCAGTTCAATGGTCAATGGGATTGGATTAAGGATTAATGTTAATGTCATGCTCTCCATGAATCGTGCATTGAATACCAATGTGATTTAGAATAGGAAACATGCACAAACCTATTGGTTTAGGGTACTAATCGATCGATTCATGCATGAACCAATTGGTTTAGGGTACAAATCAATCAATTCATCCACAGACCAAATGGTTGGTGAGTTAAAGGACTGATTCACCATTTGTAGGTTCCAAATAATTCATGAAAAGCCATCTCTTCGACTCCTAGATGGATTAGGAACCTTGTCTCTAGCCCTTTGATAAATAGAGTTGTGCTGGGGGCTTCCCATACACAACAATAAGCTTTGACAATTATTGTCTTCTCTTGTTGTAATAACCAAGAGAATATGAGCAAGTTCTACCCATCAAAGGGAGGAACAATAAGGGAGAGACAATTGGAAGAGCAAGTCGAGGCTAGCACATTGACTAGAAGGGAAAACTAGAATGATAGGAGTTCCTAATGGTCCACTTGGACTACTCTAGAGGTGAGGAGGTTGTTTCCTTTCGCTAGGGGGATGATGTCAATTGCCTTTTGTGGTTCCAGACTAGGAGGCCGACAAAAAAAGATGTCCAGGTGCAACTTGCAGAAAGGTGCACGCTACTATAAGGGTATTGTTTCTAGACTTGCTTTATGACCATGTATAACCTCACAACCACCCTTCCTATCTCATAGTTGTTGATGTGATCTACTGTCTTTATGGAATATGGTAAGTAAAATTTTTGTTTCCATTGCCTTACCTGATGCCATATTTCCTTACAAATTTTCCCAACAAAATTTGATATGAGAGAGAGATATTGGAGAAAATAAATTCAACTCTACTACATTATCTAATTGTTTTATCAAACTTAATCTAGAGTCATAGAAGAAGTTAATCACTCTAGTTTATTGATCATAATCATGCATTAGAAGATTTTATTTGTACATTAGAGAATTTTATCTACAAATATGTATGTGATTTAATGGTTGTAAAAATATAACATACTTTTTTATTTGATAGAGAAAATGTATAATAGTTGGTTGTTCTGGTGCTATTTCATGTAAAAACACTAGCAAGTGGTCTTCTTTAACTGTTACAGTAAAAACATACAAAATAATTGTTTGTTGAACACATATTATATGGGCACCCGCAGGTGAACCTCTATCTACTGGGTCGTGTTTGGATTTGTCTTTCTTTGACCCATTTAGGATTGCATCTTTTTGACCCACACCCACGAGACCCAAACCCGCAACGACCCAACCCACTCATATGTTTGATAGGTCTATGAAAGTTGTTAATATGCCACATTGAGCCCTCAGTGTTTCACTCTTAGAATGTATTTGACTTGACCAAAGCAACAAGTTGGTGATCAATTTTGTAGCATCCCACATAAATTTCGTGTCGTCTTACAAGACCCAACTGAGCTATGTCTGATTATGTCTTTATTTTCTCCCTTCTAGTATGCTTGTAATTTGAAACTACAACATCCTCATTATGTTCCCCATGGTTAGACATATCATATTCATCTTCCTCCTCTACCACATATTCATCTTGAATAATGATGAATTCTCCCTTGTCTACTAGTGTCTCCTATAGTGTTGTTGGTGTTGTTCCTAGAATCATCCATGGATATTATTCTATGTACTTATGAATATTTTCCAATAGCTTTACATGATCTACCAAAGGAAGAGAATGATCTCTATAGTTAGTGGTATGCATTTGGACCATAAACTAGTACCTGAGAGGTAGAAGTTTCGTGCGAGAACACAAAATACTAGTTATTAGTAACAAAACTATTTTGCAGCTAATTTTGATTGAAAAGAAGATTAGTAGAATTAAGCATAATCAAGAGTGACTATTTTAGCATGTGTAGTGCTAGCATTGCCAGTTTCAAAAAACAAATCCAAAAACTTGATATGACTTGAACAAACATGTAATATTTAACTAAATGCTTCTGAGTTGTGAAGGGATTGAAAGAGGCCCAAGTTGTTGATTTTAAGGAATTGGGACATCTAGATACTACTACTAACCAATATAGATTATCTAGACACCTAAAGGAAGAGTTATTTATGTTGATTAAATAAAAAATAAAAGTAAACAACAAAGAGTTAAATTGTGACATCCCCAGATCTTCTAAAAACTTAATCTAATGTGTGACGTCCAAATTGAAACCCTCACCTCAGTGAGAATCCCAATTTAAACAACACACACTAGGCTAAGAAGAAGAAAATCAAGGGAGTCAAAAGGAAATAATCAGTAGCACATGCACATGAACAATAATACAACCATACAACACATGTTCACCATTCAACGTATAATTACAACATGAATTGTTACAACATTTGATATTACATACTAAACAATAGACTTTACATATATATGTACTACCACTAAACAACATGATCTTAAGACAACAGGTCCACCTGTACATCAGCTCGCCATAGAACTCACACTATGTTGGTTCTTTAAAAGCATATATCCACAACCTAAAAAAAAGATTACACGTGCTACACGTTAGCACAATATTCAAGAATATTGTACTGAGTACTCCTACTTGTCTTTTTATATACCTCTCATTACTAAGCTTGGAAATAAGATAAAACTAATACTTGGCAGTAACAAAAGAATATAACAAAATCATATACTTGAACAAAGATGTTTATTAGTAGAAGAAACACATATATTTTTAGAACATTTCCATCATATATCTCGTACATCTACCACCAAGACTTTGACGTTTTTAGGCCTTATGATCTACTCCCAAGGAGTTTATTCATTATTTTACAAGTGATCTACTACCAAAGAGTTTGATCTCACTTTAATGCACTATACTACTAAAGAGTTTAGTGCTATCATATGATGGATCAGATATCTTATGTTGTATGTGTTCATAGCCATATAAGTATGAAAGACATCAAGCAACAATGCATTCAAGAACAAATCATTCAAATCAATATCATATGCCAAGTATTCTAATACACATACAAGACAAGCATACTATATAATAAGCCAAGTAAGAGGTAATGGCGTACCTTGATCAAGATATCATAATCACATTGTTGATATCATCTATATCCTTGGCCAAACCCAAATAAAGATAAGACCATGTACTATCATCAGATTCTCATCACCTTAATCCCTCATATGTCCATTTTAGGGTTTTCTTAGTTCATTAGGATGTTTGCATCATCACTTGTCTTATCTTCTTGAAATTAGGTTACTGATATTATGTTACTGGTCTTGGATTCCCGGTTAAGATACATAAACTGATTATTTGATTACATTCAATTTTATGCAAATATTAACCCTAGATCATATTTATTAAGCATATTAGGGTTTCAAAACATGTATTACAGGTCATATTCATATAACAAGAATTCTATGCATCTAACTAATATCAAAGTTCCACATTAGCTTCCAATTATTGTAGGATGTTCTGTAAATTTTATCATTTATTGAGCACATATGTATTTATTACATTTTATTTAGGGTTATTAGCCCGAAATAGCCATATTGAGCAAAATACATGATATCATGCATCAACATCATAAACACTGACCTTAAATAGATTAAAAACATGAATATGGTTTTACTGACATTGTAACATAATTTTAGCCCGTCGTTTTTTATTTATTATCCATGAAACAAGCATAATAAATTTTACATGAAAGTACTTGCGTCAACAGCCTGATATTGACTTTTATGTTATTCTATACATTTTTCTAAGAAATTCAGTATATTATATGTATTTTTCTGATAAGCGGGCTATTTACAATACATTTTCTAAGATCTGAGCATTTCTAGGATTTTTACCTCCATCAGGCCAATCGGTGGCTCACTCAACTTGTTCCAAACATAGACCTTCCTGGTTCAACATCTAGCCAGATGGTTTTTTGGTTGAGTTGGACAGATTCAGTTAGTTCAAAGGGCGGTCTAGCCAAGTCAACACGGTCTACGTCCTTTCTTCATATCACGCGAGTGTCCTTCGTGTTGTCGGGCTCTATCGCAAGCTCTATCTTTGGGCGAGTGAAGGAGGTTAGCAGAGCATGGTTTGCATGAAATTGTTTGCATGGTCACCTTCACAACGACCTTCCGATTTAGGGCGATGACTTCTCGAAGCATGGTTCCCTCTGGGGCGCAATACTGCCATGCTAACCAGAGCAGGTGGTATGAGGTGAAGAAGAAGAAGAATATCATCTTGGTTTGGGAAGTTCTGAGCCTTCTCGATGCATTGTTGAGATATCTAGGAGCACCTCAAAGCTTGAGGGAGAGTTGAAATGAAGAGTTGGCGGTGGTGGTAGCCTGAGCAGGAGCTATGTCGAGGATGAGGTGATCGAAGAGGGTCTGATTGTTGTTAGAATCATCAGGCTCTGCTCTAGATGAATTGGATGGAGGAAGAGATGAAAGGCATCCACGTGATTCCTGTGGATGTGCTATATGGTCGAGAGGAGGACAACGCGTGGAAAGCCCAATTGATTTGGGAATGATGGAGAGGGAAGATGTTGGAGATAGTCATGAAGGTTGATCTAAGCTTCACTAGAGGTTGTGTGAGGAGTTGGTGAGTTCATGGTAATGAGGAAGAGGCAACACCTTAGTCAGTTTTCCATGAGGAGGGTCAGAGACATGGGTCGTGCTCATCGTTCATGGTCCCCAACCATAGCCATGATCCACAAACTGGGTAGAGGTTGAGGATGACTCCTCAGTCGTCCAATCCATCCAAGATTTGTGGCTCCCTCATCAGGTGGCTCAGATGTGGTGACCAGGGGTGTGACATTTCATTGCTCTCAAAGCTTAACTTTCTTAATATGAAACATTAACCCCAAAATATCAAATATGCACATTATTTCACAAGCTTCAAACCTAAATAACTCCCTCTGGGATAGTCCAATTGCCACCAAATTTTAACCATAGATTTTCTACCCCTCAAGCTAGGTTCTTTTAAATTTTGGTGCCAAACTATCATTGCTTGACCCATTGAATAAATACCTCAAAATGGCACATACATAAGGGAAATAGACATAAATTTAATGATCTTAGTCATGATATCAACATCAATCACCAACCAAACCATACCAAAGAACTTATAACTCTTACGATAACTCAACATTCATGAAATCACTTATGTCATTGGACATTTACATATTCCAAAATTCCACTCCATCACATCCTACACACCTTACAAGATATTTCATCATCAAAATTAAGCCAGAAATCCACTCTATCACATCATATACATCTTAAAAGAAATTTCATACTCGTAATTAAGCCATTCTATTACTGTAAGGAAAAAAATAAAAAAGGGGCATTCATCCACATGTTAGACATAATTGTAGGTGCAACATATCAACAAACAAAGCTTCGTAACTATATCTATATCTTTCTAGGAGATTTTAAAAGAATCTAGGGTTAACCACCCCTTCATATAAAGTTAACACTAGGGTTTAGAAACTTTGATTATTTTGTGACATATTTCACACTTTGGATTTTGATCCTCATTCACCCAATAATTAAAATGCCAACATCATTTTATATTATGCTAAATGTTAGAAGATGTTAAACATTAACATATGCCTTCTAGGAGGTAGTTAACTATAGTTAACCCACTTTATCCATCTAGATCATATCACGGTGTCATAATTGTTATGTTGTGCAAACTATCAAACTATAATTTTCATCTTTAGTAAGTACTAAGGTTAACACCTCATGTAACATGTTTCATTCATATGATCTTATTTCATTGCTCATAATAAATTGCAACATTTACTAGTGATTTCATCACAAGATTAACCAACTATATTACATTATCATCATTATTCATGTATAGGGTTAACCATTTATGCATTGATATATATTCAACCATCTCTAGGTTTCTATCATGTCATTTTGATATGAGATCACATCCTTACATATATTATATCATGGTTGTGCTAAACAAACTTAAGCGAGTGGCTTATCAAACATATATCAAAACTTCATCTAGTCCAATTGGGGTTCTCCTAACCCATATCATGAGGGTAGTGCCATGCTTAGTCTCTCTGAGCTAACTCAACTCTATGAGTATCTCATATACATAAACTTTATCTTTCCTCTCTGATCTAGGGTTATTAGGTATACCTCATTGGCACTAGTTAATTGATTTACTAGCTCTAGCTACATAAACAAAAACCAAAACAAAACATGTTATGACATTATCTTCCAAGGTTCTCTACCCATGAAACACTATTTCCGAACTCTCGATCTCATATACACCACTAGAGTCATACAAGGAACCACCAACCCAAGCTTGAGGCTTCACAAAAACTAAAACATAGTTACCTCCTCTAGGGTGATGGAGCTTCCACTTACGTGGAGTTGCGTGCACCACTAAAAATCCTAAAGATGGTAAGTCTTTAAGTTTAGCCTTGCTTATACTAGATAGAAAACTCCACCCACGTATGCTAAGATACGTGGAAGTCTTATCGTAGTATAGTTAAGGGTCGAATCCTCGAGACAACGGTCTTGTTGTTGCCAACAAGATGGAAAACGTTGGAATTTCACTTAATCACTCAATAGTTGGAATTTAGATCAAAAGGTTGATTTGGTTGTTTTTAAGCTAAGTGCAAGTAAAGTAAAGAAAGAAAGTAAATCTAATGAGTTAAACTATGACAAAAGATCACTAGGGTGTGATCGGTTTTTCACCTCCACTACACATGGATCAACACATGCAAAGCAAAAACATAACCTGCAAAAGAGTCTAATCAGTTAGTATCCTTGTAGACTTAGCTTCCTTTCGGAGAACTAACTACGAGAAGTGTGGGAGTGTTGCAATGCCAGCCATTCCTGAGCAAATGGTCACATTACTTTGCATCATTCCCCTCGCGAAGTGTTTTCCTCGACATACCAAGGTTGCACTTCCATATGTCAACTGATTCCATTTCATAGTATGAAAGTGCAACAGATGGTAGTGAGTTTACTCCACTTCTTGAGATACACTTCTAGATACCGAAACAGATGCATGGTGGATACATGCACCAAAAACCAACATACAAACGAGTTTCGAATCTAATAGTACAAACGTAGACAATTCATACTAAAAGATAAAGGATAACACAAGTTGGAGATCAAGCAACATGCATTCATTAGTCGTTTGATGTCGAACTGAAAAGATAAGAACTCTACATTACAAGTTACGGATTACATTTACATGATATCAAAGCATGGGTAGAGGGGCTACTCCCCGCACCCTAGTGAAGAAAACTACTCGCTCATGACTAGGACAAAGAAGGAGGCAGGAAGAGAGAGAGTATCATCCCCATGAAGGAGATTAGAAGTTCAACCCCTTGGAGAGAGAGCAATGATCCACCAGTCTTCAAAGGTTGAACGATGATGAGATCTTCCCTTCCCACCTTCTTTGGCGAAGAAGGAGAAAGCAGCTTCAAGATGGAGTAAGGGTCTCAGACCGGCATCCCCAGGACGGAGGATGGAAGTAGCAAGAGCTCTAGAATGATTGAGGTAGCCTTTGGGCGTCTGAAAACTTGATGATTTGTGGAGGACCCTTGGGGACTTATTTTTAGGCCTTAAGTGAAGTCCAAACGGTTTGGAGACCGTTTGGACCTCAAGACCGTTTAGATCCCAAGACCGTTTGGGGCTTGAGACCGTTTGAACTCCATGCGGTCTCGGGACCATTTGGCTTCATGCAGTCTTGAGACCGTGTGAACTCCATTGCGGTCTCGGGACCGTTTGGCTTCATGCGGTCTTGAGACCGTGTGAACTCCATGCGGTCTCGGGACCGTTTGGCTTCATGCGGTCTTGAGACCGTGTGACTCCATGCGGTCTCGAGACCGTTTGGCTTCATGCGGTCTTGAGACCGTGTGACTCCATGCGGTCTCGGGACCGATTGGCTTCATGCGGTCTCGGGACCGGTTGGCTTCATGCGGTCTTGAGACCATTTGACTCCATGCGGTCTTGGGACCAGTTGGCTTCATGCGGTCTTGGGACCGTTTGACTCCATGCGGTCTCGGGACCGGTTGGCTTCATGCAATCTTGGGACCGTTTGACTCCATGCGGTCTCGGGACCGGTTGGCTTCATGTGGTCTTGGGACCGTTTGAATCCATACGGTCTTGAGATTGAGTTATTCTTTTATGATTTTTTTGTGTTTTTCTGCATATATGAAAGGGAAAAGTTAGTCTGATGGTATATTTACAAGGAAGGGTAAATTTGGGATTATGTATAGTTTTAATTTAGAAAGAGTATGGAAAACTAAAGAAAAGGACTAAGATAATCGTCTAAAATAGGAGGTTATCACCCCCCCCCCCCCAACTTAGAGTCTAGCTTGTCCTCAAGTTAGATAGAGCTGAGACATGTAATGGCGAGGCGATTTTATTTAGTTAGGATTTCCATACTCTTGCTTCAATTCTTAACCTGAGTTCTTCTAAGGTCAGATCAAGTCTTATTGCTTGCTTTGACTCTTTCAGGTTTCGAGAGTTGCTTGGGTCTGAGGTTCTTTCCGTATCTCGTAGCTCGCATTGGGACCACCTTTATTATGTGCATGTTGTTAACTCTAATCAGCTTTATACCTCTCTGAAAGACCTACTGGAAGCTATAGAGGGTGTGAGGGTTGGCTGAAGGCTTAGAGTGTAACTCCACCTTCATGTGGGGGAGGGGCTGTCTATGCTTTTAGGATCTCACTACCGCGCACGACACATCTGCCTTTATGAGGGCATCTGAATGTACCGGACGGGCGAGTCCTTTACGAGCCTTTCATATATTTGGATACCTTAGGGTTTCACTATCGGGCACGACACATCTGCCTTTGTGAGGGCAGCGGAATGTGCCAGCCGGGTGAAACCTTCATCGGTTCTTTATATAGATCCTTATTCATGGCACAACTCTCATGATTTTATTCGTCTCTCTGGCTTTTATTCGATAGCTCGCAGGCTTGGGTTTTGGGATTTTGTTTGGGAAATTATTTTGGGCGGCCAAGCCTCTTTTATTTTGAAGGGAGGAAAGTTGTTCTTAGAGTTTTTCAACATGCACTTATTTGGTTTGTGGTTCACTTGCAGAACTTCTTGATTTGGAAGTTGCCTGATTCCCCTCTCACCTTTGAGAGCTTGGCTTATTTCTGCCTTGATTTAATCCTGTGGAGAGTCAGATAAAGAATTGAAGCAAAAGCATGAAAATCAATAGTGGAGTGACATATTAAGTCGCCATTAAATGTCTAAGTGCTATTTACTTTTGGGGACTAACATGATTCTAGAGTTAAATGAGGGTGATTTTATTGAAAAGAAAGGGTTAATTAAAAAGAAAGTTAAAAAGGGAAAATGTATAAATAGAGAAAAGAAAAGAAGGGGAGATGTGAAAAAAATGGTACCTCGCCTTTGTCTAATGTACCCCCCCCCTAACTTATCACTCACTCTGTCCTCAGAGTGTCAAAGTGATAGGTTGAGAAGTAATTAGGACAAGGGTTGCAGGCTAAGGTAGATCTGCATTTGCCCCTGGGGAATTAAGGAGATTGGCTGCGAACTGTCCTCATAGAGTGTGGTAGTCCACGTCAGTCATCTCCTCTACTAGTCGTTGGAGAACGATGATGGTGTACATCCAGTAGAGGACGTGCAAGTCGCAGTCATTTGATTGTCGAATTTGCTGGGGGCATTTGTGGCAGAAGGAAGGGCGGTGAAAATGCTCTTTGTTGTACGCCCTTGTGTGCTGACTCAGAAAATTGATTAACTTGTCGGCGCACTCCTTTGCCACTACTTCTGTTGGCGTCTTTGGTGTCATGACGTAGTTGCTCTGTCGTGCGTTGTACTGGCTGTCGGAACTGTTATATATTGTGGTTGTTCCTTCTGGGAGATTTGTTGCGAGGAGCATCAACTACTCATGATAGAGGAAAGGTAACATGATGAATATCGGCATTGTGTGCTGGAGATGGGAGATTAGCTTGTCAGTTGTGCTGAAGTTCTTGAGCTTTAGAAGATCATCTTTCATATATGGGGACGCCATGTATGTTGTTGGGTTATCTTGGCCAAGCAAAAACTGGTATGCGGCCATAAGGCTGACGGAGAGGGATCCTTTGACCTGTAGAGTCTCTCGTAGTGTGTCTGCCATTACAAGGATGTCTCGAGCCATGAATACGACCTCATCTTTCTCGGCTGAGAGCCGCGCCATAATGAGACATAATTCGAGGTCGTTGAGACTTTTGCAAGCATCGCAATCAAAATCAGGGAAGGTTGGGTCAATGGCAGACACAGGATTGCTTATAGCTTGCTCGACTGGCACCTTGGTTTGTTCGGACTCCTTCATTGTTTGTCGGAAGGGTCAGTGCTGCGGTCGCTGGATAGCTGAGAAGAGGTAACGAGGAACGTCATCTGGTGCTATAGTTGGGTCCTTGAAGAACCGCCTATCACAGATGAGCTCCATGGCATAACGTCCGCGTAAGGAATGAAAATCTTCAGCAACCAGGTCAGTAAATGGGATTTCCTAGTTCAGTGCTTGGATATGGCGTATGGTGCAGAAAGCACAATCCCCAGATCCCTCGGCGGCTTGAACTTGAGGGTTGATGATGTTGAACCAAGCTTGGCTCCAGTCTTGGCGGAGAGATGGACGTGCAGCCCAAATTAACTTAAGCAGCTGGAAGGGTATACATCTTGCTTCTCCTGCTGCTTCACCCATGAAGTTTATTGTGCCGGCTGGTAGCTCGACATTGCAGAAATTATACACCTTGGCGTCCCGAGCCTCGGTATCCACGATCATAAAAAGCCAGTGGTCTGAGACTTGGAAGGGCACGGTAAGAAAACATGCCCGACGTGCTAAACCAGCACGCAACCGCTCGATCGATGTTGCTCGTATGCTTTTGTGTAGAAGGCCAAGAGACAGAGCAGGTGAGGCATTAAAGACCGGCTGTTGCCGCTTAGAACTTTTGTATATTTCTATGCAATTGGCGAGGAGGACACGGAAGATTGCCATAGGCATCGTGGACTGAGGTCAGAGAATGCTGCGGAAGTCTTCACATGTCATCTTACGCCTAGTTTTGGTATTGTGATAAATTATGTCTTCCCCCGCCTTTGCATCACCCACTATAGTGTTCAGTATAAAAATGTCTTGTGCATCTAAAGTGGAGATGGCTGCCATATCCAGGTCATGCATTTTGTGCGGCAGAGGTGGTGGTGGGGGAAGTTCTTGTGAAGGGGGGAAGGAGGTTGTTCTAAGGCCTGTTCATGGCCTGGTAGATCGTCGTCTGAGTCGGAGGCAGAATCGAGGTCTTCATCGGTGTCTAAACTTACGCATTCTGCCTCGCCCTCGTCATAGGGAGAAGGTGTGGAGAGAGTTGGGGCAGTTGTTTTTGGTGGGCTGGCGCTGGTTCCTAAAATACATTGGTGGAACTCAGCATAAGCCGCGTCTTGGGTAGCTTCCCCGATGGACCCCAGAGCAGAATAATCGAAGAACTGGTCCCCGTAAGACATGTTGACATTATCGTTGTGCGGGGACTTGGGGTGATGGTCACTGTCGTGGTGACCCTTGTCGGACCCTTTGTGAGACGGTCCTGCCACGTTGCCTGGGTCCTCTTCGTCATCATGCTTATCACCGGAGGAGGTGTTATCTTTGTTTGAATCGGCAGATGAGTTGGAGTCGTCTTCTTCATCATCATCGCCATCCTTGTCGTCCGCAGCCTTGTCTGCTTGCTTTTTACTTGCAGACGTTTTACACCGCCGATGGGTGGCTTGTAGCTCATCGAAAGCCACTTGCAGATGCTCATGTTCTTCAAGCAATGCATCATGGGATTCTTTGAGGTCGGTATATCTACCCTCGGCGGAGAGGAGACGTGCTGTAAGATCTGTAGCTTGAGTACATAACTGTTGTATTTCATCATTAGTGGACTCCTCTTGGCGATGTTGTATCTGTGTGAGCGTGCTGTTGATGGTGTCGAAGTGCGTGCTCAACGCTGCTTGTTGTTGCTGGAGCTCGCGGAGAGTCTCTGGCAGAGGCTGAGTCTGCGTGGAGATCTCATCGACTTTCTTCGCTGTTGCTTCTTACTGACGCTTCGCTCCAAGGACCAGGTTTGGTAAGGTGTTGTAGTGGCTATTGATGTGCTCAACTTGCTTAGCCACCTCATCTTGTCGTTGCTGGAAGCCTTGAAGGATGGTGGGCAAGGCTCGGTGTTGTTTGTCGATCATGGCCACCTGTCGTGATAAACCCTGCACACAAGAAAAAATAGAATTTAATATATTAGAAGGATCAGTGAGGAGATTTCGGACAACGTCGAATTGACGGCCGAATTCCTCACTAATACTAGGAAAAGGGACCCCAGGAGCGGAAGGGTGAGATGACTGGGGTCTGCGTGGGACAGTGTTAGTGTCTTGTGGATGAGACACTGATGATGCCCCAAGCTGCGTAGTGATTGTGGATGTAGTCACCAGCGGTGTCGGGGTGGTGGCAGATGTGAAAAGCGGTGGAATTTGTGGTGAAAGCGTTGGTAGTGATAGCGATGGGGTAGAAGCTGCGGAGGTGAAAGGGAAGGTGGTAAAGTCGGGCATAGGGATGGAGAAGGGAAAGCCCGAAGGGGATAGGGGTGATGAAGTGGATGTGAATGGTTGCGTGGATGTGATGGGGAAGAAGGGAGTGGTAGATGTTGGAATGGTGGAAGGTGGAGTGGTGGCAACGGTTAGCTACTCATGTAGACTCTAAATGAAAGAGTCGATGGAGGAGGTGGTTAAGATATCTTCATGGATGGGCTCGGCTTCAGGATTTGGCCGAGATGTTGGTGTCCCCAAAAGCTGTTGGGCCTGCGACTGCCTTCTGGAAGGTCATTTGACAGACATCTTTGTTGGTCGAGCTGCCGGAGCTGTGATACTCATCTCCGTTTGTCCCGCTGTTGCTTTCTTTTCGAGTATTTTGAACGAAGCTAGCAGTTGAGTAAGCTCCTTGTCAGAGAAGAGGAGTTGTGTTGTGTCATAGTTTGCTAACTCCGGAATCGGGATGAGAGTCCTGGAGGACTTGACCATAGGGCAAAATACATAGTGTAGTTTCCCATCCTTTTCCTTAATGATGAAGGAGTTCTTCAGAGTCTGCTCATTGGTAAGGATGTCGCCCTTCAGTTGTGTGCAGTGGGGTAGGGGTCTATCCATCTTGAGGTATTTGATAATAGATGTGACATGCCCCCCATGCAGATTTCTTTCCCCAGGCTGGAGGTTGATAGTTTCTGGATCAGTTGGCACCTGATATTGACCGGCCTTTCGTTAAGAATAGACCAGAGAACGAAAAGGTCTGAAATTATAATGTTTCCCCCTTTTGTCCTGGGGAAGAGTGCGCCGGCGAGAATTTTGTGTAGGGTGCGCACAAAGCCAGAGTGTATATTGGACACTTTGCACGTCTTCGCGTCATAGGTGGGGATTCCGGTTAGAGATTTCCAGAATTTGTGTCTGTTGAACTCTGAATGTTCGGTCCCCACCTCCTTGGCTTTCCGCAACTGATCTTGGTTGTCAATGAAGATTGTGTTCAACATATTTTCTATTATGACAACTTTGCTGCCGAAGATTTGGGTGACGAGCCTTCTGTCACCCCCGTCCTATGACCTATCCAAAATGTCGACGGGCTCCTTGGTCAAAAAGGTGAAAAACTCTGTAGTTGGTTCGTAGTAAGATACTTCAGGTACTATACACAACCTCGCGAGGTTGGCTTTTTCTAGCACGTTGAAGATACGATCGTGTATCCCCATCTTGAGCAGTATGCTGGAGCAAACATACTTGGTGGGTTTTAGCATTTTGTCAGTGGAGATGTTGTTTTGTATGAAGAGGATTTTTGGTGGTGGTGTAGTGGTGGTGATGGGAATGAAAGTGGGGGTAACAACAGGGATGGTGGTGGTAGTAGCAGGAATGGTGGTGGTAGGTTTTGCAAATGGTTGATCCATGGCAGAGGCAGGTCAAACTTGTTTCCTTGCCCGTTTCTTGGAGGGCTGCCCAGATGCAGTCTCTAGGACCTTACGTTTCCCCTTTTGTTCTTCGGCTGGGGATTACTCCTCGGGATTTCGCTCATATTCTGATCCTTCATCATCATCAGAGGAGATCTCTTCTACTTCTTCGTCTGTTGCCTCTTGTAGACAGTTGTTGAGGCGGTCAATTTCAACCAGAACCTCCATCATTTTGATATTTGGAGGGGCCTTTCCAGTTCTGTTGAAGATATCCCTGATCTTCTGTAGCCTAGCCAGCTCTTCCATCATCTGCTCCCTTGTCTGAGAAGGAACAGCTCCAGATTCGATGATCTTCTGTGTTGGTGATGCCATAGTTGTGGGATGAGAAATCAAGAGTTAGAATAACATGTTTAGAAAGATTTAGTTTTTCTGTATTTTTGTATTTTTATGGAGATTAGATGAAGGTGGAGGACCAAACGGTATGAAGACCGTTTGGCCCCAAACGGTTTCAAGACTGTTTGGTTCCAAACGGTTTCAAGACCGTTTGGTCCCAAGCGATTTCAAGACCATTTGGTTCCAAACGGTTTCAAGACCGTTTGGTTCCAAATGGTTTCAAGACCGTTTGGTTCCAAAACGGTTTCAAGACCGTTTGGTTCCAAACGGTTTCAAGACCGTTTGGTCCCAAGCAGTTTCAAGACCGCTTGGTCCCAAACGGTTTCAAGGACCGTTTGAAAAATGAAGCGTCGCGTAGCCACCGGCGAAGGCAAAGATGAAGGCGAAACGGTACAGAGGCGGCAGACGTGCCGGCGACGGTAAAGATGTTGATAAAGACGACGGTGAAATCGGCGACGAAAATGGCGGCGATGAAAACGGTGGTGTAGATGGCGACGGAGGACATGGTCGTTGGTTAATACGATGGTGATGCTGGCGATGGCGGATAGAGCCGATGGTGGCGCCGATGGCAATAATGGCGGAAGAGAAGAAGGTCGCAGACGACGATAATGGCGGAAACTTGCGGACGGTCGGCCGTGTTGCCGCAGTTGATGGACTACCTTGCAGATGGTGGTGATGTCGACGGTGAGGAAGCGAAGGTTGGCGGACAGAGGTGCGATCACGCGGGAGCAGAGGAAACAAAGGCAATAGAATAGTTCTTGCACGAGAAAGTTCGAAAGTCGAAGAGAGAAAGACGAAGGTGAAGGGTTTATATTTATAGGAAACAGGGGGTTGACCTGACAAAAACCCTAAGTCAAATGGTTTAGCGACCATTTGGACTCCAAACGGTTTCAAGACCGTTTGGTCCAAACGGTTTGGAGACCGTTTGGTTCCAAACGGTTTGAAGACCGTTTGGTTCCAAACGGTTTGGAGACCGTTTGGTTCCAAACGGTTTGGAGACCGTTTGTCCCTAACAGTTTCAGGACCGTTTGGTTCCAAACGGTTTGGAGACTGTTTGGTTCCAAATGGTTTGAAGACCGTTTGGTTCCAAACGGTTTCAGGACCGTTTGGTTCCAAACGGTTTGAAGACCGTTTGGTAGGGTTAAGGTCGAATGAATTTTTATAATTTTTTAGTTATGTGAATTTTTTTTGTATATTATCATTTTGCTATTTTTATGTTTGTTTTGATAAAAAAAATTGTTTGTATTTGCATAAGATAAACCGAAGGTAAAAAGAACGGAAAATAGAGAAAGAAAAGAAATCTTGGGTTGCCTCCCAAGTAGCGCCTGGGTTTTACATCGCTGGCTCGACGAGATTCTTCTCTGGCTATGCTGATATTATAGGATCTTGGATCTCTATAGTTTGTCTTGGCAATTTGTCTGATGGAGTGTAGTATTTCTTTAATCTATGACCATTGACGGTTCTTTCTACCCCATTTTGATCAAGGATAATGACTGCTCATGTCGGGTAAATATGTTTGATGGTGAAAGGCCCCGACCATTTTGTGCGCAGTTTTCCAGGAAACAATTTTAGTCTGGAATTGAATAGGAGAACCTTATCTCCGACGATTATATCCTTTCTTTTTATGTGGCCATCATGCCACATCTTGGTTTGTTCTTTGTAAATTCTGGAATTTTGGTATGCTGTCATTCACAGCTCTTCCAATTCTTGTAGTTGAAGTTGTCTAGATTCACCGGCACTTTTGAGATCAAAGTTCAATTGCTTGATAGCCCACCAAGCTTTATGCTCTAATTCGACTGGTAGATGACATGACTTCCCATAGACCAATCGAAACGGTGTTGTTCCAATTGGTGTTTTGAAGCTGTGCGATAGGCCCATAGAGCGTCAGGAAGTTTGGTAGACCAGTCTGTGCGGTGCCTATTAACAGTTTTTTTCCAAAATGACTTTGAGTTGCCTGTTAGAGATTTCAACCTGTCCACAAGTCTATGGGTGATAAGGTGTGGAAACTTTATGGTTGACTCCATATTTTCTTAATAGTGCTTCGAAACTCCGCTCCAGAAAATGAGATCTGCCATCAGATATTATTGTTCTTGGAACGCCAAATCTGGGGAATATTATTTCTTTAAGCATTTTGATGACTGATTTGGAATCACAAGAAGTGGTTGGTAGAGCTTCTACCCATTTCGAAACGTAATCCACAGCAACTAGAATGTACGTGGATCCGTAAGATGGGGGGAAACGACCCATGTAATCTACTCCCCAAACATCAAAGAGTTCGACTTCTTGCCACATACTTAATGGCATCTCATTTCGTTTGGTTATTCCTCCGGAGAGTTGGCATTTGTCACATGATCGCACATATTCATGTGCATCCTTTGCGATGGTTGGCCAGTAAAAACCAGATTGAAGAATTTTAAGAGCGGTTTTCGTAGAGCTCATGTGCCCCCCAGTAGGGCCTGAGTGACAATGCTCTAAAACTGGGGTGATTTCCGTTTCTGGAATGCATCGACGAAAAAGTCCATCATCGCATAAGCGGAATAGATAGGGCTCGTCCCAGAAATACTACTTAGCGTCATGAAGAAATTTCTTTTTGTCATGGTATGATGCAGATGGATGGATGATTCATGTTGCCAAATAATTCACAATATCAGCATACCATGGAAATCCATTAGTAATCTTCATTAGTTGATCATCCGGTAAAGAGTCTCGAATGGGTATTTTATCAGAGTCTTTAGCTTCAATACGACTGAGGTGATCCACGATGACATTTTCAACCCCACTTTTGTCTTTAATCTCTAAATCAAACTCCTGAAGCATTAACACCCATCTGATAAGTCGGGGTTTAGCATCTTGTTTTTGGATCAAGTATCGTATAGCGGAATGGTCAGTATATACTATGACTTTTGACCCTATTAGGTAAGACCAAAATTTTTCAAAAGCATAGATAACTGCCAGGAACTCTTTTTCGGTGGTAGTATAGTTCTTTTGTGCCTCATCAAGCGTCTTGGAGGCGTAATATATGACATAAAGCTTTTTGTCAATCCTTTGTCCAAGGACTGCCCCTATAGCATAGTCGCTAGCGTCACACATAATTTCAAACGGCTGCGACCAGTCAGGAGCTCCTAGAATAGGGGTAGAGATTAGGGCATTCTTCAGAGTTGTGAAGCTATTAATGCATTCTTGGTCAAATATAAAATCTGCTTCTTTGGTCAGCAGGTGAGTCATTGGCTTTGCTATCTTTGAAAAATATTTTATAAATCTTCTGTAGAATCCTGCATGACCAAGGAATGCCCTGACTCCTCTGATGTCTTTAGGTGGAGTTAGCTTTGAGATGACATCAACCTTTGCTTTATCAACTTCAATCCCTTTATCACTTACTTGATGTCCTAGGACCACACCTTCAGTCACCATAAAGTGACATTTTTCCCAATTCAAGATCAGGTTGGTGTCCTCACATCTTTGTAAGACTTTTCCTAGATTGAGTAAACAATTGTCGAAAGAATCTCCGTATACTGAGAAATCGTCCATAAACACCTCCATGACGGATTCTGTTAAACCGGAGAAGATAGCAGTCATACATCGTTGGAAAGTGGCGGGTGCGTTACATAGCCCGAACGACATTCTTCTAAAGGCATATGTCCCAAAGGGACATGTGAAGTGGTTTTTTCCTAGTCCTCCGGGTGTAAAACCCAGAGTAACCGTCGAGGTAACAAAAATATTTTTGATGAGCTAGGCATTCCAGGACTTCATCAAGGAAAGGTAAAGGGTAGTGGTCTTTCCTTGTGGCTTTATTCAACTTTCTGTAATCTATACACATTCTCCATCCAGTATAGTCCTGGTAGGTACTAGTTCATTTTTGTCATTTAGCACTACAGTAGTGCCTCCCTTTTTTGGAACAACCTGAACGGGACTGACCCACTGGGAGTCAGAAATAGGATAGATCATGCCGGCTTTGAGTAATTTAAGGACCTCCAGATGCACTACCTCCTTTAGATTGGGATTCAGTTTTCTTTGATGTTCTCTAGAGGGCTTGAATTCGTCAATCATAGGAAGTCTATGCATACACAAGGCTGGATTTATGCCTGTTAGGTCAGTTATCTTATATCCGATGACCTTTTTATGCCTCTTCAGCTCTTCCAGAAGCCTTTCTTCTTGATCTTCTGTAAGAGTAGAGCTGATGATGACAGGGCATAATTTCTCCTCATCTAAAAAGGCATGTTTAAGACCGGAGGGTAAGGTCTTCATTTCGGGGGCCTTGGGTTGCTCAGTGGCTTCTAGAATAGTAACGACTTTAAGTTCTTCAAAAGTGGCCTTTGGCACTTCTTCAGACTTTTCTAGATGTTGGAGGCACTGTTGAACTAATTCATTTGCTGAGAATTCAACCTCTGGATTGATTAGAACATTTTCAAGTTCGTCAACTGGCTCGGAGATTTCCAACTGTGACATTTGTTGAATAGCATCAAGGAGGAAAACCTCCTCTTGGATGTTGGGCCCTTTCATACTATTAAGGACTCGAAATTGAATTGCTTCTTTCCCAAGCCTAAGAATGATGGTTCCAGCTTCAACGTCAATCAGCGCTCTGGCAGTAGCGAGGAATGGTCTGCCAAAAATGATTGGATACCTCAGGTCTTCTTTAATATCCATGACAACGAAGTCGCATGGTACGTAAGCATCCTTGCCTATCCTTACCGGAATATCTTCAATGATCCCCAAAGGTGCAGTTATAGTGGAATCAACTAATTGGATAGTCATTGTTGTAGGCAGCAATTCAGTGAAACCCAGACGTTTGCACATTGAGTAAGGCATAATAGATATGCTGGCTCCAAGGTTAGCTAATCCCTTTTTTGCAGATGCGTTGCCAATGCAACATTGGATTCCGAAGGAACCTGGGTCCTTCTTCTTTTTGGGAATCTTGTTTAAGATGATGTCCGAAGTGGTCTGAGCAAGCTTAATAGTTTCCTGCTCCTCGGTGATGTATTTTCTTGATAGTAAGGTCTTGAGGTATTTTGCCCAGGCTGGCACCTTGGAAAGAGCATCAAGGAGCGGGATATCAATGTATAGTTTCTTCATTGCCTCTTTGAACTTTTGGAACCTGGTGTCCATCTTTGTTTCTCGTAGTCTTCCTGGGTACGGGATTCTTGGTTTATATTGCAAAACTTCAGTTTCTGTGGACACTTTATCTTTGTCCTTTGTGCTTTCTGAGGGCTTCTCCATTCCGTGTTGCAGATTTTCACTTGTCGTAAGAACCGGTGTGTCATCATTGTCAAGATTAATCTCGGTAGTCTCATGAAAAATGCGTCCAGATCTGGTGGTGACGGCATTCAACTGCTCATGTCTGTTTTGTCCGTGCTTAGGATTCGATTCAGGCTGCCCAGCAAACGTACCTACTGGGGGCTTTAATTGTGCGGTGATCTGAGCAAGCTGAGCTTCGACTGCTTTCTGCTGAGCCTGCTGGTTAGCAAGCATAGTTTGATGCGATTATAACATCTGCCTGATCAAGGATATTTCATCTTCCGGTTGGGAAGGAGCATTTTTCTAAGGAATCGGTTTTTGTCCTTGCTGTGGTTGTTGTGAAGGAAGCGTTAGCTGAGGTTGCTAGGTGTGTAGTTGTGGGTGGAGCGGAGGATGTGTATACTGATAATAAGCATTTTGATTCCTGGGGTAGTTAGCCCTGGGGAAGTTGCTCCTGGGATTCCCTTGATTTTGGTTGAAATTGTTTAGGAACCCAGGTGGTAGCCTACTAGCAGATCCTCCTTGCGTTTGATGCTGAGGATTGGCAGTTCCAGCAGGATTTCCATACTGAAACCCTAGATGATTCCTTGGCTGATTAGGGTTGTAGTAGACTTGCCCAGGGATGGAGTGGATAGAGTTAACTTGTTCTGGTAGTTGCTCTTCCGACTGATCAATGGTGGGTTCATATGGTTGTGGTGGTGGATGTAGATCCATCATCACATTATATAGCATACCGCAAGAAAGGGTCGGATGGTCAGAAGCATGAAAAGCCTCACAGGATCCCGTGACGGCTTTGACTTGTTGGACTAGCGGAGTTTTCTTCTTATCGATCTCTCCGAGAGAAGTCTCGAGAGCTTGCTGCTTATGAACTATGATCTTTAGGACTTCAGCTATTTCTTTCATTTCTATTGATTCTTCAGCTTTGAAAACTTTGAGGACACCTTTACTGACTGACTGTCCCCATTTGGACTGGTTTTCAGCTCTGAGAGTAACAATCTTCCATGTGTCCTCGTAATTTTTCCTCATGAAGTTTCCTCCAGAAGAGGAATCTAAGAACTGTTTAATATCATCGCTTACTCCCCGGTAGAAGGTTTCTATCAGTTGATTCTGGGAAATTCCATGATGGGGGCATTTACGCAAAAGTTCTTTAAACCTCTCCCATGCCTCAGCAAGGGTTTCTCCAGGCAGCTGAGAGAAATGATTGATCTTCCCTCTGATTTCATAGGTCAGTGAGGGTGGAAAGAACTTTTCTAAAAACTTTTCCTCAAGAGGAGCCCAGGTGGTTATTATTGGTTCTCTGTCAAGTGAGTTATACCAACTCAAGGCCCTCCCAGATAGGGTGAAATGGAATAGATGAAGCATTATCGCATCATAAGCGACACCAGCTTGTGGAACTAGGCGCCACAGCGCCTTAAACCTTTTTAGATGATCCATGCAATCATCTCCAGAACCTCCGGAGAAAGATATGCCCTGCATGATTTGGATCCACTGGGTCCGAATCTCGAAGTTGGGGATATTAATGATCGGAGGTCGGACCGGGTGGTTATCCTCATAGTTCTTTGGGACAGCGTAGTCCCTCTATTGTTTGTTTCTTAATTCTAACTGAGCAGCTTGGGTTGCTGCCTCAGTTTCAGCTCTGATTCGAGCTTTCTCTTCCGCACGAATCTCCTCTTGGATTTGGGCATGAGTTTCAGCGATGAGTTGTTCCCTTTGAGCGGCGATGGCGGCGTTGACCCTCTCCATTACCAAAGTAGCCTGACGTTGATCTTCAGCCATTTGCCTGGCCCTTTGGCGATTGAGTCGGATGCGGCGGTGGAAGCTTCTCTCTACCTCAGAGTCAAACTCTGGATCAGGGGAGAATCCGAGGTTATGCGCAGGTTGCATACACGATTTCTACCTGAGTAGAGAGAAACACCTTTAGATAATGACAAAGATATAATAGTTTCAAGAAGATATAGAGTTATGATTAAAGAAAGTGTAAAATCCTAACCAACTAGAAAGGTACCAAGTGAAATTACAACGTTCCGTTGTCCCTGACAACGGCGCCAATTTTTGATGGAGCATCCACTTACGTGGAGTTGCATGCACCACTAAAAATCCTAAAGATGGTAAGTCTTTAAGTTTAGCCTTGCTTATACTAGATAGAAAACTCCACCCACGTATGCTAAGATACGTCGAAGTCTTATTGTAGTATAGTTAAGGGTCGAATCCTCGAAACAACGGTCTTGTTGTTGCCAACAAGATGGAAAACGTTGGAATTTCACTTAATCACTCAATAGTTGGTATTAGATCAAAAGGTTGATTTGGTTGTTTTTAAGCTAAGTCCAAGTAAAGTAAAGAAAGCAAGTAAATCTAATGAGTTAAACTATGATAAAAGATCACTAGGGTGTGATCGGTTTTTCACCTCCACTACACATGGATCAACACATGCAAAGCAAAAACATAACCTGCAAAAGAGTCTAGTCAGTTAGTATCCTTGTAGACTTAGCTTCCTTTCAGAGAACTAACTACGAGAAGTGCGGGAGTGTTGCAACGCCAGCCATTCCCGAGAAAATGGTCACATTACTTTGCATCATTCCCCTCGCGAAGTGTGTTCCTCGACATACCAAGGTTGCACTTCCATACGTCAACTGATTCCATTTCATAGTATGAAAGTGCAACGGATGATAGTGAGTTTACTCCACCTCTTGAGATACACTTCTAGATACCGAAACAGATGCATGGTGGATACATGCACCAAGAAGCAACATACAAACGAGTTTCAAATCTATTAGTACAAACGTAGACAATTCATACTAAAAGATAAAGGATAACACAAGTTGGAGATCAAGCAACATGCATTCATTAGTCGTTTGATGTCGAACTGAAAAGATAAGAACTCTACATTACAAGTTACGGATTACATTTACATGATATGAAAGCATGGGTAGCGGGGCTACTCACCGCACCCTAGTGAAGAAAACTACTCGCTCATGACTAGGACAAAGCAGGAGGCAGGAAGAGAGAGAGAGAGCATCATCCCCATGAAGGAGATTGGAAGGTCAACCCCTTGGAGAGAGAGCAACGATCCACCAGTCTTCAAAGGTTGCACGATGATGAGATCTTCCCTTCCCACCTTCTTTGGCGAAGAAGGAGAAAGCAGCTTCAAGATGGAGTATGGGTCTCAGACCGGCAGCCCCAGGGCAGAGGATGGAAGTAGCAAGAGCTCTAGAACGATTGAGGCAGCCTTTGGGCGTATGAAAACTTGATGATTTGTGGAGGACCCTTGGGGTCTTATTTATAGGCCTTAAGTGAAGTCCAAACGGTTTGGAGACCGTTTGGACCTCAAGACCGTTTAGATCCCAAGACCGTTTGGGGCTTGAGACTGTTTGAACTCCATGCGGTCTCGGGACCGTTTGGCTTCATGCGGTCTTGAGACCGTGTGAACTCCATTGCGGTCTCGGGACCGTTTGGATTCATGCGGTCTTGAGACCGTGTGAACTCCATGCGGTCTCTGGACCGTTTGGCTTCATGCGGTCTTGAGATCGTGTGACTCCATGCGGTCTCGGGATCGTTTGGCTTCATGCGGTCTTGAGACCGTGTGACTCCATGCGGTTTCGGGACCGGTTGGCTTCATGCGGTCTCGGGACCGGTTGGCTTCATGCGGTCTTGAGACCATTTGACTCCATGCGGTCTCGGGACCGGTTGGCTTCATGCGGTCTTGAGACCATTTGACTCCATGCGGTCTCGGGACCGGTTGGCTTCATGCGGTCTAGGGACCGTTTGACTCCATGCGGTCTTGGGACCGGTTGGCTTTTGCGGTCTTGGGACCGTTTGACTCCATGCGGTCTCGAGACCGGTTGGCTTCATGCGGTCTTGGGACCATTTGAATCCATACGATCTTGAGATTGAGTTATTCTTTTATGATTTTTTTGTGTTTTTCTACATATATGTAAGGGAAAAGTTAGTTTGATGGTATATTTACAAGGAAGGGTAAATTTGGGATTATGTATAGTTTTAATTTAGAAAGAGTATGGAAAACTAAAGAAAAGGACTAAGATAATCGTCTAAAATAGGAGGTTATCACAGGGTCATGGGACTCTCTCTTAGTTAAGATACATAATCTGGTTATTAGATTACATTCAATTTGTGCAAATATTAATCCTAGATAATATTCATTAAGCATATTAGGGTTTCATAACATGTATTATGGATCATCTGCATATAATAATATTTCTATGCATTTAACTGATATCAAAGTTCTACATTAGCTTCCAATTGCTGATATTAGGGTGTTCTATAAATTTCATCATTTATTGAGCATGTATGTATTTATTACATTTTATTTAGGGTTATTATCCCTAAATAGCCATATTGAGAAAAATACATGATTTCATGCACCGACATCATAAACACTAACTTAAATAGATTAAAAACATGAATATGGTCTTACTGACATTTTATCATAATTTTAGGCTGTCGTTTGATATTTATTATCCATGAAACAAGCATAATAGAACTTACATGATATTATTAAGATTAGTGCATCAAAATCCTGATATTATACTTTTAGGTTGATTTATACATTTTTCTGAGAAATTTGGTATATTATATGTACTTTTCTGATTAGCATGATATTTACTATACATTTTCTAATATCTGAGCATTTCTGGGATTTTTACCTCTATCTGGCCAATCGGTGGCCACCACGTGGTCATATTGGGCATGGCTCACTCAACTTGTTCCAAACACATACCTACCTGGTTCAACATCTAGTCGATCATTTTTTCGGTTGAGCCAGACTAATTTATTTGGTTCGTAGGGTGGTCTAGCTGAGTCAACCCGATCCACGTCCCTTCTCCATATCATGTGAGTGTCCTCCGCGCTGCAGGGTGCCACCGCAAGCTTTGTCTTTTGGTGAGCGAAGGAGGTTAGTAGAGTGTGGTTTGCATGAAATTATTTGCACGGTCACCTTCACAAAGGCCTTCCGAGTTAGGGTGATGATTTCTCAAAGCATGCCTCCCTCTGGGGTGCAATACTTTCGGGGTGAACAGAGTAGGTGGTTTGAGGTGAAGAAGAGGAAGGCTAGCTTGGTTCGGGAAGATCCAAGCCTTCTTAAGGCACCGTTGAGATATCTGGAAGCACCTCAAGGCTTGAGGGAGGGTTGAAACAAATAGATGGAGGTGGCGGCGGCCTAAGCATGAGCTATCCCGAGGAGGAGGTGATTGGAGAGGGCTTAGTTATGATTAGAGTCATCAGGCTCCGCTCTAGATGAATTAGATGAAGGAAGAGATGAAAGGCATCCACACAATGCATGAGGATGTGCTATATGGGTGAGAGGAGGACATTGCATAGAAAGCCCAATTTATTTGGGCATGCTGGAGAGGGTAGTTGCTGGAGATAGTCATCAAGGTGGTTCTATGCTTCACTGGAGGTCGTGTCAGGGGTTGGCAAGTTCATGGTGATGGGGAGGAGGCAAGACCTCAGTCAGTTTTCCATGAGGAGGGTCAGAGAGGGGGGTTGTGGTCATCATCCATGGTCCCCAACCATAGCCACAATCCGCGGACTGGGCAGAGGTTGAGGATGACTCCTGAGCTGTCCAATCCATTCAGGGTCTGTGGCACCCTCATCATGTGGCTCAGATGTGGTGCACGAAAATACCAGGGGTGTGACATTTCACTTCTCAAATCCCAAGTTTCTTAATATGCAACATTCACCCAAAATATCAAATATGCACATTATTTCACAAGCTTCAAACGTAAATAACTCCCTCTAGGATAGTCCAATTTCCACCAAATTTTAACCATAGCTTAGCTACCCCTCAAGATACATTCTATTAAATTTTGGTGCCAAAATATCATTGCCTGACCTATCGAATAAATACCTCAAAATGGCACATACTTGGGGGAAATAGACATAAATTTAGGGATCTTAGTCATGATATCAACATCAATCACCAACCAAACCTTACCAAAGCACTTATAACTCTTAAGATAACTCAACATTCATAAATTCACTTATGTCATTAGACATTCAGGGATTCCAAACTTCCACTCCATCACATCCTACACACCTTAAAAGATATTTCATCCTCGAAATTAAGCTAGAAATCCACTCTATCACATAAATATATTTGAAGATCAAACTAATGTGATCTTTAGGATACCTGTAACAAACCCAAATCTTGATATATTCTCTTTTTGACCCTTTTTCCAAGATTTTCCTTTCCTTTCTATCATTTTTGTCCTTCATGTTGAATTTGTGGAATTATTGGTGGTTTGCGGTGAATTTGATCACCATTTATTCCAATATATGGGTTTATGCATAAATACCTTAGTTAATGTTTTTAATAAGGGCCTAAATGCAAATTTACCACTTATGGAAGATAATGATAAAATAAGTTCGTTCTAGAACATTCCTTTGTCTTTTGGAGCAAGGAAGAGAAAAAGGAATGAATAATAATGCTTTAAATATGTTCATATGACATTGAGTTATTTAATATGAGAATTAGTGATAATTATGGATAATAGGTTAAATTCCATAAAAGTAAGACTAATTTCTTGAAGATAAATTTAGATTTGTTTTCTTTGAGTTTGGTTTGGCTTGGAAGCTAAGTTTCACAAATTTAGGATAATAATAATCATTATATTTTATTTGGAACAGAGAAGGTGTTTTTCCTCCAAAATATGGGACAGATCATTAATGACTCCAAAAGTTAAAAATAATCTTGGATTCATAATCAACACATTAAAAACAACCAATGGGTAAATTATCATGTAATTTGGACAATCTTTAATATGCATGTGTAGATTAGGATAGAGAAATATGTAAAAGCCCAAAATATTAAATAAATGTGATCAATAATCTCAAAGGACCCAATTAATGGCCAATTCGTGTTCCATATGTTTTGTTTTTCTTAAGGGTGAAGTTTCACATTAATTGGAATTTTCTAGAAGTCTTGATTGCATTAAGAAAGAGAAAATATGATTTTCTTTAAAATAATTAGATAAAAATATTTAGAGTCCTCAAAAGAAAAAACTAAGCCATATTAAGATTCCTCATGTATAGAATAGCCTAGATGCCAAAATTTATTTAATTTGGAGTTAGTTTGCACCCTGATATGAAGAAAGAGAAAAGGGGAAATAATTAATGTTTCACTTTATTCGATTCCTATTTTAGTAAGTTTGATGTCACGCAGCCCATTCTTTTTTTTGATAATGCTTGCATTTTTTCTTAGCCATCCAATCCTAAATCAGACAACCTGGGAGTTGTCTTTGACCCACACCAGTTTTGAAAATTGATATGCTGATACAATGAGAATATTTTCCTACAATTCTAAATGGTTCCTTGAGATTTCTTCTCTAACATCTTCCTTATCCCTTCCTACACTCAAATACCCTAAAAGTATTGGAGTTTCATTGCCTGGTCTCTAATTCTTATTGTTCTGCCCAGCCTTCTCTACTTATGCCCTATTTTGCCTCTCTTTCCCTCCCTCTTGCAACTAGGCATCAGACCCTTGGGAAAACCTTCCCTCGCGTCCGCCTGGTGCCCCAAGTTTTTTTCTCACCACTGGATCAGCCTCACATGGCCCCGCACATGTTTCCTCTACTCCGATCGACCTTGTTACAAAATATCGGTGGTGAGGCTTCATCTCATCGCAAATCCTGGAGAAGCCTCAGATATCTTACTCAGACCTGGGCAAAGGTGTTTGGAGTCTCAACTCAAATCTGGTGGCAGTAATCATGATTTCTCCTTTCTCATCTTGTTTCTTTGATTCCTGGTGTAGTCATGAGTTCTACGATGTTGCCTTGAGATTGCCCGCCTTTGGTTCTACTATGGGTTCCTCTAGTTCCTAGTGAAGATAGATGGGATGGTTCCAGTGCACTTTGAAGCCCATAACATCCGTTTGGCTTCTTGGCCTAGATCTTCTTAGCTGTCATGGCTCAGTTGCACAAAAGGGATGATTGCCCCTGTGAGTTTCCTCATATTTCCCTTCTTTTTCCTTCTTGTTTCATTTTTTCTTGAGAGAAATATCATCTTTTCATGCTTTTTTGTGATTCTTTGTACAAAAGCCTCACTTGTTGGTGACAAGGCGAGTTGGCGACCCAAGATTGGGCTAAATCAACATGGCTTGACTACTGATTGGATTTTTTGTGCTTAGTTGGATTTTTTTATTATTCTGATTGGTCTGAATTTTAAAGTCATATATTTTAATTTGCTTTCCCAAAAATTAAAGTAAAATATTTTTTGGAATAAGAAAATGTAATATTTCAAATAAAAATAGTTGCAATGCCTGGTTTTCATGTTTCTGAAGGTTGATTTTTGAGAATCTAATAAATCATATAAAAATCCCAAAATTGGTAACTAATTCATGCAAAATCCAAATTGGACAAATAAATATGTTTTCTTGATCAAGAAAACCTAATAAGTCGATTAGTAAGATTTTTAGAGTCAAAATCTGAGTTTTGCTAAAAAGGTCTAATTTTGGGTATCTCTACATTAATATACAATATGGACTCTAGTATATGTGAATAACTTGAAAATAGGTAAAGTTGGACTTTGAATCATCTAAAGTGGTGAACGTTGATAATTGAAATCAAAATGAAGAGGTATTCCATTCCTTACACCTTAAGTTGGGAAATTTTGATCCAAACCTTAAATTACATAATGAGGCATTGATTAAACCCTAATTATCATATTGTTTTTTCTTTTTCTATACTTGCTTCAAAATTAGTAATGATAATCTATTTCTTGGGTCTCGTAGCCCACTTCCATGTTTCAATTTTTCATGATGCTTCTACTTGCCATATTTTCTCTTTAGTATGTTGATTTTATTAGACTATTTAACTAGTGTAGTGGTACTTTTGTAAAACCACCCATAGATAGGGCATGTGTTATTTTACCCAAGGGAATGTGTTACTCTCCCCAATATAAAATATTTTATATGTGATTGGAATGTGTTACTCTCCCTCACCTATTTGGTTGAGGTCCGGTAGGTGCCTCAACCCTACATAGTTAATGTAGTCAATATTAATCATGCATTCATATCTTTTAATATTTTCTTATATGTCAAGCATCTATTTGATTATGCCTTATAATCTTGATCTCTGAAACCTTAGCCTTTATTTCCATGTTATTTCTTTAGCTTTTGTCCTTGTTCACTATTGACACATACCTTGTTTATTTCTCTTGTTGGGTGTTTTCCCAACCACCTAAGGTTTGATCAAGGTGTTGAACAAGGCCTAGGATCAGAGTTGCTAGGATTAGGATAAGGAGTACATGGCTTTCAGTAAGGACCTATCTCATGAATTTTCTTCTCGGAGACAAACTTGTTATGGTTTAGATTTCCCTCTATCTAGATCATTATGTTGTATCTTTCATATAACCCTATAAGGGAGAATGATGACGTACTTTTGAAAAATTGAATATACTCATTACTTTTATTCTGCTTCTACACTTTGGTTGTTCTTCATACCATTATATAAGATTTGAAAATTTTACACCTATTCCAGCATATCTTTTTGAGTGTGTTTGGAATGGATGTTTAATTCTTCAAATTTGAGTAGGGATTTCATCCCCTCTGGGTCCCACTCTTTACAATACTAGTTTCACCATGGTATGATTCATCTATGAGTTCTCTTTATTTAGTATAAATATATTATTGTTCTTTGTATTACACATCTATATTTTGTAGTACCAGATCTCACAATGCATACATGGTTTCACCTAATTACAAATCCACTCTTATAATATCAATATAAAAGTTAAAATGATATGATCTCTCTCTAGACAATTGACCTCACAATGGTTTTCTCTCATAGTGTGTCATTGATTATGACTTCTATAATAATCATTACACTCTCTTAGAGATTAAAAATCTAACACACATTCATGGTGATCATGCATATTACAATTATTTCAATGAATTTCCATTATAAAAATCCAAAGCAAATAAATCCAAATTAAATTGAAGATAGTCATGCACAAAGTCAACACTGGGATACTCTCTGATCCTAAAGAATAAGGAGTTTACTTCTTTATGCTTAAAATGAGATCAAAACATGGTTTGGACAAGAAGGAATAAGGAATGGAGAAAATCCATATAGACAAGTGTGAGGATGATCCCCTCTAAAAATTGTTGCAACTGGACATCATTTTAACCATTGAACTACTGCTCAGAGGTGTCTAGATGATTCTTCCTCCACATATTTGTGTCTTTGTCTCCTTCATCTCTAGTCTCTTGTTAAATAGTTAATTCCCTCTTTCCAATTGTCCTCTTAGGTTTTGACAAAAGTGGCTAAACACAACTTATCAATTGAATTGTTGGATGTTGCCTTTGTTAATTGTAGTTGTCAAGAAAATCTCAATGTCGTTGAATTAGAAGTTAGTTCCACTGACTCAGAACTTTTCTTAACTCTACTAAGGGTATCTCGATGCCATGTACTTGAATATTGGTGGTACCAAGACTATACTGAGGCTTTCTAGTCCTATTTTTCAGAGACACCAAGATGACCTTGAATGGCACTGATTTGGTGTCTTGATGGTATTCAGTCCAGATGCTACCAAGATGACTCTGTGAGATTGTCTCTTTTTTATTCATGTCATTGGTATCAATAGTGATATTTGTGGTACTGACTTGTGTAATTTATACTTGATTTGTCTGTAAAAACATGGAAACATAAATCTATATTAAAATACATATATTTGAACTAAAAAAATTAAGAATTAATGAAGTGGACATGATCCATACACATGATATTTAGGCAAAAAATGCATACAACTTGTAAATATTAGATATTTTCCAATGGTAACATGCCAAAAATAGCCTACAAAATCATAGTGAAAACATTTGCACCAATGACATGTGTGTAACGTCTTGTGAACCATGATATATGCATAATGTATACTTGTTCCTTTGAGGAAAGCATTTTGTTTTAGTCCTATGATGTCAATGAGTTTGGGATTAAGTCTATGTTGATAATTTTTGTAATAATTCGATATGATGCAAAGCAAGTAGGGTCTTAATGGTTTATGCAAAGAGTTTGTAGTTCTATTACAAAAAATACCCTCTCACAAGTTGACTAGATATGTGTGTAGGTAATGGAAGCAATAGGTAAACACATTAGTAGTTATTTCACTTAGAGGAAATACAATTGGTAATTTGTCCTAGTATTTATTTTGTCAAGTTCTCCGTGGTAGGGATACACATTAATGCATAACCTTAGGGAAGATAAGAGTGACTAAATTTTTATGGAAGGGTAGTGCTTGATACAAACTCATGAAAAGTGTGCAAAAATAGGAGTCAACTACAATACATGATTTTGGCAAGGCAGTGGGATAACACACAATCAACATAATCATGAAGGTTTTACGAAGCATTTGAGTTTCTTAAGTAATTAAGGACAAAGGGATTTGGGCCGAGGGAAGTTACTCCCTAAGTGGGGTTTTAGCTAGTAGGACAGGAGACACTAAAAACATGCCAAGAAATCTCCTAGATGAAGAAAATATAAAATAAAGGTAGGCAAAATTGATAGTTTACTAATGCTAGCTTTGATGAAGTTGGTAATCCCCAAAGAAGAAACAAAGGAGTTCTTAAATAGTCTCTAATTTGTTTCATTCTAAGGAAAATGCCTATGTTTGACATTCTGAAGGTAGGTGAGAAAGGCGTTGTAAAAAGGTGATCTTGATCTGTTGATGGTATTCTAGTATCAAATAAAGACAAAAAACTTACATAAAATTCACATGCAAATTACTAATGATATATATATTCCTCGCCAGTCCAACGTACCTAGGACGAGAAGGGACAACATATGTTCCTTTTATGCAAATTTATTTCTACAAAAGTTTATTAGTACAAAAGTGCTAGATGGATAAGGTGATGTTAGATCTAGGACCTAAATCCCATAACTTCTTGGTGATGTTAGCACATGAACCCTTCAATAATAAGAAATTATACTATTTTTATATGATGACATTGTTTCCCCATAGGCATGTGATTCTAGGATCATATAGAGGAAAGAAGGGTGATAGATAATATGGATCATATGCTATGGAATATTATTAGGATATGAGTCTTTAGACACAATTCTCTCTTTAATATGAAGCAATCTCATAAATATTTAGGGTTTTAGGTGGGAGTGGTGGATTTGTAACTTTTAGATGGGTGGTAAGGATATAGACAAGAGCCCATGGGTCAAATTAGAAAGTTAATATATATACATTGTTAATTGAGATCTTGGTTGTGACATTAGGGTTTGGTATTGTTTATTTCTTATGATGTTTTTCCATATAAAGGAGCACTTATACTGAGGGTTAGGAGACTAGCATGGGATATTATTGTAACACATTGTGTTGAAAATCTTGCACTAGAGGTTAGAAGAATTAGAAATGAGAGATTTCCAATTTTGAAATCATACCAAGAAGTTGTTGTGGATATATCTTCTAATTCCTCATCCACATTCCTATTTGGGGAGATAAAGGGTTCCTAAGAGATAGTATTTATTCATTGTATTTTCATAAGAAATTCATGAATAACATAACTATGTTGTTTTTATCTCAGTAGGTTGTAGAATTCATTCTAGAAACAATGATATGTAGTTGTGAGAGGACGTCATTCACTAGGACACTACAACCATCATAGGTGTGGGCAGCAAATGACCAACCATTCAATTTTATTTTGAAGAGTCCATGATAAGGGTTGGTAACTAGGAAAGGATGGATTTTAAGGGAATGCGTAGTCCAAGGTTTTTGGTAGGAGTATATGTTGCATTGGAAGATGAAGAATATGTGTTGGTTTCTAGGGGGGATGTTGCACTTGAGCAAGGAGGATATTGATTAGATGATTTTAAGACCTCATATATCTTGTAAAATTGAGAGAATATTATTAAATGTAACTAATATTTGGTGGTGATGGTTTACTAAATATGATTGTGTAATCAACGAAGTGTATGGAGGGATAAATTTGGTTCAGTTTTAAGTTTATGAATATTTGGGGTGATGTTTTACTTAATATGAATGTATGATCAACAAAGCATATGGAGGGAGATAGATGTTGATATATGAATTTGAGATGTTGATAATGATGTTATTGTGGTGGCAAGTTATAGGAGTCTAATGGGGCGTTGTGTCTCTATGATGAATAGTTAAGGAAAGGGAGGATCCCTTTCTCTTAGTTAGTTGGACATTTATATTTATCTGTAAGGAGAGACCTTTATTAGGATGGAAAAATAGGTTGTAATGATGCAAGCCCCAATCCATGTGATCTAGGAATTCAAAGGAAAGGCCGTTTGATGGGGTAAGAGTGTTGCACAAAGTCAAGTTTCAGGATAGTCATACAGATGGATTTATGGTGTATGATATAATTAGCAAGAGAAAACATCATGTATTTTGTGGGCATTGATGAAGGAAGCTTTATTGTTGGTGATGATGTTGTCAAGCTTCAATAAAAGCCTACTATTGAGCACCTATGTTATATTGTAGTTGTACTTATGAAGGCTACTCAGATATAATTCAATTATGACATTAGGTTTAGTTTCAATGGTATAAGGGTAGGTATGTTTCATTGAGTTTATAAATCAATGTATTAGTCCTTTCTTGGAGTGAAAATTATTACTTTTAGGATGTCTTATTTGTGATAGAACAAATTAGTGGTGTATAAGGATCTAGACAACCCATCACGAAATATGGATTTGCATGGTTAATATTCTTTATGGTATTCAATACATCTTCACTGTGTGAAAGGGGATGTAAATGTTTTAGGATTTTAGACCAACCATTTCTTAAAGATTGATGAGTTTAAGGAGAAAGAGAGGGAGTCATGTAAACACTGATGTGAGTTTGAAAATGATGGAAATATGAAAAGTGTGAAGGATTGCATCATTTTTATAATTTCTCACGGATTTATGGTTACGTAGGTAATTGTGTTCGAGACAAAAAAAATCTTTGTTTCTAGTATGGAAGAAGTAAACTTTGTAAAAGCCTTCATTGAGACTAATAATTTTCTATCTTTGTCTCTAGTATGTTTTCTAGTCAAGGAGATGGTATTGGATATTGGATTGAGGGGTTGGGGTTAATGTTTAGAGGGTATTTGAGGTACATGGATTTTATAATATTGTAAGTGTAACATCCCTGACCTGGGTTATGAGTTAACCCTAGGTGTTTTGCCTAAATATTAAATTAAATCCTTGTGATTAACTTTGGGCATGTAATTAAGTTTCTCAGAAGCATATATTTCAGTTTTTGCTCCTTTTTATATAAAGTTGTAGCATTGTTTTGTAATACAGGGACCTATGTGCAAATTTCCCAGTTAGAAGGGTTAACTTGCAATTTGCACATGTTGAGATGTTCCTCTGATGTTGAGACATCATGAGAATGATGATGGTAAGGTTTGAGGGATTTCCCAAGCTTGGGCACCAAGGTGCAGCTGTGGAAGCAATCCCGGTGCTTGAAAACCCTAAATAGGGGAAAAGTGCAATTTGCCCAATTTGAGGGGTGCAACTTGTAAAATACATCATCTAAAATATCTTTTATAACGTTTGTCATCATTTAGAGTAGAAATGATGAAGAGGGCACTTCATTTGAATAATCATATAACAAAGAACACCTTTGTGATTGAATAAACAAGGTGTATGTATAATAGCCCTTTTATGTGTATGCTTTAGTGATGGGTTGATCCTCTTTGCCTTCAATTCTTGATCTTAGAAGAAGTTTATCCTTAGAAATAAGATTTGGGGATGTGCAAAGAAGAAAGGAAGGACTTAGATGAGAAATGAGGAAAACATATGTCCTTATGTTGAAAATTCACCTAAGTATATATACAACTTTTCCACTTAGCAAGAGAACGACCCTCTCCCTTTCATTTCTTTTCCCCTTGCTCAAAACTGACCAAGGCTAGGATCTGGAGCAGAGAAGGACGACCAAGGGTCCTAGGTAAGTTTGGATCATCCCTTTTGCTTGAATTCATGGAGGAAACTCGTTTTCAAGGTTGAATTCATGGCTAGCTCACCTAGCTCTATCTTTCTAGCCATTCCTTTCCAACTTTTCCTTGGAGAGTTCACCTTGGCCGACCTTTGGAGCTCAAAGACGCCATTAAAGCTTGGAGCTTGGAAGCTTGGAGCTCAAGGAACAACCTTTAGGCGGGTTTTATAACTCTAAACTTTATGCTTTGATTATACATCTTTTCTATGCATATAGTTCCTAGTTCTTCTTCTTCCCTAACTTCCCTTGCATCCTTGCAAGAAAAATCGTGAAGAACTGCTACTGTTCTCAAGGTAGAAGATAAGGGCGTTAATTCCTATGCTTATCCACAGATTTCCACTTTATCAAACGACCTCCACCATTTGTTCAAACGGTTTCAAACCGTTTGGTGGGCAAACGGTTTCAGGGTCGTGTGAGGGCAAACGGTCTTCAAGACCGTTTGGTCCCATTGACCAAGCGAAGACCGTATGGGAATCTTGTTCATAATTATGTAGATTAATCACCCACAAAATTTGAGAGGTTAACTCCAAAGGAATCATGAGATATAAGCAAATCAATTAGCAAAACCAATTGAATTAAGTTCTGAATTTCAATCTGTTTAATTTGCCCTTTTTGGGAAAACGGTCTCAAGACTATTTAAGATGGTTGACCAAACGTTGACCGTTTGGTATTACTGCTCATAATGATGTTAATTAACGACCCACCAAATTTGAGGGATTAATTCCAAACGAGTCATGAGTTGAAGGATGATTAATAGGGCAAACCCAAATTGAAATTAGTGCTGAATCTCCAATGAGTTAAGTTGAGATTTTGGGTTGATTAGCCCAAACGGTTTCAAGACCGTTTGGGAATCACCCAAATGGTCTCAAGACCATTTGGGGGTCACCCCAAGACCGTTTGGAGGTCTGGGGTCAAGTATAGTTGACTAATTGAAGGTCCAAAGGTACCAAATCATATTGCAATTAAGTATCGATGTAATGATCAACTCAATAGATCCAACCTTGATGAATTTTCACTAGAGTCCAAAGATTGGATGGGCAAACGGTCTCAAGACCGTTTGGTGTCAACCCAAGACCGTTTGGAGGTCTAGAGTTAAGATAAATTGATCAATTGAGAGCCCAATTACAATGGGTTATTGAAATAATCAAATTGCTGATTTGTGACTTAATTAAGGTTCAACCCCTATCAAATCAACTTAGATTTTTATGATTTATTGGGAAAACGGTCTCATGACCGTTTGGAGGTCATCCAAACGATCTCAAGACCGTTTGGGCCAAGTTTGGGCCCAATTGGAGGTCAATTGATAGGTTCAACCTTGAATTGATTCACATTGTTGAATATTGATGACCATCCGATTTGAAACCCTAATTGAGATGGACTTAACCCTAATTGGCTTTCAATTGAGGGTTAATTTGGTGTCCAATTGATTGAGGCTCATCCTAATTGACTCAATTTATAAGTGGTTAACATGGCTTTGGCCAATTGAGGGCTTCAACATACTTAATCATAAACATTTGTAACTTTTGAACCATGTTGGAGGTCCAAACGGTTTGAGCCCATTTGGACCAAACGGTCTCAAGACCGTTTGGATCCAAATGGTCTCAAGACCGTTTGAGGCCAAACGGTCTCAAGACCGTTTGGGCTCAAACGATCTCAAGGTCGTTTGGACCAATCGATCTCAAGACAAGTTGATCAAACGGTTTCAAACCGCATAAGCTCAAACGGTTTGGAAAGTCAACCTTTCCAAACGGTCAACGCACCCAAACGGTTTGGGCAAACGACCTTGAGGTCATGCGGTCTTGGAGTCAAACCTAGCAAACGGTCAACGCACCCAAACGGTTTCAAACCGTTTGGTGGTTGAAGGTTGAAACCGTTTGGAGGTTTTCAATGTTATTTATACATAATCACTTGAGGTGGTAATTGGTTCAATGGTGATCTAATATAAATATTAATGGTAGCTTAGAACATTAAGGGACTAAGTGATTAATGAATTGACCCATGATAGTGATCATGAGGTAAATTACCAAAATACCCTTGAGGGGTTTAATTGAGTAATACATGTTTCTAATAAAACCATAATCACATGTTAATGATGTTTTGGCTTATGTTAGCCCATGAGGACTTAACCCAACCTGATCTAGAGAGGTGTTATCACCATCTACTAGTGTGAGGAGAGAGAAAGCATCTTAAGAGAGAGAAAGTACCTTAAGAGAGAGAAAGTACCCTTTTAGAGTGGAAACTCAAGTAAAGAACCTTCAATACACATGAACGTACATGATTAGGGTATGATCCACCTATGTGAGATCATGAAAACCCTAATTATGATATATGATGAATCTTAAGCTAATCTGAGAGCATCAATGATGATGTTCCTCATACATGATGATGTTATGAGTTCAATTCACCATGTAATGTGAATAGTAAACCCTAATTCAAGGGTAATGACATGTGATGTGAATAGTAAACCCTAATTCAGAGGTGATGACATGTTATATGAGTATTAAACTCTAGTTGATAAGAATCAAAGAACTTAGCTCTTACGACAAGAGTGGAAAGTATAATCATTGTTTTGAATTACCTTTATTAGTTGAATTAACCATGCAGGTTCTGATATGGAGGTGATCATATCCAGGTATGGATGATGATACTATATTCATTAAAGGCATATTGATAGCTTTATGAATAAATAAAGTATCTTGATGCCTTGTCAGTGGCATTCTATGATAATAATGGGCTGTAAGAGCCATGAATACCATCAAAGTCATGCTTTAGAGATGACTTGTGAGGAGTATAATGAGAAATGATGATTGATGTGAGTTAGGCTTGTTACATTTAGTATTCTCCTTTTATAGTTGTTATGCTATTGTTATTGTTTGGAGAACAAAGTGTGATGTTAAATGAATACTGAATGTACCTAACTAATCAAGTATAATGTAGAGCCCTGATCATAGACCCATCATTGTCAGAGATCAAATGATGGCGAAACAGGTTTTCCTAAGGGAACTCCTGGATCACATACTAGTGAGTATGTGGGGTATATGGATGTGTAGAACCTTACATCCTAGTGTAGGAAATTGATGTAGATATGTAATCCGTCAATCCTTCACTACAATCCCATACCGTATCAGTAGTAGGTAAACATGAAACCTCCTGATGACGAAGAAAACATAAATATCCGTATCAGTGGAGATAAACATGAAATCTCCTGATGACGAAGAGAGTACAGAACGCCACTGTAACTCTAGAATAGCGAAGGACCAGTTTACCCTGGTGAGCTATAATAGTAGAGACACAAGATGTCCTACAAGTAATCCTCTTACTGACTGAGGAAGGTGAAGGTCATAAGAATCCGGCTCTCTTAATGACCTATGTATGATACTGATGTGACTTCTTAGCAATCAGTTGGAGTATGAGTGGTATGCCTCATCTCCACAGGGCATAATATTGTTTGTAAAACATAATCAACCGCGTAGTATACATGTTAGAGATAACTACGAGTTTGTTGATTGATGATACACTGTAATAGTGCTTATATTCTTCATGTCTCATAAATGTTTAGCTCTTGTTTATAGCTGCAACTACTATTGAATACTTTGAAAGCTTTACTACTTAAGATATTCTTTGATGTTATAATAAAGCTTCTGGCGGAGAGTTATAACTCTCGCTGGGACAATTATGTAATATTGTCTCACCCCGTAGACTTCAACTTTTTAGGTGGACGTCGGAGATGGAGGAACCGGTCTACAGGTGACCAGTCCCAGCAGTAGCAGCAGCAGCACCAGGAGCAGCAGTAAATCTCAGGTGGAGATTTAGCCTACCATGTGGTGTAGTTAGAGTCAGTCCTATGTGTCCTCTGTACTCTCAGGTCTTGGAGTCTTTTGTTATGAGTTCTTGAGATTTTGTATCTTGATGTATATAATTACTCAAGAAGTAATTATCATGAGATGTAAACAGTTTATCTCTTGTTAGGAAAGAAGCTTTTATGGATTCAAGCTCTTGTTTCGAAAAGTTTTAAATTTTCCGTGAATTTTGTCTTCCGCTATTAATTGAATCGCTTCCGCTAAGTTTGAATCGTGTTTATATCGTGGTTTGGAGAGCCCACAATTAGTGGTATCAGAGCTCTAGGTCAGTTGAGTCTACAGAGGCATAGGACTTAGGATGTCGAGTCTATATTTAGTACTCCTTCCTTATCTAATAGAATCTTCTGCTCCTCAGGAGAAGAAGATACATAAGGATGGCTGAGCCTCATGATGAGCACGTGGCAGAGAGTAGTGCTAGTGCACCTCAAGGCGGTGCAAGGGTTCCAAGAATAGAACAACCTGCACCAGAGTCACCAAGAGAGCCACCCCAGTTTGACCCAGCCGACATGGGTAACCCAGCTGTACAGACAATGTTCGAGCAGTTCATGACTGCCATGACACACATAACCGACAGGATGCCCATGCCTACACCTAGGGCGCCTGTCCAACCTGAAACACAAGGTATCGGTAAGACGTTCGAACGACTTCGTCGTGTCGGAGCTACCGAGTACTTTGGGACTGCCGACCCCACAGATGCTGATTTATGGCTGACAGAGTTGGAGAAGGCTTTCAAGATTCTTATTATCTCGGAAGCTGAGAAGGTTAGACATGCTGTCTATCTTCTCAAAGGCAGTGCTGGTCACTGGTGGAACATGGAAGAGCAGAAGAGACCTAGAATCGAGTTCTCATGGGAAGAGTTTCGTCGGGAATTTATCAATAGATATTTTCCAAAGACCTTCCTAGATGAGAAGATCTCTCAGTTTGAGAGACTAAGGCAGGGTATGATGAACATTAGCGAGTATGAAGCTAAGTTCATGGAGTTGTTGCGGTTCTGTCCGCACATGGCTGCCACAAAGGAGGAAAGAATCAGAAGATTCGAAAAGGGTTTGAATGCTGATATATCAACCCCTGTGTCTGCCTTAGAAAACCGAGAGAGATTCTCTACCTTCATTGAGTCAGTCCGAAGGATAGAGAGATCTGTGGTTGAGAAGAGACAAACTCAGAAAAGATATCCACAGTTCCAGGGTTCTTCATCTAGGGATCCCAAGAAACCTAGATTCTCTGCACCTAACCCTCCACCACCCAGGTCAAGTTTCCAAACTCAATGGACACCAAGCAGAGGTAGAGGACGGAGTCAACCGCCTCAAGGGACGCACAGTTCTGCATCAATGTCAGTAACTGGACCACCCAGACCACAACAACAGGAGAGGAGTTGCTACAACTGTGGTAAGGTGGGACACTTGATGAAGGATTGTCGTTCTAGGCCTGTCAGTGTGACACAGCCTCCGAGACAGAATCAACAAGGACCTCAGAATAGACAACATCAAGGAGCAGCTCGAGGACGTGGACAAGCATCTCAAGCTGGATCATCAGCACCACCTCAACACCAGGCAACAACGAGGTTCTATGCTATGAACCCACCTGAAGCAGTGGTCAATCCACGGGTAGTGGCAGGTCAGATGAAACTTTTATATTATGATATGTCTACATCCTGTGTTGTATGTGTTCTGATTGACCCGGGTGCTACGCACTCTTTTATCACTCGGAGAGTGATTCGTAACTGCAATATGACGGTTAGTCATAGGGCAGATAGTTTGTTGTTGGAGACTCCGTTGAGTGGGTCTGCCATTTTGCAGGAGGTATGTTCTCCCTGCATCCTCTTCTTTTCTGATCATTGCATTCAAGTGGACCTTATACCACTTGATATGCAAGGATTTGATATAATCCTCGGGATGGATACCTTAGAAAGGTATAAAGTTGTCTTGGATTGTGAATCCAAGTTGGCTGTGTTTGCTGATGAAGGTGACACATGGATCTTTCAAGGTGAAAGAAAGATTCTGCCCACCTATCTTGTATCAGCTATGGTTGTTGATAAGCTGTTGAGACAAGGATGTTATGCATTCTTGGCCCATGTGGTAGATGTTACCAAGGAAGGTCCCAATCCTGCTGAAGTTCCCATAGTCAGGGAATTCGAGGATGTGTTTCCTGAAGAACTTCCTGGTATACCACCACCTCAGGAGATTGATTTTGAAATCAATCTGATCCCAGATACGAAACCCATAGCCCAGACTCCGTATAGGATGGCGCCTGCCGAGATGGCAGAACTCAGGAAACAGCTTCAAGAGTTACTTCAGAAGGGCTTTATCCGACCAAGCACTTCACCATGGGGTGCTCCGGTTTTGTTTGTTAGAAAGAAAGATGGGTCAATGTGGTTGTGCATTGACTACAGACAACTTAATAAAGTAACAATAAAGAACAAGTACCCTTTGCCGAGGATTGATGATCTTTTTGACCAGTTGCGTGGTGCAACAGTCTTCTCAAAGATAGATTTGAGATCTGGATATCATCAACTTCGTATTAAGGATAGTGACATATCCAAGTCTGCTTTTAGGACAAGATATGGTCACTATGAGGTCACGGTTATGTCGTTTGGACTAACCAATGCACCAGCTGCATTTATGGAACTCATGAATAGAATTTTTCGACCCTTCCTTGATCAGTGTGTTGTCGTCTTCATAGATGACATTCTGATCTATAGCAGGGATGCTCAGCAGCATGAGCAGCATCTTCGCCAAGCTTTGACCTTGCTAAGAGAACATAAGCTGTATGCTAAGTTTAGCAAATGTGAGTTCTGGCTGCCGGAGGTATCTTTTCTTGGACATGTGATATCTTCCTCGGGAATTCGTGTTGACCCTGTAAAGGTAGAATCTGTTCTACAATGGGAACAACTGAAGACACCGACAGAGATTCGAAGCTTCTTGGGGTTAGTTGGTTACTATCGAAGGTTTATTAAAAAATTTAGCTCTATAGCCTTACCTTTGACCAAGTTAACCCGGAAAGATGCTCCTTTTTCTTGGAGTGATAAGTGTCAACAGACTTTCCAATTGTTGAAGGAGAGGTTGATAAGTGCACCTGTGCTTGTGCTGCCTGAGCAAGGAAAAGGATATGTAGTCTTCTGTGATGCCTCTAAGAATGGACTTGGATGTGTGTTGATGCAGGATAAACAAGTGATTTCTTTTGCTTCCCGACAGCTTAAGAAACACGAAGAGAATTATCCGACACACGATCTAGAGTTAGCTGTCGTGGTTCATGCCTTGAAGATCTGGAGACATTATCTTTATGGAGAGACGTTTTAGATTTTCACTGACCATAAGAACCTTAAGTATATCTTCTCTCAGCATGAGCTCAACATGAGGCAACATCACTGGATGGAGTTAATCAAGGACTACGATTGTACAATTGATTACCATCCAGGGAAGGCCAATGTTGTTGCAGATGCCTTGAGTAGGAAATCAGCAACATCAACCATGGATAGAGCACAACTAAACTCTTTAGTATACACTAAGAGAGATATGCTTATCTCTTTAAGGCAAGACAATGTACAGTTGAAGGTGTCATTGGTAGCCGGGTTGATGGCTGAGATGCATATTAAACCTACCCTAAGAGAGCAGATTAAGGAGGCACAACATGTTGATGCTGCAGTTCAGCAGATTAGATCTGAGTATGGAAATGAGAAGCGAGATGGTTTCCATGACTCAGATGACCAAGTAGTCTGTTATAATGGAAGGATGATAGTGCCGGATGTGGATGACTTGAGGAAGTTAGTCCTAGAAGAAGCTCATTCTTCCATGTATGCTATGCATCCATGGAGCACCAAGATGTATCAAAATTTGAAAGATCTGTATTGGTGGCCTGGAATGAAGAAGGATGTTGCAGAATTTGTTCTGAGATGTCCTGTGTGTCAGCAAGTTAAAGATGAACACCAGAAACCTGCAGTAACAATGCAACCTTTACCCATACCACAGTGGAAGTGGGACCATGTGACCATGGACTTCGTTGTTGGCCTACCCAGGACAAACAAGGGACATGACTCCATTTGGGTAGTTGTAGATAGGTTGACTAAGATAGCGCATTTCTTACCTGTCAAAACAACCTATTATGCTGAAAGGTTATCACAGTTGTATGTGCAAGAGATAGTGCGTTTGCACGGAGTTCCTGTCACAATAGTTTCTGACAGAGGTCCTCAGTTTACAAGTCGTTTTTGGGAACAGTTACACATAGCCTTAGGCACCAAGCTAAGGTTTAGTACGGCCTTTCATCCACAGACTGATGGACAGTCAGAAAGGACCATACAGACCTTAGAAGACTTGTTGAGAGCATGTGTTCTCCAGTTTACCGGGAGTTGGGATCTACACCTAAGCTTGATAGAATTTGCCTATAACAATAGCTATCAGCATAGTATTGATATGGCACCTTATGAAGCCTTGTATGGTAGACGTTGTAGATCACCTCTGTGTTGGTTTGAGACTAGTGAGCGTCAGCTGTTAGGTCCTGATCTTGTGCAGCAGACTACAGAAAATATTAAGATAATACAACAACAGATTAAGACTGCACAAGATAGGCAGAAATCTTATGCTAACAAGCGTCGTAGACCCTTAGAGTTCCAGGTTGAAGACAGAGTGTATCTCAAGGTCTCGCCTTGGAAAGGAGTCCTTCATTTTGGAAAGAAAGGGAAGTTAGCTCCTAGATTTATGGGACCTTATCCAATCATTGAACGGATTGGAAAAGTAGCCTACAAACTAGAGCTGCCACCAGAGTTACAGAAGTTACACCCTGTGTTTCACATTTCTATGCTAAAGAAATGTCACCCAGACACTGAGTCAATTCTACAACCTATGGAGGTAGAATTGAATAATGATATATCCTATGAGGAGGGACCAGTGTCAATCCTTGATAACAGAATTAAAAAGTTAAAGAAGAAAGATATAAGTCTTGTGAAAGTCCTCTGGAACCACCGTGGTGTTGAAGAAGCCACTTGGGAATTAGAGGATGAGATGAGAAGGAAGTATCCTGCCCTTTTCTCTTAATATGTCTTATCAATTTCGGGGACGAAATCCTTGTAAGGGGTGGATAATTTGTAACATCCCTGACCTGGGTTATGAGTTAACCCTAGGTTTTTTGCCTAAATATTAAATTAAATCCTTGTGATTAACTTTGGACATGTAATTAAGTTTCTCAGAAGCATATATTTCAGTTTTTGCTCCTTTTTATATAAAGTTGTAGCATTGTTTTGTAATACAGGGACCTATGTGCAAATTTCCCAGTTAGAAGGGTTAACTTGCAATTTTCACATGTTGAGAAGTTCCTCTGATGTTGAGACATCATGAGAATTATGATGGTAAGGTTTGAGGGATTTCCCAAGCTTGGGCACCAAGGTGCAGCTGTGGAAGCAATCCCGGTGCTTGAAAACCCTAAATTGGGGAAAAGTGTAATTTACCCAATTTGAGGGGTGCAACTTGTAAAATACATCATCTAAAATATCTTTTATAACTTTTGTCATCATTTAGAGTAGAAATTATGAAGAGGGCACTTCATTTGAATAATCATATAACAAAGAACACCTTTGTGATTGAATAAACAAGGTGTATGTATAATAGCCCTTTTATGTGTATGCTTTAGTGATGGGTTGATCCTCTTTGCCTTCAATTCTTGATCTTAGAAGAAGTTTGTCCTTAGAAATAATATGTGGGGACGTGCAAAGAAGAAAGGAAGGACTTAGATGAGAAATGAGGAAAACATATGTCCTTATGTTGAAAATTCACCTAAGTATATATACAACTTTTCCACTTAGCAAGGGAACGACCCTCTCCCTTTCATTTCTTTTCCCCTTGCTCAAAACTGACCAAGGCTAGGCTCTGGAGCAGAGAAGGATGACCAAGGGTCCTAGGTAAGTTTGGATCATCCCTTTTGCTTGAATTCATGGAGGAAACTCGTTTTCAAGGTTGAATTCATGGCTAGCTAGCTCACCTAGCTCTATCTTTCTAGCCATTCCTTTGCAACTTTTCCTTGGAGAGTTCACCTTGGCCAACCTTTGGAGCTCAAAGACGCCATTAAAGCTTGGAGCTTGGAAGCTTGGAGCTCAAGGAACAACCTTTAGGCGGGTTTTATAACTCTAAACTTTATGATTTGATTATACATATTTTCTATGCATATAGTTGCTAGTTCTTCTTCTTCCCTATCTTCCCTTGCATCCTTGCAAGAAAAATCGTAAAGAACTGCTACTGTTCGCAAGGTAGAAGATAAGGGTGTTAATTCCTATGCTTATCCACGGATTTCCACTTTATCAAACGACCTCCACCATTTGTTCAAACGGTTTCAAACCGTTTGGTGGGCAAACGGTTTCAGGGTCGTGTAATGGCAAACGGTCTTCAAGACCGTTTGGTCCCATTGACCAAGCGAAGACCGTATGGGAATATTGTTCATAATTATGTAGGTTAATCACCCACAAAATTTGAGAGGTTAACTCCAAAGGAATCGTGAGATATAAGCAAATCAATTAGAAAAACCAATTGAATTAAGTTCTGAATTTCAATCTGTTTAATTTTCCCTTTTTGGGCAAACGGTCTCAAGACCGTTTAAGATGGTTGACCAAACGTTTACCGTTTGGGATTACTTCTCATAATGATGTTAATTAATGACCCACCAAATTTGAGGGATTAATTCCAAACGAGTCATGAGTTGAAGGATGATTAATAGGGCAAACCCTAATTGAAATTAGTGCTGAATCTCCAATGAGTTAAGTTGAGATTTTGGGTTGATTAGCCCAAACGGTTTCAAAACCGTTTGGGAATCACCCAAACGGTCTCAAGACCGTTTGGGGGTCACCCCAAGACCGTTTGGATGTCTGGGGTCAAGTATAGTTGACCAATTGAAGGTCCAAAGGTACCAAATCATATTGCAATTAAGTATCGATGTGATGATCAACTCAATAGATCCAACCTTGATGAATTTTCACTAGAGTCCAAAGATTGGATGGC